>OY740776.1:22091640-22691640 GCA_963513935.1 Aphrophora alni | reverse complement strand
TTTCCCGCAAAACTCTTGATGTTAAAAAATACTTTTCTTTCTCCGATCACTACCGATCATCACTTCTAACATCTTTGAATATATTAACGAAGATACTTTGTGATCGTTTGAGACAATTTCTATAATTTTTTTGACTTTTATAGGCTCAAATTTTCGTGAAAAAAAATCTAAATTTTAGACAACGACAAAACAAATTTTATCTTTTCTTTTCCATAAAAGTGTGGGTACCACTAATTTTGACTGTCGCCTAATGATCTCTTTTGATTGTACACATTTCCGCAAAGCACCTTAAACTACAGAGGTTGTCTCGCCCCAGAGGTACGACACCAGAACACCATATTCACCTTCATACTCATATCGTTTTTCACCAAGAAAACAATAATTATTACATTGTATTTCTTTAATAATTGTTTACACACCTGGAGTTACCGTTGCCCCTCTCGTTAAGAACAGCAACCTATAGTTAATACTGGCGTGATTAGCCCGAGGGACCAAAATGGGATCTAACCTAACCTAACCTAACCTAACCTAACCTAACCTGACCTAACCAATTTTCGTGTTGTCTTGGATTACATTTCTCGGATCTGTTCAAGAAGTGGACAGACATTCGTAAACAATTTTCTACTGGCATATATAGAAAAGACAGAAAAGAGGAAAAATTGTTAGCGTGTATTAAATATGGTAACTTTTAATATGTTACTCACCGCCAGCAATCCTTTTTTGAAGTTTTTCCTTCAGTACATATATATTACCACTACACGTGTTTCGGACTTTTTACGTCAGCCCAGAGACATGTTAGACTTCATTTGTGCGCGTGTGTTGTTTGTGTTATGTGTTTTTTACAAATTGTGTTGAATGTTTTTAATTGTGTTTTGACCACCCGACGATGGACGGAAAAAGTCCGAAACGCGTGTAGTGGTAATATATATGTACTGAAGGAAAAACTTCAAAAAAGGATTGCTGGCGGTGAGTAACATATTAAAAGTTATTTATAAGCATATCCGGTGAGCTAGATTTCCAATTGTAATAAATATGGTATTTTATCAGAAACAGAAAGAATGTGAAACAAGTAGAGATATGTTAGATTCCTACTTATGTGAATTCATGTGATGCCGTAGTTTCAAGGATGAAGATCGGTTTTACATTATCTGTAAGGACATTTTTTATATTTAGGTCCTATAAAATAAAGTGTTTATTTATATATTAGTATAAAGTTGGTTAGGTTAGGACCTTCTCGCTGCACTGTTTGAATGACGATCCACTTCTTCCCTCCCGATCCCTGTCTTTCATCTTTGTTATCTAGTCTTGCTTAACCAGTTTTTGATATCTCCTGACTCTGACGCCATAATAATATTTGAGTGGTAGGGTTCTTTATTTTATATTAATTCCTTGTTTTCGTTTATAAGATAGTGATAACCGAGACATTTTTCAGCTTTATACGACAGAAGCGGAGTGGACTAAGATAGATATGAAGGTAAAACTATATAAATATTAATACCCCATCATCCTAATTGTTTATTTATACAGTTGTGGTATTATACAACTACTGAGGTACTTCCTCCAATAAGCAAATTCACATAACTCACAGCCTTGCTAAATATAACGCAACAGAACATTCTTAAATTAAACCAATCCTACAATGAAATATTCGAATCAATAATTTCAATTCAATCAGTATAAAAACCTTATCTATATCCATTCCCCTTATCTGCTTATCAAATGAACAAACTGTGCAGAAGGGGCATGTGTATCCATTACATATCACATTGCCTAACTATCCATGCCTGGTCTACACATGTCCGTATTATGCAAAGCATATTGTATGCTGTGTTTATATGAATGTTCAATGCAATATTTGAGAAACCCAGGTTAGAACTAAATGATAAGATTAGACGGAGTCGTTGGGTGGAAAATATTAGACAGGCGTCTTTACGTTTTTAAAGTAGAGATAATGAAATTCCATTCACGCTCTTCCATTTTATTGTTGCCCACGTTATTAGACTTAATTCGATTTCAAACTCAATGACTTTGGAAAACAACGTAATTTATTTAATGTAAGAAGATTCGAACTCATTATAAAGAGTTATATTTGAAAAAATTTGAAAATTTATTTATTTGACCCTCTTTTATACATAATTTTAACAGGGGAAATTTGACAATCTTATATGCTTAATAATAAAATAGACAACTGTTCACATTATAAAATGTAATACATATAAAATAAAATTCATAATAACATAATAAACAATAATATTAATAATAATAATAACAAAAAATACTTCCTGCTGTATTACAAGAAAATAGCAAAGGGTCACTTCATCCCGAGGTTAAAACCTGTTTGGGATGAAATACTCTATACATTTCTAACAATATAGCTCGATGGGAGAGAAACAATGTGACCGACCAGTCCAACCCACATATACACACACAAATTACATTTAGAAAACTAGGATTTGGCTTTTATGACAAACCATTTCAAATCAACATAAAACACTAAAAAAATAGAAATACAATAATAAAACTATACACATGCATATACATAATTCACACACACACTTCTACCATTCATATTACCGGTGAAGAAGAGAGCTTTCAAGAATAAAATACAGTCACTTACTACCAGTTTATTCTCCCTCACTGGTTACTGATAAAAAACATATAGACCTGCTCCTGTTCTAATAAATATTGTTTCACGAATCTACAAAACTCGATTTTATTTGTACACGTTTTAATTTTTAAAGGCATCAGATTAAAAAATTTTGGAGCAAGATATAAGTAAATTTTTTTAAAAATTGTTAAATTTGGTTTTGGAAAAAACTACGTTTAAGTCATTTCGTAAAGTCCTCCCTCCACCCCCTGTTGTATAATTCCCTCCGCTTCTATTGTAGAATAATCTTAACACTTTAAATATATATAAATTTCTAACCGGTAAAATTTTGAAGATTTTGAATAATGGAGCAGCGTGTTCCAATTTAGTTCTATTTGCCATAATTCGAATAAAATGCTTCTGAAGTACAATGACTGGTTTTAAGACACTGTAGTACACACCTCCCCAAACTTCAATACCATATTCTAACTTTGAGCCAATCAAAGCATGGTATATTGATTTTAATAATTTCAATTTAGTCACCGACCTTAACATGTAAAAAAACCTAATATATTTAATCAATTTCAGTTTGGTATTATCAATATGCGTTTTCCAGGAGAGTCTGGAATCCATGAATAATCCCAAATATCTAATGTTGTCTACTTGTTCTATTTCTAGGCAATCGCACGTTCCGCTTTCTTTACAGTTAATGCTATGATATTTTATGTTTGTTGAGAAATAGGTCTTACGAGCAACATTATATATTATATATTTGGTCTTAGGGCTCATTACCATATAGCTCTTGGTAAACCACCATCGCAAAACATTTACGTCATCTTGCATATCTTTTCTCAACTGTTCCAATGAATCCGCCTTGTAAAAAAGTGCAGTGTCATCAGTGTCATATAAATTGGTATTTATCCTTGAACCTTTCACTTTAGCATACTATGCGGAGAGAAAGTATTAGGATATTGAAATACTAATAGATTTTAAGTGTTTCTGACTAAAAAAACGTTTTACGTATTTTCTTATCTAACCTAACTGTGTAGTGTAATTCTATCTCAAAACAATTATTCAAAATGTAAGTATTTTAGAAAAAGACAAATAAATTTTATTTCTATTTTCCTCCATAGCTTTTTGAGTAAAATAGAGGACCTAACAGCTATGAAAATATATTAAAATAAACTAAATTGTTAACCAAATTGGAAGTACATAAGAGTAGGGGGTAATAAAATAATTTTTAAATGCTTTACAAATAGTGTTTTACGTCTATAGGAATTATTTGTTGGAAAAAAATCTATTGTAAACAGTAAGTCCCTTAACACAAGTTAAGTACAATAACACAAAACAAATATACTTTTATTAACCTATGTTATTACACATCCCTAATGTACATTTCGGTAATCAACTTACCATCATCGGAGGGTTCTAAACTAATATTAACAAAATAAAATTAAACTTACAAAACTAAACTTATTTAAATTCAATTCAGGTGGATTGGCAAATCGTAGTAAACTCCCATCATAAACCTTTTTGAAAACACCTGGTGGAAGCAGTGGCTAACGTTACTTCTCCCTGTCCTTGAGAATGATCAGAGGTTGTATATTGCAAAAATAGTTGTGTTAAATATTTAGAGAAAACTATGAGGAAGGGAGAATAAAGTAATTTGTACCGGACATTATAGAATGAGATTAGATTGAAACATGGGTTCGGTTATGTTAGGTTAGGTTAAGTAAAATTAGGTAATTGGCGTCATCGCGGTTCATATCCACCCCCGACATACAATGTAATACAAGCAGATCCTCTAAATATAATTTGGTTTCTTACTATAAATTATATTATTATTAAATCAAGAGGTTTTATCCCGTATGGCTAGTTTGTTTAAAACAGTTATTATACGCTTTGCAAACATCGTAATTTTGTGTGTTAATAATTTCTAAAAGTCAGCTGAGGCCACCGGTTCTTGTGCACGTGATATATTAAACATTAATCACTAACTTCCCTCGTATCAATGTCTCGGCCTTGTCCGTCCTCCAAACTGTACATATGTGAAGAAGTCTACTCTCGCTTGGCTCGTGTCAGTGACGTTGCTAACGTAACTGAACGAATATAACATTTCCTTGAGATGTTATTGTTATAAATTACATTTTTAACCATAACTTTGGTCATCATAAAGAGATGGAGTTAATACTATTACACACAGAATATAAATCTACAATTTTTTATAAAATTTATTGTCCTATAAGTTGAATAACACAAAAGTTACAAACAAACTATTTCAAATGGCTGCAATTATGGAATTATTTTTTGAGTTTTAATAGGGTTCTTATGAACACACTGTAGTACCTTAGACAAAATTTTATATTTAAATCTTAATTTCTGTAGATCTACCGAACTTACGTATTGAGGACAACGACAACAATAATGGCGACGAATGGAAGGCATGCTGCATATAACTCTCTTAGTTCCTGAGGCCGTAAATCTTAAATTACCAAAGTAGAATTTATTTAGTTACCAAACTACCTGTACTTTGGATATCAACCGTGAATATTAGTTGAGGCACATTCCTTTATATGTAGAATCATCTATGTGCGATCAATTGACCTTCGTGACATAGTGAGGCTTTATTTAAAATAAGACATTTTTCACAGAATATAATTGAAATGGAAGATAGAAACTTGTTCCTCAATCATCGTCGAAACTGCACTTAAGTCACATACAATATGCTTTGTTATAACCTCTTAGCTCCACCATCTCCTCCCGTAATTGGATCAAATTTAACAACTAGAGTAATATTCCCAATATACAATAGAGGTTTAAAGCACTATCATATTGCAAACTTATTGTTTGTTGTGATTTCCCTCCGATATATTGTTAGTTTACATATTCATAAAGTTACTTTTAGAATGTCACCACGTTTGTATATTTTACCTTATTGTTTAAATGCGAAAAACTTTCCAGTTGTCTTCGCTTTGTAAAATAAATAGTTCGTGAAAGACTCCTGCATCATGTCCAGAAGAAAAAAGAGTTAGTCAAGAGAAACGTGATAAATATGATAGAAAGGGATATAACCCATGACTACATCAAGGAAGGTGTACATCCAGCTAGGGTTCCTCAGGTTTTATACCCGTACTCAGTACAAGTAAGACTCATACGTACGCCAAGTCAATAAATGTGTCTAATGCGTTATGGTTGGATTATAGACAGTGTGAATTAAAAATAAAGTAATCGACTGTCAGATTACAACAAATTTTTGTGTTGTTAAACAAATTTATAGTCACTACCATTATACTTAGATGGTCCCATCCTACAGTCTAATACAAGTTTCCTCAAAATTTAATGGCCAAAAGTTGGTTTCATTGCCTTGGAGGAAATGTTGGTAGAGCAAATGAAATGGACCTTAACGTGTACCTGGGGCCAAAGGATTGGTTGCATTGTTATATCTTGTAGGCAAGCAATATTTAATTATAAAATAATTGTTTATACTTAAATGACTGCTCATTATTGATTATGTTTATTATTGAAGTTTGTTATTAATAGTAGAACTCCAATTATCAGGATTAATTAGTGATCGGGCTGATCTGGATACACCTAAATTCGAACAATTGTGTATACTTCTGGAATTAGGCAAAAAAAGTTGTTTTTTTTTATTTAAAAAAAATATTTTTATTGGAAAATTTAATTTAACACCCACAGGTATTATAAAAATATGTATAACAAGGTTTTTGAGATATGGCAGTTAAATATTTTAAATTGCTGCCTATTTTGAAAATATACAAATTAAAGACCAAAAGGGGCCCTCAAAATAAATTGACCCTCAAAAGGTTTCTTGATAATTGTCTACAGTACCCAAACATTATTATAAATAACATAACATCTATGAATTCTGACTTTTACAACCCCAAAAGTTTTTAAATTTAACCTCATGAAAAATGGTAAATGAATGAAGATTCAGATATTTTAAAATGACAAACCAAACAAAAAACGCTTTAATAGTAAAAAACTAATATAGGCCTACTCTTACTAAGAAATTAATTAAACGACAGCTATATTGAAAATATACAAAATAAAGTCTTTATTTTTTGTAAACTTGTAAAACGTAATTTGTAAAATTAGTCTATCAAATCTAAAATCAATACTTAATTATTTCGACATTTTAAATGTTTTTTGTACAAAAAAAATCAATTTTCCAATAGACGGTAATCTAGGCTTAAATGATTTTTCCTTTTATATTCACCTGAATATTTTCCCGTTTCTTCTAGAATTACATTGAATAATGTTTAAAATTTACTATTTTTGATGAAAGATCTTTTGTAAATTGTATTTAGTTTTCCGTTGGCGCCACCCTGCTTGGCAATATCAACCTTTGCTAAGGTTACAACTAAGCAAGAGAAATGTTTAAAGTTGAAGCTTTTAATTAGGTTCTTCGTTGTAGGCTTCCAATTTCACAGCCTCTGCTTGTGTCTAAGGGATGAAATTAACCTTTAATTTATCTGTAGTAATTACCACGTTACACAAAATAAAAAATTATTTAAATTTTATTTTGTTTTACAAAAAACACACGTATAAAAAAAGAAAAGAAAAAGGGGCAAGTACAATCGTTTTACTGGGTACTTAAAATTAAATTACTCAAGTGTAAATGACTGTAACTGACAATGTTAATTAATATTAATAGTTTTTAATTTTATTAAAATAATTATGCAAAAATTCTTTGAAATCTGTTACGATTTAAATTAAATTTGTGGCCTTGAGGTTATAAACTTTATTTATTGTTAGTGTTGATTTCGTTACAAAAATGGTTGTAGCGAATATATTTTTTGTGAATTTGAACAACAAATACAAAACATGTTTATGGTAAACAGCCCCACCATACAATGTAATACCAGGATATCCTTTACATGTAATGTTTCTAAATTTACCTTATATGTAATGTTATATTGTATTAAAGATCAAGAAGTCTCCTTAGCTAGGTTTGTTAAAAACTGTTGTTACACAGGTTTTCTGATCTTTGATATTGTGAACTCAGAAGTTATAAAATCTCGTACATCGTATATTTTATAAAACTCCACTCTCTTAGCTCGAGTCAGTATTTCGGCTATAATTACATATGAAAGAGTCTCGACCTGCTACGATAATGTCCCTACTGGAATTTATAGGAAGATCATGTTTTCTTGAAAATTTAGTTTTCGAAAATGCATTTATGACAACAACCTTTTCTCATTGTAGAGAGGTTGTATAGTACTATTTACATGCACAATTAAAATCTGTGAATATGTATCTATTTAGGTTGTTATAAGTTGAATACCACAAGAGTTATGACCAAGAATCTATTTAACATAGCCGCCGTTTTGTCGTTTTCATTTAGATTTTTCTGAATTTTAATAGGGTTCGGCATGATAACACTATATAGTACCTTATAACAAATTTCATGTGGTCTTATTTTTCGTGGCTTCTATCGTGTATGTGTACAGACGAAAACAACGACGACAGAAGGACTTTAAGACAAAAATATATTTTAGATCAGCCAGGTAAGGAATGTTTTAACATAAATAATTTACCCTATACTGAGTAAGTGTGTAAAAAGCAAATCAATGTGCGAGTAAAAGGGAAAAAAAATATCTGCAAAAATTAGTCTAAAAGACAAATAAAACATATTAAGGAATTGAAAATTGTTGGATACAGTTAGCGAGAAATATTAAATTTTCCATCAGGACCTTCCTTTTGTGAATATGGGTGAGGCAATCCCGAAGACAATAGCTGGATCTACAATTTAGCATGTAGTCTTGAGTTAGATCCCTCTCTTTCATCTACCAAAGCCTCTCTTGAACAACTCTTGTTTTCTTCCAACACCATAGACATTAGAGTATTCGAGAGCTATAACAACTTAGTGAAATTTTGTATTTAAAAAAAAACAAGAACAAATAACGGATATATCGTCATAAAATTGAAGATACATTCAGAAAAATATGAGTAATATGTTTAAATGAGATACTAAACCTAAGAGGCACATTAAACTATGGCAATATGAATATGAAGCACATATAAGGGAGCTAATTAACTGAATATAAACGTCATTAAAAGTCTCTCAAAACTCTGGAAGCCGTCCAACAGTTTATTTATGCAGAGACTGGAGTCCGAAAACTTTCTCATTATCAAAACATTCCTGGAGATATTTTATTTAGGCAAGCTTGAATGCCAACGAGTTCCAGTGAAAATCTAAAGGGTACTTATAAAGAAACATATGATCTTTCAACATTCACTAGATGCCTTTAGGAGTCAATGTTAAAAAATAAAAAGTACCTTTTAACTTTTAGCTCGTTAATAATAAGATGTAATCATTGAGTATGCAACAAACTGTTATTTATAGTTAGTAACGTAAATGTTATAAGTAACATAACTTCTATAAGTAACATAACTGTTATAAGTAACATTACTATTATCAGTAACGTAAATGTTATAAGTAACATACTGAATTAATTGTAATTAGTACAGTTACATAAAACCTCCAACAGATATTAATTTGAGCAGCAATATCTAGTGTTCCTAGTTGGACCTAAAGTATTTTTTCATGTAGTCTTAGGTTAGATCCCTCTCTTTCATCTTTCCTACCATATCTCTCTAGAACAAATCTTGTTTTTCTCATTTGAACTTGAGACAATTAGAGTATTCAAGATTTAAGGGGTCTTTACATCATCTTGTTTTGTTTTTTGAAGGCGATAATGAGTGAGAGATAACGAGAAAAATATAATTATGGTGTCGTTACAATAACGTGGATGAGATTAACAGACTTGTTTTTAATTATATATTCACACATAAATCATTTATTTTCTCTCACTAACAAATTATTTTAAAAGCCCAATTCACAATGCACTACTGGTGACAGTCTACAAGAAATTAAACTTCTCATTGTAAGTTTCATCACACATCTGCTTAGTTCAAACAACTTTTCACTTCAGTTGGCTCGACTTAATGTTGCCACAAACACACCAGAATGTAAAGGGTTGTAACATAACCAACGCAAAGCTTTTGTTGTTTACTTTATAGAGGACGCTAAAGTTTGAATTTAATATTGAAAATAGCTTTTAATGGACAATTTGTCGGATAAACATCTCAGTATATATATTCTTTCTACATTTATACATAATCATTAAAACCCCAACTTTTTTATAACAATAGTTTGTACAAAGTTTAAAATTATTATTATTAACTAAAACCTTAAAACGACAAATTAATAACATTAAAAATGGAGAGAAATAGAGAAAAAGAATAATCCAATACGGATCGTCTTAGATCACATTTTTTAAGTTGAAAAATGTCATCATCGCTTATAAAAAGAGTATAAAATAGAATACTTTAATAGCGACGGATTCGGAAGAGAACAAACGTTAGTTAAGAAAGACCTGTTAAGAAAGATGGAAGAGTGAGACTCTATCAAAATAGATGTAGATCCAACTATATTAAATTTGTATCTGATTAAAAATATTTTAAGTTATATATTAGTGTTTTTTATATCTTGTTGTTTAAAGACAGCTAATAAAATACTATGAAGACCCTAGACCTTGAATACTCAATCGCTTCAGGGTCGGAAGAGAACAAGAGTTGGTCAAGAGAGACTTCATAGGAAAGATGAAACAAGTATTTACGAGTATATACCAAGACTACATATAAAACGTTTAGGCTCTCTCTTCACCAACTCTTGTTATGTTTAGACTATGACGCTACTGCAGTATTCATGGGTTAGGAGACTTTATTTTGTTTGTTTTTCACCCTTTTTTTATAACAAGATGATGAAATAATATTTTTGACTTTAAAAAATAAGGGATAAAAGATTACGCTATGTTACAATCAAGTTCTCATTAACTTGGTTCTCATAGGAATGCAAAACTTAAGTGAACACAAAGGATTTATTAACTATTTTTTTGTAAAGTTAACGGTTTTTGAGATATTGGAGTAAGATATTTTAAACAGCTGCTTATTTTGCAAAAATATACAAAGTAAAGACTAAAAGATGCTCTCAAAACAAATTGACCCACTTAGGATTTCTTAAAATGTGTCTACAATAGCCTACCCAATAAATATAATCAAACAAAAACATGATTGAATTCTGACAAATAAGCAAGACAAATGTTTAAACTTGAAGGTTTTAATTAAGTTCATCTTTGTTCGCTTCCAATTTCACACCCCATGCTTGTGTCTTAAGGATGAAATTTACCTTTAAGTTATCTGTAGTAATTATCACGTGATACGAAATAGAAAATTGATTCTTTTTTATTTATTTATGAAAAACACACATCTAAGGAAAGTTATTCGCCTATACGATCGTTTAGTTACGTGTTATTTCCGACGGTTTTAGGTTCCTCTAATATTTGGTCAACACGTAGTCCAGTTTTATTATATATTTAATTTAACCTAACATAACCAAGTTGACACGAGCACAACACATAACTCAACGACTTGTAATCTGAAAGATTCTTTATTTATACTATAGATGGCATAGACATAGGTTTTCTCAGGGTAGTAGAGTATTTGGGGGCTATAGGTCATTATTTTGTGTTCTTTTCTTCATTAATAAAAGAAGAACAAAATTTTAATACATTGAAGACTTCAAAAGATTTATTTGAAACTCTTTATGTTTTACGCGTTTGTGGGGAAGGAAATATGTTCAATATACTCTGAAATGATTGAATGAGGAAATGCTTTAAAGGAAATAACTTTGTAAGCTAAGACATTGCACAATATATCTTTATATCACTTTTAGCTTTGTCCTAGGGGCGACCCTAGGTTTATGCTTCCTACTATAAACCTTCATACTCACTGTGCAGGATTTAAAATAAATCATAAACTCTGAAAAGAGATACCGTCCATACCTAGTTTTATTTCTTCTTTGTCGTTTGCATTTAATTGTAAACACAAAATGTTTCCAAAACATCTTTTTAATATTAATTTATGAGAACATTGGAATGGGAATATTTTTCTGTTATCTTTGCTACAATTCATAAAATTTAATTACTTAAGATGGTAAATTACTACTTTTTACGTAGAAAACGCTAATTAAGAAATTTTCCCCTTGATATTAAAGGGAAAGAGTTTTCAGTCATCAAAATAATAAGAAGAATACAACAAAAATAATGTAATAGAACCCTTGCATACTTTAATAGCGTTAGTATCGGAATAGAATAAGAATTGGTCAAGATAGTCCCGATAGGAGATGGATCTGAATGAAGAGTAGATAAAGAACAGTGTAGATCCAGTCAGGGTATCTTGGGATTGCCAACCCGTACTCACTGTACGTGAGCCTTTCATAGGAAAACTTAAAAATGGTCTGAATAATGGTGAACACCAAGTATAGGGGTGGTAACAGGAAGGGATGTGGTGTTTAGTGAGAATCTCACACTCTTGAGAGTACCAGATTCCTTTCTTCATATGTAAGTTATTCCACCTTCTACAAAGAGTATAATATTACGTCGGAATGTCCTCAATATGTTCAATGAAATCTATGGTATATTGTATTATGAATCCATGACAGTATTGTGTCTCTTAATGGGGTAAATGTACGTTGCATCAATGGAAAAGCGACATCAATAGATAAAGACAAATATTCTCTTCCACCAGACAAGGCACCAGCACACACATCAGCAACTTGTCGTGACAATAATTGAGTTACAAACTGCAGCTTTATCCTTCCTGTTCTCAAGATTTGGTCCCACGTGAGTTATTTCCCATTGAAAACAAGAACATATGCCTCGTTTGGACAAAGGTAGCATCAAACTAACAGGTTTTAGCTGAAACATACCTATTTTGTAGAGTTTGAGAAATCTTATTTTCGTAAACTTTAGATATTAAAAAACTGTTTGATAAATTGTATCATACTAAAAGGAAATTAAATCGAATTTTGGCGAGAAGGAACATTCTTTCTGTTCACACTTATTGCTTTATCCAACAGCCCTTGTACTTTGACAACGCCACAAAATATATAATTTGATTAAGTCTAGATCTATTATCAAAGTAATCTAACATTTTTAATGAATTTCATTTGTAATACCTTAGAATTAATTGTACGTAGGAGTATTGTTTAGAAATCAATCAATTTTTATGTTATCATTTTTATCACAATGAAAGACGTCAAATTTTGAGAATATGTCAGTTTTGAGATCTCTGAGTGCAAAAATGTGGTGTTGGAAGTGATTTACAGCTTAAATGTGTGGTTAAATTTTAGTCCAATATTGAGTCGGGATATATTTTGGGTATATACGTATGGAAAGGGTATTTATATATATATATATATATATATATATATATATATATATTATATATATATAACTGAATATTTTATGGTAGTTCTTATAAGGAAGAAAATAACACAAAATTACTATTTCTCAAAACCGGTTTTTAATATTTTGATAAAATGTAGGTCAATTGTAGCCACTATGAACAAAAACAAAACGAATTTGTGGCCATTTCGGCAAAAACAACCGTTTATGAGTTTGTTATAAAAACAATAAAAATCGGCCACGGGGATGTTTTAAAATATTTCATTTCTTTAAAAATGTGTAAACGATTTAATAAAACTTTTAGTGAAATGTAAAATTACTGATACATAGACGGATACAAAGATCGTCATAGAACTAGAAGTTTTTTTTTTTTTTTTATCATTTTACTTTTTGTTACAGTAATATCAAGAAACATTATTGTTCAATTGTTCTTTGAACCAAATATTATTGTTATTTATGAATTAATTGATTTTTAGTTTTTAGTTGTATTTGTGTTCCACCCTATCTTTTTGTATTTAAATCACTAATATGATATAAATTTATATCATAGAGATCAAAATAAAGTCAATGAAATTATAAAAAATAGGTATTTTTTTTTAATTTTAATACGATGATTGGTTATCGATGTATTAACAATAAAAGCTGACACAGATCATGTGTCACTTGGGGGTAGAGTCAGCTGCTCCTAAAGTTATAAGTGTGTCAATTTTAATCCCATGGTTCCCGTGGGTGAAATCAAATTTTTAAGGAATAGTACAATTTTAAAAAGTTATATTTAACATCTTTGTTTGTGTGTGTTAAATTAATATATAATCGCAAAAAACTAAGTTATCACTTTTCCTTAAAATAGTGACTCCGGAGAATTTGAGGCTAGTATATTCATAAAAAGAAACTATTGTACGACAACTTCCCAGAGTTTATTTTTACACTTTGAGGAAAATTTTAAACCACCGCCATCAACCAGACATTTTTTTCCAAAATTGCTCAAAACAAACTCTAGTGTTAGAATCTTCATACATTTGACACGACCCAGTCATACTGAAAGAACTTCTACAACTATGGAACTTACAGATGTGTATATAGTAATTATCTCGTGATTTGTTACTTTACTAAAGCATTCTTTATTTATTTACGGTAATAATATTTACAAAACACATTTCTGTAAATTATCACCGTTGTTCTGTCCACTTAAATGCTATTGTTTCAAACCATCCTCTCCTATTCTACCTTTCTCACCCTTATTCTATGCTGAGTCAATATTAATCTTTCCTCAACTCTGTATTGTACACATTTTAATAAGATTAAATTATTTTTTTAAATTTAAATTGATAAATATATTGATTTTATATTTGAATTACATTTTATGACATTAAGGAGGTGTACGTAATAAGCTTTGAATTTAATATATGTCCTAAGAAGTACAATAAGGTGTGTTGAAAAGAAGTGTTGTAAAATATACATATAAAAAAGTATGTAAGATTTTTTTTCATCCTTACATTTAAATTATTTTAGTTGCTATGATATTTCGTCACCCTCATGGGCTCACTTACAGTAGCTGGACCTATACCTTTTTTAAGTGGTCATTGGGTAGACCCCCCCCCCCCGACTTTCTCTTTTGACCAACTCCTATAACTCTGATAATATTAGAGTATTCAAAGACAAAAGCTATTCATTTTATGCTCATATTTTCTTTTTAAAAGGCGATGATGACCGAGAGGTTTTTCGTCTTTAAACAATCAAAAATGATGCATTCTCTTGAGAATATATGAGAACTTAACTGCCAATATTATGTAATATTTCATTCCCTTACAAAGGTGGAATGACATATTCAGTTTTAATTTTTTGTCGATAATTCGTTTGATCATACAATTTAGAATGAAATCAAATAATCAAAACCTTTCTTGTAATATTGTTGAAACTATCATAACCAGTTTTAATGTATTTAAATTTTTAACCCACAAAAAACATCAACATATATACACCAGCAATATTAAAAACATAAAAATTAATTAGTTTACAGAATGATGGAAGCTCTGTACATACAGACAATTAAAAGTGATCTAACAGAATATATCTTACTACCAGCTAGAGGGGGATTATATCACTGCATTTATGCAAATATAAAATTTAATCAGGTTAACTTGGGGTATTTTAAATATAGGCATGCAATAAGGGAAATAAAATAAATGTTTAAGAGTATCGCCGAATTAAATTATAAACCGTGAGTTCAAAGGGAAAAATTGATATGTTCATTGTGAAATGTGAGAATAAAGAAGATACTTTTTATTTTATAATTGAAAGTCCTACGTTGTTAAAATTCAGAGAGTCCTCTTTCCATACAAAATACTGTCCAAGCCAGAGTTCAAAGGATTTATGAATAGTAGGGTTCGTATAATATATTCAACAATCATAAAATAACAGACGATATCTTTCAGGAAAAAAATAATTTGATTTCATGTTTGTTTTGATATTGAGTAATTTGTGTGTACTCCTAATTTATAAGATGTTTAAAAAAAAATCAACTTCGCAGTATGTTATGTCAACCTAACTGCAGTAAGGTAATGTTTGTATAAAGCATATGTTGTAGATAAAAAATAATTATTACAAAAATTGTGCGACAGAGTTTATCACATAATTTTAACATACATTTTCATTATTATATTATCCACAAATAATAAACTAGTTTGAATATTGTATAATATTATTTTGGGGGGGGATAATTACAAAACATTATTTGTCTAGATTATAACTAGGTCCATAGTTTATGAAAGTGATATGTTAAATTTAAATAAACACTTGTTTCAATTGTAAATATGTTTTTATTAATTTAAATTCATTACAAGATTGTTGTTTCAATTATTAAATAAAATATCTCAACATAATTGACTGGAATAATTATACATTATTTTGTCTGTTCATATTTTGCAAGGTTATAAATATTTATTGTCGTATTTGCTAGAAAAACAGATTTTAAAGTTGAAAAAACTATCATTTTAACTGTATTTTTTAAGGACAACTCGATTATTACAGCTTTATAAAAAAAATGGAAGAAAGTAACATAAAATAAAGACACCTAGTCTTCGAATAATCTATTAGCTTTAGAGTCTGAAAAGAACAAGAGTTGTAAAAAGAAACCTGATAGAAAAGGTGAAAGAGATCTAAACAACCCAAGACTACGTAAAAATGGAGTAGATCCAGGTAGTGTATATTGGGATTACCTATCCAGTCCGTCCTCATATGCACCGTTGAAGGTTATTATTTAATGACATTTTAAATATCAAATACAAATTAAACTTGTTTTATTATTATTTAAGTGGTATAAAAATAAACATTCAGGACATGTTCTATTGGTAAAAATTTTAAAAAATATATAAAGATAATATTTGAAGCTAAGATTCAGGTCTGCCAGCCCATAAAAACAAATTATTATAACTTAGGAAATAATTAATACATTGAGTTCAGATTTGGAACACAAATTGTTTTTCTTAGGTTTTATAAGTGTATAAAAAATAACTATTACATTTGTATATTGTCAAAATGACGACAGTTTAAATTAATTACTGTCAAATATCGTGTAAAAGTTTCAACTTTATGAGAAATTTAAAATACACAAAATATTTTACTAATTAACAATAATGTTTTTTATTTGAAATTATCTATTGTCGATCTGTATTTGCATGATAAGTTTTAAAAATATGTAATATATGTACATAGGTTAGTATAAGGTCTGAAATATAATTTTTATTTTGGCACCTGGATGAGAATAAAGACAGAAAAAACAGCGATGGACAGCCCTGGCTATGTATAGGGTGCTCCAAAACTAAAATTTAACTAAACAGTGTGTTCAAAAAATTATAAAATATGTTTCTTAGAACTTTTAAATGTAAGCCTAGTAATATATTTCTATATTCATTATTCTCTCCACAAGTTGGACATTTCGGTGGTCAATGAGTAGTATAACTGTTTTAGTTTTTGAGAAATCTAAATGCCACTGTTCAACATATTAGGGAGTGGTAGTCTGGGTATAATTTTTATATCGGCAATTAGAAGACATAGAATGAATTACCTTATCTAACCTAACCGAAACAAACCTAACCTAACCCAAGTTAACGTAACCTAGATTAGAGCTTTCGAAACAGCTTTATCAGCATTTCTGTCATGTAGGAGCTGATATAATAATGATATTCAAGATTTTCTACTACCTCTGTATATATTTTACTGTTAAAAATTACTGAAAAATATGTAAAAATTTTACATTATTCTAAAGATTATCAACGTAAAAATACATAAACCTGTATGACAACAAACATTTTTCAAAACTTTATCCTGGGTCATACTGCCAGGATAAGTCCTACATGATAAAGTGAATGAAAGGAGTTAAAACAAATGTCTGAGACAATAAAGGTTTCAAATTGTACAAGAGCTTTCAACGTGTGAAAAGCTGTCTAAGCATTTACTCCAACATTTCCATCCTTTTACTTTATTTGAGGTGAAGACATTTACAAGATCATTTGTAACGGAGAAGAAGAACAAAAGCAATGGAATATTTAGAGTTACGTTCTTTATTAATGAATTTAAAAAAGAGAAATTCTAGTTTCAATCAATACATGTTATAATAAACCAAGTTTTTAGTATTAGAATATCTGCTTGTATTACATTGAATGGTTTGGTTGAGTAAGTACTATGATGACCGCTATCACCTTGTTTTTAACTTACAATTAATTACTATCTACTTGAACTTTCATTTCTATCTATATTTAAGCAGAATAAAAAAAAAGATTCAATTTTATATTGTGACCATTAAATGTTTGCACTCGTAACATTATTGTATATAAACACTATTTGTAAATTTGATTTCTTATAAAAATGTTGGTGATTATTAATTTTATAGTCCATTCAAAACGCCTGGTGACATTGTCCAATTCCTACGAATGGAGGCAACTTTCAGTATGCGTTATTTAGGTCGCTCATTCCGAAAATCTAAGTCGCTAAACCCCCAAAGTTGTGGCGACACCACTAAAAATGCAAAAACACCCCTCTTAAGGTTTTCAATAATATAATTTAAAATCCATATACCGGACAAAAAGTTGAGGCAACAAATCTGTCTTATCAGAACAAAAGTTACAAGAAATTGTGTTGTATCAGTAGATCTGTGATTGCTGAGACATATCAAGAATTATTCAACAATTCTTTGGTCTGATGATTTATACAACGACGACAACAGAAGGACGGGCGAAAGTCAAAAATTACGAAACGTCAAAAATCGTCAAATAAAAAATGTAGATATTTTTGGCGAATAGCAATCTTATCCTATACTTGGTATACTGGTGAAGTGAAAGATGCGTCAAATGTATACTTTCTTCAACAGTACAGTCATTGTTGTGTGACAGTAAATAACTTATTTACATTGCTTAAAATAAATGGATTATAAATCCTATTCAATGTTCAATACATTGATTAAATTATAAATTCAAACTATTTTCAAAACATTTTACCTTTGGGATAAACCATGGTATGGAACGTCAATAAATAATGGAAGTCAACATGGAATTTCAACCCTTAAATTACAAAGTCCCTATGTTGGGATTAACCGCCCTGTCATATGGTCAAATGCTTTTATTTGCGATGGTAAATATTTCATGTCAGATTTATTTATGGAAGTGTAAAATGTCAAAGTTTAAGTTCATTGTTATTCTTGTGTAATAAATTGTAAAATATTTTTGTTTTCCTGATTGTGCATTGATTAAGCAATAGTTTAAATATTGTTTAAACAATAGAAATATTTTATTATTATAAATTTTATCACTTAAATATACTTATGAAAGTTTGAGAGATATTCATATACAATATATTAAAAACTCCAATTTAAACAACAATAGATCCTTTCATCTAATGAGCCACACATAGCACTAGTTGTAAACAGCGTAGAGACCTATTACCTTATATTATACAAAGTATGGGGTGAGTTCTTAATCACAACATAATTCTACCTCCGTTTTTTGACTGATTTTGAAAGTTCATAACCTCGGAACTTGAATACGATTGACACGACGTCCATCCATCCGCAGTTGAACGTGAGCACGAAAGTCCTCAGAAATATTAAGATAGGCAATTCGTTATACATGACTATAATCTGTTTATATAGAACAATCTTGAAAATCTTTAATGGCTGCCATTCTAAAACGTATTTGTGCAAATCTCGTTTGTTATTCAACTTATAACACATTAAATAAAATACAAAAACCTACTCTGTAAGTAATGGTATCAACTACACATATATGGCGCCTATATAATCACTAAAAACGATCACTCATCTTATATGGTTACCTATAGTGTACCACGAGCGTTCAGAAATAAATAGTTTACCACGTGTTAAATTGTAAAGATATATCTATGGTTCTATCAAGAAAGTTAGGTTAGGTTAGGTTATTAAGGTATTCGTGAAAAGGGGAAGATTATAGCCGATCGGAAATAACTTCGTGTGATATAATGGTGGAACGAATGGGGGGGGGGTTAGGATCAAGAATACACTTTAGTTTGGATAGTATTGGATGGGCATGAATTTAATAACAAAGAAAATTAACTAAATATAAATGAAGGCCAAGCTTTACAGAGTTTTTTTGGTAGAATTGTTAAACAATTTAGTCATCTTTATCATTGTCTGTACTTAAACATGATAATGGACACAACAACAGAGTTATGTAGATTAAAGTAGGAAGTTATTATCCACATGCAGAACTCCAATGAAGTTCAAAAATAATAATGAAAGCTTATAAATTAAGGCCATAATAAACGGTTTCTAACTTCTTTTTTTTTATTTAACTTATTTCTATGAAATTTGTGCATTTTTATACGGTACGTAATAGTGACAACCCTTAGATGACAAGTAGCACAGTTATATCAAAACTGTAATTTAACACCCTGACTACCCAAGAAAATGTAATATTTGTTTAGTTACCAGATCCAGTGGGGTTATGATCAATAGTCACCTTCACAGTTGTACAGATTTCAGACTCACCAGTGTCTATACACTGACATCAATGAAGAGAGTGGAGACTTTTGAATCCGTTAAGGCCTAATCTATTCTAAGTAAGTAATGATATACAATTACAACGTTCGGAAAACTTGTGTAACAACTGTTTCAAACAAACTCACCCTATTGGATAAGACCCTTTTATCAATACAATTTATCTTTTCCTATAAGGATCAAGAGACCTACTTTGGGTATTAGATTACACGATCGGGCTGGGTAAGTACCATGATGACTATCATCGACTTTAAAAAAATTATAGCTTGAAAAAGCAAGAATTATGTTTGAGAAATACAGGCAGTAAATATGATTACTGAACAGATGAGAATTATGGGACCAGAGTCATTCTACCAAATCTTTCAATAGAGTAATTTACTGAATAAGGCATGACCTGTCAGTGTTATTGATTTACAATAGAACCATTACCATATCTGTAGGGGAGAGGTGATGTATACACTATGCATTAACACTTTGATCAAACTTCCTTTTATTTGTGATGATTTAAATACATTTAATAAATTACAAATTGAAATTTTTTTCAAAACATATTCTCAGAGGGATAAAATATAATATCAACAAATAATGCAAGTCAATAGGGAAATTCAACACCTAAATCATAAAGTTTCTATGTTGGAGTTAACCACCATGTTTTCGGTCAAATGCTTTTATTTATAATATTCAACACCAGATTTATTTATGAAAGCGTAAAGTGGACAATGAAAGGGAATTGAAATTTGGATAAAGCACTGTATATAAATGTGCTATAGACATGGTTTATGGGTGGAAAAAAATAGCTCTGAAAAATGTTAATGCCTTACATAACTAAACTTAAAAACTTGTTAAAAAATTAAAATATTGAAATTGAATCAGCATTCTGACTTCTCTAAATCTTGTAAACACAAATCTTGGGAAATTAATCGATAAATAAGAAAGTTATAATCGAGTTAAAATCAACAAGAGATGTTTGATTTACTTTGCAAAGTCACGCCTTATTGAAGATAATATAGGAATAACTGAATATTGTATTTTATTTCAATAAAAGTCTAGATTTGAAGTCTTCTTTATCCTGATCATCTTCATTTTTTTACAGGATGTACATAATTAATTTGAGTACATGCTTCTGCCATCCCTAAAATTGTCTTAGCTACTGTTGACGCGTTTCGGATTAACTCCTTCTTCAAAAGCTGTGACGTACGCAACAGTAGACGATACAATGTAGCAGATGAATGTATTGGACCGACTTTATTATTTATATAATATTTTCAGAAAGCAGAACAAAAATCTGTCTTTTTGTTTTGTGACTTTAGCTTAAAAAATAAAGTTAAAAAAGAATTCCTACCTATTTCGTAATTTAGAGCAAGTTACATATTTGTACTTTGGCCAATCAACAAAATTTAAGATAGATATTTGATATAGTACACTATAGTAGTATCATATAGAACTCTAGAATTTCAAAAACAATGATTAAAAATGCCAAAAACCGTACCATTTTAAATAGTTTTCTGTTCATATTTCATTTATTATTCAACTTATATCACATTAAATTAGGTAACAATTTTTAGATTTCATTGCATATAATGTTAATAACTTCATCATTCTACGATTATAAATAGATTAGTTAGTGTAAAAAATGTGATTTCGAACACTAAACTTACAAGAAGTATTAACTTATATTTGTTTAGTTACATTATCTGTCAGTGTTGTGTCATATACACAGCTTTGACTACCGCCAGGAGATTAAATTGTGATAATATAGATCTCGATTAAAACGAATTGGAAATGTTATAATAGCTGCAACTATAAACAGTTTTATTTTCATATCTCAAGCTTAATTCAACTTAAAACACACTAAATTACACCAAAATAATAAGTCTTTGTTTTGGATATAATGGTAGAAAACGACCTCTCTACGATAACAAAAAGCAAAGTTATAGTCAAAAATATAACTTCGAATCCTGACATTGCAAGATAATAATATGATGCTCTTCCAGTTGCGATATATTAAGAGGCAGAATCACCGACACAAACTTACCGATTGGAGACTCCTTCACGTATATACAGCTATAAAGTACATCTGGGCTGAGACGAGAGGAAACTCCTTCACGTATATACAGCTATAAAATACATCTGGGCCATGACTAGTGGAGACTCCTTCACATATAAACAGCTATAAAGTACATCTATACTGGCACGAGTGGGGACTCTTTCACGTATATACAGCTATAAAATACATCTGGGCCATGACTAGTGGAGACTCCTTCACATATAAACAGCTATAAAGTACATCTATACTGGCACGAGTGGGGACTCTTTCACGTATATACAGCTATAAAGTACATCTATACTGAGACGAGTGGAGACTCCTTCACGTATATACAGCTATAAAGTACATCTATACTGAGATGAGTGGAGACTCCTTCACGTATATACAGCTATAAAGTATATCTATACTGAGACGAGTGGAGACTCCTTCACGTATATACAGCTATAAAGTACATCTATACTGAGACGAGTGGAGACTCCTTCACGTATATACAGCTATAAAGTACATCTATACTGAGATGAGTGGAGACTCCTTCACGTATATACAGCTATAAAGTACATCTGGGCTGAGATGAGTGGAGACTCCTTCACGTATGAACAGCTATAAAGTACATCTAGGCTAAGATGAGTGGAGACTCCTTCACGTATATACAGCTATAAAGTACATCTATACTGGGTTGAGTGGAGACTCCTTCACGTATATACAGCTATAAAGTAAATCTATACTGAGATAAGTGGAGACTCCTTCACGTATATACAGCTATAAAGTACATCTATACTGAGATGAGTGGAGACTCCTTCACGTATATACAGCTATAAAGTAAATCTGTACTGAGACGAGTGGAGACTCCATCACGTATATACAGCTATAAAGTAAATCTGTACTGAGACGAGTAGAGACTCCTTCACGTATATACAGCTATAATGTGCATCTATACTGAGACGAGTGGAGACTCCGTCACGTATATACAGCTATAAAGTAAATCTGTACTGAGACGAGTAGAGACTCCTTCACGTATATACAGCTATAAAGTAAATCTGTACTGAGACGAGTGGAGACTCCTTCACGTATATACAGCTATAAAGTAAATCTGTACTGAGACGAGTGGAGACTCCTTCACGTATATACAGCTATAATGTGCATCTATACTGAGATGAGTGGAGACTCCTTTACGTATATACAGCTATAAAGTAAATCTGTACTGAGACGAGTGGAGACTCCTTCACGTATATACAGATATAAAGTAAATCTGTACTGAGACGAGTGGAGACTCCTTCACGTATATACAGCTATAAAGTAAATCTGTACTGAGACGAGTAGAGACTCCTTCACGTATATACAGCTATAAAGTAAATCTGTACTGAGACGAGTAGAGACTCCTTCACGTATATACAGCTATAAAGTAAATCTGTACTGAGACGAGTGGAGACTCCTTCACGTATATACAGCTATAAAGTAAATCTGTACTGAGACGAGTAGAGACTCCTTTACGTATATACAGATATAAAGTAAATCTGTACTGAGACGAGTAGAGACTCCTTCACGTTTATACAGCTATAAAGTAAATCTGTACTGAGACGAGTGGAGACTCCTTCACGTATATACAGCTATAATGTGCATCTATACTGAGACGAGTGGAGACTCCTTCACGTATATACAGCTATAAAGTAAATCTGTACTGAGACGAGTAGAGACTCCTTCACGTATATACAGCTATAAAGTAAATCTGTACTGAGACGAGTAGAGACTCCTTCACGTATATACAGCTATAAAGTAAATCTGTACTGAGACGAGTGGAGACTCCTTAACGTATATACAGCTATAAAGTAAATCTGTACTGAGACGAGTAGAGACTCCTTTACGTATATACAGCTATAAAGTAAATCTGTACTGAGACGAGTAGAGACTCCTTCACGTTTATACAGCTATAAAGTAAATCTGTACTGAGACGAGTGGAGACTCCTTCACGTATATACAGCTATAAAGTAAATCTGTACTGAGACGAGTGGAGACTCCTTCACGTATATACAGCTATAAAGTAAATCTGTACTGAGACGAGTAGAGACTCCTTCACGTATATACAGCTATAAAGTAAATCTGTACTGAGACGAGTGGAGACTCCTTCACGTATATACAGCTATAAAGTAAATCTGTACTGAGACGAGTGGCGACTCCTTCACGTATATACAGCTATAATGTGCATCTATACTGAGACGAGTGGAGACTCCTTCACGTATATACAGCTATAAAGTAAATCTGTACTGAGACGAGTAGAGACTTCTTCACGTATATACAGTTATAATGTGCATCTATACTGAGACGAGTGGAGACTCCTTCACGTATATACAGCTATAAAGTAAATCTGTACTGAGACGAGTAGAGACTCCTTCACGTATATACAGCTATAATGTGCATCTATACTGAGACGAGTGGAGACTCCTTCACGTATATACAGCTATAAAGTAAATCTGTACTGAGACGAGTGGAGACTCTTTCACGTATATACAGCTATAAAGTAAATCTGTACTGAGACGAGTAGAGACTCCTTCACGTATATACAGCTATAAAGTAAATCTGTACTGAGACGAGTGGAGACTCCTTCACGTATATACAGCTATAAAGTAAATCTGTACTGAGACGAGTAGAGACTCCTTCACGTATATACAGCTATAATGTGCATCTATACTGAGACGAGTGGAGACTCCTTCACGTATATACAGCTATAAAGTAAATCTGTACTGAGACGAGTGGAGACTCCTTCACGTATATACAGCTATAAAGTAAATCTGTACTGAGACGAGTAGAGACTCCTTCACGTATATACAGCTATAAAGTAAATCTGTACTGAGACGAGTGGAGACTCCTTCACGTATATACAGCTATAAAGTAAATCTGTACTGAGACGAGTAGAGACTCCTTTACGTTTATACACCTATAAAGTAAATCTGAGCTGAGTAGAGACTTTTTAATATACACTCATGCATGAGGGCATACAAAGCTACGATGTTAAGAAAACCTGTTTTACAACTGTTTTAATCTAACATACAATTGTGGATGAAACCGATACAGACTAAAATATCCTACAAAGCCAAAAAACAAACTTTTTATCACTATATTTATAGTATCTGCTTCTATTACGTTGCATATTGGGCCTGGGTAATTACTAAGACTGCATCCATAAACTTTTTTTATATCTGAAGTCAATCGAGTAATACATTTCTGGCTTTCATTCGTACAGTTTAAGATTCTCTCTCTCAATTGTGTCTGTGTGAGATATGGTGTCTCTCCTACAATAGGAGTTTCAATTCAGACAACCCCACTAAACATTACTGTCTTAAGTTGTTAGAAACAAAAGGAAAGCACTTGAACAAAATAAATTATAATATATCACTTCTTTATACGAATTTGAGTAGTAATATGTATTAACTATACAAGATTTTTCAAAAATAATTGTCCTAAATTCATAAAATGATCGAAAGCATCAAAATAAAGAAAAAAATATTCTTATAAACACATATCTGGACTCTCTTCGTTATCAGTTCGTCGACCATTCTGTGATAAATAAGTATGTTTAAACATTTCGAGTCCAAATCTGGTTTTAACATTTTGACGTTTTATCACTACACTAAGAATCAAAACTTTACCTTACCAATTTTCAAAATGATATCCGTTCAAAATTTCTAACATTCAATACCTCTGAAAATATTAATTTCAAAAACATTAAACGGTAGCCATTTTGAAAATTGATATGATAAGGGTTTCTATGTATACTGAGAAGACTTAACGTACCAAATTTCAACTTTAAATCTTAATAATTTCGTAAGTTATCACAATTTTCCAAAAAAAAAATAATAATTGATATTGCAATGGATTAACGTTTACAAAATTGAAAAATTTTCGATTTTTGTAAAAATCGTAATTTTTATAAAAATTAGGAAATGTTAGTGGATGTTGGTAGTGTGTAAAGTGGTTGAACAAGTTTAGAACGATTGGGTACAACCAAAGTCCACAAGTTCAGCTACGGAGACCAGTCCTAAGCCTTGAATTGACACGAGAGCGCACGAGCTCCAACAGCAGCTTCTTCATAAAATTTTTTTGACATAAATATTTTTAAAAAAAGTTTTTTTTTACTATAAAAAAGTTCAAACAACGAGGGAAGGATCGAGGGAATGCAGTTAGCGAATTCCGATATCATTAATATACAGAACCAGGAAGAAGGGATTCCTAGAGGGATCAACGCATCCAGGCTAATATCGACATCACTCCAACAAGGTTTGAAACACCGCAAATTGTGAGTTTTTTCCCCGTATAATTCGATTGCCAAGACTTTAGGAATTATTTTCAAATCTGAGCTGGAAATATTTTTCAAATTTTTATATAAAATTTTTATATTTTTAATATCAAACTAAAGAAAGGAATTAAATTTTTAAAATTAAATAACATTTTTAGACCTAATATTTTAACGCATAATAATTCATTTAATTTGTCATTTTTATTATTTATGACTCACTGTGGAAATAACCTGTAATTTAAATTTTTTATTCTGCCCTACAATTTAATATATTTTATGTATGTTAGGATAAGTTTTATTTCATTTCATATATTATGTATGTTTAGTAAGTTCCAAGATTTGGATAATCCAACATTGAATTTGTCAACATTTTATGTGTTTTCGTTGTTCATTTAAAGATTGAAAGAACAAAAATTATATTGATTTTAGTAATTTTATTGCAGAGTTTATTATTGTGTTGAACCTGAATAACAAGGCAGAAATAGTTTTCCATATAATTAGTGAGAGTAAGTTTTTGCAATACCTCCAAATTTTGATCAAAGCTAGGTAATTACAGAATTTTTAATAACATTAAATTTTAATTAAAATATACCAATTTCTGAGGATAACTTATGGATGTTATCAATAGTAAATTGTAGTGATTGCATTAAAAAAATAACCAGTGAACTTCACGGCTCTGAGGGGAGATTATTTTTTAAATAACTGAGCTAGTACGTGAGTCACGTAATTATAAATACAATAACTGGAAGTATTTAAAACAAATAGGAGGTTTCCAACGATCTCGGGATACTGAGTGAGTTGACGGAAATCAATCAAGCCAGGCTAGATTGCATAAAAAGCCTAAACTTCCAGTGGCTTGGTCGATTTCTACTTTGCAAAATCGCCGTATAAACTCCCAATGAAGGAGTGGCTCGTTGCAACATACAGATAACGAAGCCTTTTCTCATTTAAGTACTTTTTATTTTATTTCACGCCCTGCACCACTTCTCCAAGTTAGATCTCATATTTTTGAATACCTTATACATATATATAATCTTGTTATTATATAACATATATATCAAGTTAAATTCTAGTTTTCTCAACTTTCGTCTAAGTCTACTATCCTTAGTATGGATTATATAACTTTATGAAAACCCGAGGCAATTATGAAATGTGAAGTCTGCAGCAGTAAAATACTTTCAGACAATTCCCCCGTTACCCATCGCCTGCAGCAAGGCACTGTTTATTATCCACTTTGAAGCTTAAAAGGATTTTAAGGTTAAAATGAAAATACATTAATACTGCTCGAAAATACACTGCGTCTATTAAGTAATATCAGGGAATATTTACAAAAGTATACATTTAAAATAATGAAACAAAAATAAAATAACAACTCAAAAAGTGTATTTTCTGTTTATCTGAGCTCTATTTGAGCCTCATGGTCAGCTCTTCTCACACTCGACCTGGAACATTTGGAGTTATTGATGCCACTGCTTCTTGAATTGGTTGTAGAAATGTAAAATGTTTTGAATGCTTTCACTGTAAATATATATATTTTTTAACATAACCTCAATAAATTAAAGTTCAAATGTATAAGAGAGTGGTGACCAATCCCAATTATCTCTCCCTAACCAACTTTGAAATAATTTCTCATCAAGGAAATCACTAATTATTATCACAGTATTTGGTACTCCAAATTGTTTTCTTCATTAATTGGGAAGAAACAGCTCTAAAATGTGAAAGTAGACAATAATGGTCTAAGAATTATTATTATTGATATTATAAGAATTATTCTTATAGTGGTTTTAGAAAAGACTAGTGATTAATTAATCAAATTCAGTTAATTAGCTACCAGTTTCTTTGAACTCTTTGTCAAATCTACAACTCTTATTTTTGTCTGGAAGTTCTTCATTAAACTCACACCAACAATCATATTGCACAAGAGTTACTAAATGGAATTTTTCATACAACAAAACATACTCAACATTCATTTACACGATTGTCGTGTTTGTATTTTAGATAAAATGGATCATGTGATTGAATGACAATGGTTACACAATTATAAATAAAACTAAGTAATAACTCTAGAGAGTCGTAACAATTAAAAATCACATAATGACGTTATGATCACACGGTATATACAAATTAACTATGAATAAATACTTTTTATAGTCATCTTATACATGTAATTATAATAAATTATCTGTTCACAGCTGATAGGATAACTCGAAATTATTTTGTTTATTGTTTGTTTGTTGCACTTCATATTACTCACACGTTTCACAGAGTGTGCTACTACAAGCTCATGTGAATGGTAGAAGCAAAAGAACTACTAACAATCCTGCTTGTCCCCATTTGCCCCTCAAGTAATTTTGCACAAAAAATTTAATAAAAACTGTTTGTAATTTATCTTTTTTTCACTAAATACACATTTACTTCGACTATTACATTCTTAAACTTATTATAAATATAAATATAAACTAGAAAGAGTTTTTAATGTGTTCCAATTAGTTTAAAAAAAGAACACCATTGTAAATACAAATATATACTAATTTAAAATTTTATTCTACATTTAACTATAAACTATTGGATTTCACAAAATGTTTAACTTTAAAATTTCTAACAATAATGTGGGAGTCCCAGGCTGTTAGTACTGTTTATAAAAATACACATGAGAGTTACAGGTCTTGAGTTTATCCTAGCAAATTTTTTTGTACTAATGTTTGTAAACTCCTTCTTTTTTAATAGTGAAAAGAGTAGTCTGGTTTTAATAATCGATTAATTTTATACGGAAAAACAGCTGTTATAAAATGAATAATTCATGACTTGTCAAAGATTGAGATTTATAATTCTACATTAACTTCATTTGTTGACATATATGGGAGAGGGAGTGATGCATACATCCTTATAAAACTTATTTGTATGTAACATAAAATTATTTTTCATATTTTACAATCGAGCGCTGATACAATATTGTATACTCTAAATAATGTGATGTCACCACTAATTATTCGTAACCGTATCGTTCAATATAATCACTTCACTTATCATTGTTCTCTATAAGGGTCTTATCAAGAGTACTTTAGTTGCACTAACAATGAGGTTATTTTTTGTTGCATTAATTATCCAGCCAACTTTTTAATCTCGTACGTTGTTTGTTTATTTCACTCATTCTCAAAACATAATGATAAAATTTTATCAGCTTGATATGTGGCTATCCATTTTAGATTTTCTTGTCTGACGCGATAATATTGTGGGTTATCTGTAACACACACACACACACACATAACTCAGTCACGGTACATTTATAAAATAAATCATTCCGTAATATCGGTTAAAACGAGTTAGTTAAAGTTTTACTGAAATATTAATATAATTGACCCATATTCATGTTATAAAAGACAAGTAGAAATATATTACGGTTCAGGACTAATTGACATAACATAAAAATGAACTTCGACCGTCGCCATTAAAAACCCGATTTTAATAAAATACGATTTATGCAGATGACGTAGTTAAGCCAAAAAGAAGCAAGTTATAAATATTTTATTCAAATACGTACCCTTACTTCTTTGTCACATTTCGATTGACAACTCCCGAATTGACATTTTTGGTGTCAATTAATTTTGATTAGTTTTTGAGAAAGTTTTTGCAAAGCCTTGGCACCATTTATTTAACAATCTGAGAGCCCATCATTATAAATAATTTTGAACTAAATGCAATAAATAATGAATTTTAAAAAAATAATAAAAAAACCATTAATTATGACGAAATTGTCCACCAAGTTGTCGAAAATCCGAAACACAACAATATATCTTAAAAGAAATATATAAGAGCACAAAATAAATTGGCAAATACACATTGAAATACATAACTTTATTATTGACAGGGTATTTGTTTTATCCTGGACACTATTTGTATTTTGTAAGATATTAATTCTACTCAAAACTGTAAATGAAGGACATTCTCTAGTACTTCATGGAATTTAAAAACCCGTTTTCCACTTCAGTAATGGACGCACTTTTTTAATATATGCAATACTAAATTTAAACTTCAATAACCCCTATATTTTTTGGTGTGTTCGGATTTCACGCCAAATTTATAACTTTAAAATTCTTGTGTATTTTTTAATAAATATACGTTTAGGAGTTAAAAGCGTCGAACTTTCGACAAAATAAAGTTCGTTGCATTTTTGGAAAGTGCTTTTCTGTATTTCCATCAAGTTTAATTAGCCAAAGTCTATAAGTTTTAATAATACTACAAGACTATTATTAAAATAAGTAATTTATGAAACAGATAAAAGCATGCATAACACTACAGTAGATTTGAGTTACTTTTAATCAGTTTATCTGATGTACCACATAATCAATACTTTACTAAATACCAATGTACCTACGACTAAATAATCACCCCGCAAGGATTTCAACTAATTTTATATTTTAGGGACTAGAATACTATAAATATATACAAGTGGTTGCTTATTTTTACGTCATGGTTGGATCGCAAAAGTTTATTTCTAAATTCACTCGTAGGTACACTTATTTACTTTGTATTTTATGTCAAAAATATATAAAGTGTCACCAAACAATTAAATAAATATCTTTTAGAAGAAATTGAGTTTAAAAATTTTCATTTATTTTACTGTTTTACACGTTGAAGGAATTGATAAATGTGTGTCTGTGAGACTATTTAAAATTTTAAAAAATATTTAAACGATTTGGCCATTATCCCCTTATAAAGAAATTTTTTAAAAAGAACAAAGAATAAAGACACCTTGCTGCCTGATATTGTAATAGCATCATTGTCAGAAGGGAACACGAATTTGGCCAAAACACCTGATAAGAAAGATGGAAGATGTAATTTAGTCCAAAGATACATGAAAAATGTATTTGCTAGGAGCCTGGGAATTCCAAACCGGAACTCATTCTAGTAAGACCCTGAGGGTTACCTAAAATGGGTTTTCCGATTAGTTTAATGTATGTTAGTTTAGTGAAGGTTTGTTATAAATAAATCTACAAAACTGACCCCCAGAGGGGAGATATTAATACAATCGATTATTATCTACTTTTGAGATTACGTTTTCACTCTTATATTCTATGCATGCATTTTTATGACGCAGTAGAGACTACAAATTCTTGAATTGGGTAAAATCCTCTATTTATAAACTGTCAGAAACGGAAACGAGTAAATGGTATGCTGAATTCATTCCGTACAAAATATCCAGTCAGGGATATTTAGCTGTCAGATTAGACGTTGAGCATGACGCGTAGCTTGCGTGTATTTCATGCCAAGCCATGTGTATCAGCTTTGTTTCAATATAATGGAAGTTACACAAAGCTGAAATGGATGTGTAAATTTAAAATTTTAAGTGTTGCTCTTCTAGCAGTTTATCCCTTTAAAATATTGACCATGTTGAGTGTTTTGTTTCGTGAATGGATTATATCAGAAAGCTTGTGTCACATGTGCATCGAATATAGTCATTATTTTTTATTGTTTACAAAAAAACTATTTTGTTTCAATTTGTGCTCTCAGGGGCTCTCAATAGTTAGTACAGATATTGAATTCCTGAAAAATCCTAAATGGATCTACTTATTTGTATTATAGTCTTGGGTTAGATCCCTCTCCTTTAACTTTCGTAACAGGTAGCTCTTAACCAGTTTGCGTTCTCTACGGACCTTGATGATATCAGAGTATTTGAACGCTAGTGGACTTTATTTTATATTGTTTTCTTCCTTAATTTTATATATAAATTCTATATAAATTATATATAAATTCTATATAAATTATATATAAATTCTATAAACATTGTATATAAATGTTAATTTTATATACATTCTGCTTTTAAACAACAAAGAAAATGTATCTATTTGTTCATTTTCAATGTTAGGACAAATTTGTAACTTAAGTTTAGAAATACATTGTATAATGAATACTGTGGATCGTTATACTGAATAACCCCCCCTCCCCAACACCTACCTGTATAAAGTCAATTGAACCTCTGTTAAATATAATTGCACACCTAACAAGTCAACCTTCACAGCATACTTAGAACTATATCCAACATCTATGGTACTTCACACACATTTTTATTAATCAATTGAAAGTAGCCTATAATATTGATATTATTTTTTCCCTTATATTAATAAGAACGCAATAAGAACGCAACCCTGAATATATGAGAGTTCAGTTCAAGCAGGGGTAATATTTATACCATAATTTGTAGGTTATGGCTACACTGAACTCAATATTACCTAAATGTGAAATGACTTTGTCATACATTAATTTCACGAAAGAGTTTATTCCTTTATGTGACAGTAATGTCGCTTTTCATAGACGATCGTGTATTTATCATCGTATCTTTTTTTCTCTTCAAGTCGTAGACAAATGTGAGTGATTAGTTTCTTTTGAAGTTCTACAGGTCATAACATGTAACATAAAATCGTTTAATTATAAATGTCGTGAAATCAAAATTGATCGTAAGACTTCAGGCCGTCCAAAATTGTTACTATATTGTTATCAGTTTGATGACGTCTTTCACCGACAAATCGCTGAGAAAATTATCTTCACAGGAAGGATTGTCAACGAGTATTGACGTCAGGGGTACAGGAAAGTTATAATTTATAACCCGAGTGTGAAGAATGTTTACGCTTCTGTCATTGGTTTTTTTTTATTTTTTTTTTTTTATTTCATGGATTTGTGTCAAAGACGGATTTGATATAATAGGTTGTGTTTTTAGTGACTTGAATGAACAAGGGTTAGTAATAGGAAGAGTTAAAATCTTCACGCTTTTGCAGCACGAGCATTATATTCACGCCAAGTTGGTGTGTTGTTTACAGGTTTCCGTAGTTATACGATAAGGGTTTTATTTATTTGAGACAACTGTCACTGAGGAAGTTTATCGTAGTTTAATTCAACAGTTTTGTGTTTTGTTAGTTTCAGACAGCGAAATCTTTCTCATTGAAAACGAAACAATAATCAAGAAGTATTTCAGAAACATGTCGGAGCCTTTATTCAAATTAAGAGATATTACATATTATAAGATTATAAAATTACCAAACGGGTTGGGGCCTTTATGAAACATCTCTAGTAGGACTTCCTAATACCTAGGGTTCCTCACCGTTAAAATTTATTTATTTTGTTGTACAATACAAACTTTAAAACTCTCACTCTATAACACTTTTTGTGGTCTTACGTAAAAAAGTCGCTCATACATTTTTGAAAAAAGCACTATGTAACAGTATTTTTTATTTTATACCTAATGAAGTTCTATTTGCAAAAACGAATTTAAATAACTGTACAATGTAGTATTTATTAATCACACTACTTTTGGTTTTTGTGTCTTTGTGAAATTTGAAAATAAGCTTTTGCGATCCAACCCATGACGTAAAGATAAGTAACCACTTGTATATATTTATGGTATTCTAGTCTCTAAAATATAAAATTCGTTGAAATACATATAAACTACTTTTGTTTTAACTTAAAAATATAAATTTTAGGGAAGGTTCTAAAATTAAATTTAAGGGATGTACTTCCTAAATTCTGTGTGCACTTCTGGTAAAACTCATTTAGTATTGAAATCTGTACTGCAAACCCGACCTAATTGAGTGTTAAGTAACTGCGAGTGCGAAGGAACTGCGAATTCTAAGTAACTACGAGTACTAAGTAACTGTGATTACCAAGTTAGAATAAAAACTAAGTATAGTGTGTACAAAGTAACTGCATATACTAAATAATGGCTAGTACTAATAATGAGTAACTGGTAATTTTGTAGCTGCAATTTAATATTTTAAATCGCTATTTTTATTAGGGTCGACTAAACTAAATCTTCACCAGAATAATCCATTGAGGCTAGTTTTCAGAAAACATTTCATATTGCGCATCATAAACATTCTAAATGCAAAAAAATAAGCGTCTAGTGACCTACAAAAAATTTAATAACACATTAATTACTTATAAAAAGGATCTGGATTATTGGAATATTCTGTATAAAAGTAAGAAAGTAATACAAAGACCTCCAGAGTAAAACGTACAGCTAATAATTTGATTCAGAGGACACAATGCACTCTAGTGGTGTAATTTGAAAGTGTTAAGTTTGTTCACTGAGGTGTGTTATTGTAGACAAGATTATATTTATATAACAAAGATCACACTACTTGTACACAGCTTTGAGAATGTTAACAAACACCCTAGAGCCACAAGGTAGCTTCTTTACATCTTGTACCGTAGGGATCTTAAGATTGTATCTGTAAGACTGTGAGATCAACATCTTGTACGTATACCTTAAAGTGTCGAGCAATCCCATCTCCTGATAATCCCCTTCGACGATGAAGTAATTTTTTTTATAATATTGTGAATGGAGAAAAATTTTGAATATAGTTTTTAAAACCTCTTTTAATGATGAATTTCGATTTTGTTTTAATTTGATTTTATAGTTATCAGTAGGTCAAGATGGAAGAACCCGTAAAGGAAATATTTTGAGGTTTACATTTCTTCAATGTTATTTTAGGACGAAAAATCTCTCGGCAATCATCAACTTTACAAGAAAAGAAAGAAAAAAAAATAAAGACTCCTGGTCCACGAACACTCTTGTGTTATTCAACTTATAGCACACTTAACTATACACAAATATACATATCAGAATTAAGCATGTAATGTTGCCAACCTCACCTCTCTACCGTGATAAATGGCGTAGTTATTGACTAAAATGTAATTTTGAATTCTTATCTTTCAATAAAATGCTATATTTTTATAGTTAAAAGATTCGGCTTGGTCGAGTCACCGACACGAGTACAACTATTGGAAGCTCGTTCTTATATATATATATATATATATATATATATATATATATTTAGCTTCGAGGGCGTCCAGGGTAGCGTAGCGAGGGTAGACTTTTTAATAAATACATACGACGTCAAAAAAGTAATAAAACACATTACGAAGTTCAGAAATCCTATTTAACATTTATTTCAAACAATCTTACCCTACTGGATGAGAGTCCTAACATTACAATTTAACACCTCAAACAAACCTCAATAAACCAACTTTTGTGTATTAAGTATCTGCTTGTATTACATTGCAATAAACTGGGTACGTACTATGATGACGCACATTGACTTGTATTTGTTTGAATTTACATCTCAATATACAAATGTGACTTAGAAACCTATACTGTTGTAACTGTATCTAAAACAGTTTTTAACAATGCTTTTTATTATATTGATCAGTTTATAAGGTACGTGTTAGCTGCAATAATTTTTTGCAGTTTATTCTTGCTACCTATTTCTTATTATTGATATATTTTTAAATTGTAACTATCATATTTCTATATTTTATTTGCGTGTATTAGTTAAGATATTGTTTTATAATAATTCAAGTTTAGATATTGAATATTAACAACGTGTCTATGCAATGTTTGTATTGTTTATGGAAGTGATAAATTGAAATGAATTGTCAATTAACACAAATGTTAAATGTGAAAAACGGAAGGATTTAATATATTTATTGATTCAATCAAATAAATGTATACCAGATCGTCCTATTCACTTTTATGTAAACTGTAGGGTAACTTAGTGAATAAAACAAAGAACTGAAAAGTAAAGAAAGAACAGACATTCAGGCAGACGGGAGAGTCTACAGTAACTTTGGTTTTCAGTAGATTAAATTTATTTACTATCCATCATCTCTAGAACTGGCAGTTTTAAAAAACACGTTTAAATTGTCTACTACAAAGGTTTGATTTAGATAAATTTACTTTTTTTCCTTTATTTAGACCCATGTAACCACACACTGATTTATCTCAGCGCATTACAATAACACATGTATATTTCAAATGTTGTAGATTCAATGTTGTAGTTTTATTGTGTTAAAAGATAATGTGGTTTAAGGTATTTACCAAAACGTCTATTGCCAAAAAAAAAACATTCATTTTCAGCAAGTCGAATTTCATGGTTTTTAATGAGGTGTAAAATGAAGTTTTTTCATGTGGTAAAAATGTAAAATCATGGTTTTTTTCATGAGGTAAACAGTGGTGTAAAATGTATTCCCGTCTTTACCCGTGATGAAAATCTAGCATTTTATGGTACAGAATCAGATTTGTTACATGTTGATATCTATGAATACAGTTTTATCAACGTCCAAATTAGTTAATATTATTATAGGGTTTTATTGAATTGAACCCCCCCTCTCCTAGTAGTTGTTTTAATATATATATATATATATATATATATATATATATATATATAAAATATTATTCAAATTCTGTAACTTATCTATTATATTATTAACATGTTTTAATCTAAAATTTGCCATTATTTATGTATATAAAAACTAATACAAGACGTTTCGAGAGTATGCATCAACTCCCATTATCATGTTATGTATGAACCTAGAAAAAATTTTAATACACCAACATTGCCTAATAGCCTAGAGCGATATTTGAAATTAAAACTAAAACTATAACCCACATACAGCTAGTCATAGAGAGTCAAAACTAAGATAGTTCCTACACTTTATGTCATGTATTAACGTCAAACCAACAGGGAACGAGTTAAAACAACTATTTTCCTCACAAAACACGGTAAACACTGCCAAGTGCGTATAAATGATACAGGGTGATTCAAATTGTATGGCAATATATGAAGAGTTTATTATGGAGCTAATAAAACGTTTCTAGTAACATAGGTCCACAAACTCTTCTATCTTCTATTTTTTGCATTTTAAAAAGAAAAAACACATTAATATGGAAAAAGATATTAAGTGAACAATTCATATACCCATTATTTATGTAATCTTTTATCGTTTTACCAGAAAACCAAGACTTTATTTGTTATATTTTCATAAGGCGGATGTTTAAAATGTTTAGTTTTGAATATTTTGAAAGACTTTAACACAAAATTTTTAAAAGAAACAAAATATCTTGAAAAGTTTAATTAAATTGCTTATTATATTTTGGGGATTAAAAGATAACTTAGTTATTGACGAAAAACTATAAAATATTTAAATTTGAAACAAAACACCATTTTTAAACCGTTAAGTAAAACTATTTATATTTTTGGTACAATTCTAAAGAAAACAATAAAATTATAAAATTATTATAAATTTTTATTTTATAGTATTAAATAAGGATTAAAAACTACCAAAATAACCTCATATTTTGTTTTTCGTTAACTTCGGGTGTTGTTGATAATTACAAAGAAATACTAATCACTAGGACCAAAAGTGAAGCTTTTTATTACAAGCCCAAGTTTAACTGCCGAGGTGGAGCCGAGGCCGGAAAATGAGCAAGTATCGAAAAGATTCTTTTGGTCTTAGTGATGAAATATTTTTTCGTAATAATGCAAATAATATATAAGAAAACAATTTCACAAAAACTAAAATGTTATAACCTATTTACATTCGAATCGATGGTAACAGCTGTTTTAACGGTTATTTACAATCGAGAATATCGGTTGTTTTTTGTAGATGCTTTACAATAATTTATTAATTCGTAACAGCTGATAACCTCGACCACGGCTGATGTTTGTAGGTTCTAGGACTAAAAAGAACAACTTTAGTATCTCAATGGCAAGTATTGAAAACAACTGTTTTTGAAGCTGTACGACGAAAATATATTTTTTATAAATTCTGTTATCCTTAGAACAACAGAATATATAAAAACATTTTGTTTTTCGTTAGAAGAGTAAAAATGTTTTATTCTAGTAAATATTTTGGAACGTTAATGAGATATTCAAAATTGAAGATTTTAAACGTCTGTCATTTTTAAAATATACAAAATAAAGTTTTAAATAAATTAAAACAACAATTTCTTAGTATAAACCACAATATTTTAATTGAAACTTGCCGACCATGGTTTCGCTAGTTAGAGCATTGCCAAAGACTTATACAAGAATGAAAATGAAACAAAAAGGTTCAGTACACAATATAACAACACAGTATGACAATAGTTGGGTATTTCACTTATACCTAAATGAGATAGGGAGGGGAGTGGAGAGGAGGGTCAATGACTTGACTTGATTAATGGTTTTAAAAGTGGGGAATTACTTAAATCTAATTGTTCCTTTAAAACTACCACATTTTTATTTTTAACTGATCTATTAATTTCTAAATTTTCAAGAAGGTTTAACTTTTTATATTTATTAGCTATGTGTAAAATATCAAAATTTATATTAGCATGAAAATCCGAAACATTGTGTATTTTTTAAATGATTAGCAAAACTAGAGTCCTCATGTCCTAACCTCCAACTTCTGTCATGCTCACTTAATCTAGTTTTAAAATTTCTACCCGTTTGCCCTACATATGTAACGTTACAAATTTTACAAGATAATTGATAGACCCCACATTTACTCATTTTTGGTATTTTATCTTTACTATTAACTAACAATTTACCCAAATTATTGTCTACATAAAATGCTGGTTTACAACTTTTTATTTTCCTATAGTTTACCCAATTTATAACTAATTTAACCAACATAACCTACTTTCCGTCATTTTGTTAGTCTTGGTTTTCTGGTATACTTGTAAAATATAAAAATTGGTTATATCAAATCTTCACTTAACAACAAACCTACGTCCAAAAATATATTTTTTTATTTAAAAACACAAAATGGCGGAAATATGATTACATAGAATTATTTTTATATGTGTAAATATAAAGTTAGCTCCGGAAATATTGCCGTTTAATTCTGAATCATCCTGTATTTGGATATATATATTTATTTATAATTTATAAAGACCAATCTACAGATCGAGTAATGATTTTACTAGCATATTACAAACTTGAGTACTACTTAGTACTCCTAGTACTACTAAGTAGTACTACTAGTATCCTACTTGAGTAGGATAATTATTAAAAAATAATTTGCCTTATAGTTACAAATAAATTTACTCAACAGTTAACTAAAACAGTTCATATTATGGTTTAGTTCTTTTAAGGCGACGCACATTGTCGGTCGCTTGAAGCACTGCTCCCATTTCGGTGTTTTCATGTCTGAGGGGACGCTCATTGTGTTTAACTGTGATCTTTGGATAAATATGTTGGTATTTTTTAATTTTTAAAACCTGTTATAGTGAGAGTTGTGCGTACACTTTAGCGGTTTGATTACACCGTATGGTTGTTGAAAAAATTAAATTTTTCTTGAGAAAAGGTTTTTAGGCGTTGTGATAAGAACCGAGATATTGTTAAAAAATTAATATACAAAACAAGTTAATAGGTGTGGATAATATGCTCAAATTCCAAATTTAGTAAAATTAATTATCATATTATATTTGTAGCAAATTGTACGGACGACAGAGATACAACCAGATATCACCATTCAGAGCACCATCTATAGTGAGTATTGCGGGAAACGTTAGCCCTAGTTATTGGTTAGGACCAGACGTTTGAACCCCTTAAGTTCTGGAATGGGAGTTTTGGAAAACGTGCTAGGACTTACCAGTTAAATATATTCCGACGTTAATTACGCTTAGTCTCAACCCAAGTAATCACTATGTTCACAGCCAGCTTATAATGAGTTATAATTACTTTACTAAACTAACTTACTAATTAATATAATTGATTAGCAGTAGAATTCCCGACAGTTGAGATCAACATGGCGGCTGCCCCCACCCCACCTCCCCTTGGCCCCTCCCCTTGGTCCCCTCCCCTTGGCCCCTCCCCCTTGGCCCCTCCCCCTTGCCCGCCATTTTGTTGCCCCCCTCCCCGACGCCATCTTTTGCCCCCACCCTCCCCCTCCCCCTTGGCCCCTCCCCCTTGCCCGCCGTTGCCCCCTCCCCGACGCCATCTTGTTGCCCCCACCCTCCCCCTCCCCCTTGGCCCCTTCCCCTTGCCCGCCATTTTATTGCCCCCCTCCCCGACGCCATCTTGTTGCCCCCACCCTCCCCCTCCCCCTTGGCCCCTCCCCCTTGGCCCCTCCCCCTTGCCAGCCATTTTGTTGCCCCCACATGGTAGACGCCATCTTGTCGCTCCTCCCCCGGAGACACCATTTTGTTGCCACTTCCCTTGCCCTGCCCCTCCCCCGCACGCCATTTTGTTGTTTTACCCAATCCTTGCCCACCACAGACGCCATTGTGTCCGCAGACACTGGATTCGAACCTGTAAAGTTAAGATTTGAAGGCGGACACGCTACCTACTTAGATATGATGCATAGTATTACAAGTTGTATATTTAACGTATTATATAACGTTTAAAAGAATAGTTATATTAAAAAGTTAAACGGTACGCTAATCCGTAACGCGAGGTGTACCGAGTTTTTCGCGCGCGCGCGAAAATTCGCGTACACCTCGCGATACGGGAACCGCCTGTACCTTAAACCATAGTCTCATTTCAAAATAAAAATTCTTACCTGTAACAAACCATATGATAGAAATAAGTTAGAAGTGTAATATTCGTGTGTAGTAATAATATTTGTAACGACAGAATAAAAATAGTCACAATCAATTAAATAAAAACATACTCTCCTTCCAAGCGTTTGGAATGACAAATAAACTGTCACTTATGTCCTCAACAGTACAAATTACCTGTGAATAAAAAACTAATCAAAGTATGTAAATATTGACATTAATCGTCGGCAATCACCTGGAGATTAGCTAATTGAAGACAACTGTCAATCTGACAATGTATTGTTCTCAAGAGCGTAAATCAGAATGATAAAGAGTAATGTGTATACAAAACTAATCGTTAATCATAGTCATCAACAGCTCAAAGTAGAATGATGAAGTCGGAGTCAAATATGCAAATTTTGAACATTCGTCAACAGTAGACACAGCCTGGTGACAAAAAGATATTTTCTCACCAACACAAAGAAGAATGATTTAAATAATTGCTAGTTATTTACGATTACAAAACAATCTAAGGTCAAGTAGGTCAAAATGAAAGTTCACATAGGGCAAGTTAACAATGCTAATTTGTTTCCTCTTAGGCAAACATCTCCGACAACAATAAATAATTGCCAATTAATCACTTTACAAGTCAATCAAGGAAATCGTGAAAATGATAAACTGCGAATAATTTTGTAATCTAACGGAACTAAAATATATGTTAATCGTTATGCATGGAATAAATTTATGCATTGAGTTTCGGGTCGGCTATAACTTATCCGTTATTTCACAACACTAACACTATAAGTAGTGTCGGTTAAGACTTCAATTATCACAGTTAGAGCGAAGATGTCTTCCAAACGCAACCAACCTTGTGAGAGGCATTGGATCAATGTTAGGATGATGTCATCCGACAACGATGGAGTGCTTCGATACATCGCAGAGAATGCTGAAAGGATCCGTGGACTTGTAGAGAGGTTAGTTTGGTGTTTATGTTAAGAATATTAATATTTCTCTCTTGACCAACTTCTGATCATTCAACATTTCGACTGATATTTTCTTTATTTAGTATATTTTCTTGTATTTTTATAAACTTTAGGAAAATAGACATTGAGAGATTAGTTTAACATTTAAGAATATTAATATTTCTCTCTCTTGATCAACTTCTGATCATTCAACATTTCGACTGATATTTTCTTTATTTAGTATATTTTCTTGTATTTTTATAAACTTTAGGAAAATAGACATTGAGAGATTAGTTTAACATTTATGTTGACTTATAAAAATATATTTTAAAATTGTATCAAGTATTGGGTTAGATCACCTTCCTTTTTCTCTTTTGATCGTTCAGGAATTTATAAATTTATATCAAGTATTGAGTTATAATCTCCTCTTAACCTACATAACGACTGATATTTTCTTTATTTATTATATTTTCTTGTATTTTAACATATATGTTGTTGCTATGTGTCAAAAATAAACTAAGCAGTGAGTGTAATCAAATTAATTCTACTTTCTCTCTCTCTCTTGACCAACTTTTGATCATTCAAGACTTTTTATAATTTTATCAAGTATTGGATTAGATCACTTTCTCTCTCTCTCTCTCTCTCTCTCTCTCTCTCTCTTGACCAACTTTTGATCTTTCAGGAATTTATAAAATTATATCAAGTATTGAATGTATTAGTTTGTTTAACATTTATGTTAAGAATATTAATATTTCTCGAAACAATAGTTGTCATTCTATTTTCTTGTATCTTTATAAACTTTAGGAAAATAGACATTGAGAGATTAGTTTAACATTTAAGAATATTAATATTTCTCTCTCTTGACCAACTTCTGATCACTCAACATTTCGACTGATATTTTCTTTATTTAGTATATTTTCTTGTATTTTTATAAACTTTAGGAAAATAGACATTGAGTGATTAGTTTAACATTTATGTTGACTTATAAAAATATATTTTAAAATTGTATCAAGTATTGGGTTAGATCACTTTCCTTTTTCTCTTTTGATCGTTCAGGAATTTATAAATTTATATCAAGTATTGAGTTATAATCTCCTCTTAACCTACATAACGACTGATATTTTCTTTATTTATTATATTTTCTTGTATTTTAACATATATGTTGTTGCTATGTGTCAAAAATAAACTAAGCAGTGAGTGTAATCAAATTAATTCTACTTTCTCTCTCTCTTGACCAACTTTTGATCTTTCAGGACTTTTTATAATTTTATCAAGTATTGGATTAGATCACTTTTTCTCTCTCTCTCTCTCTTTTGACCAACTTTTGATCTTTCAGGAATTTATAAAATTATATCAAGTATTGAATGTATTAGTTTGTTTAACATTTATGTTAAGAATATTAATATTTCTCGAAACAATAGTTGTCATTCACACCCTAACCAACACTTACGTTAGTAAGTCTAACATTTAAGAATATTCCACGGCTTCTCTTATTCATTACAAGAGATTAGTTTAATATTTATGTTAAGAATTGTTCGTGTATTATTTTAATTTTGTTTAACATTTATGTTAAGAATTTTTCATGTTTTTCAGGTTGACATTTTTTTTTTTGTTAAGAATTTTCATATTTCAGGTTCACATTTATGTTAAGAATTTTTTAAGTTGTACTTATTCACTCTTTCTCTCTCTCTCTCTCTCTCTCTCTCTCTCTCTCTTTTGACCAACTTTTGATCTTTCAGGACTTTTTATAATTTTATCAAGTATTGGATTAGATCACTTTCTCTCTCTCTCTCTCTCTCTCTCTCTCTCTCTCTCTCTCTCTCTCTCTCTCTCTCTCTCTCTTTTGACCAACTTTTGATCTTTCAGGAATTTATAAAATTATATCAAGTATTGAATGTATTAGTTTGTTTAACATTTATGTTAAGAATATTAATATTTCTCGAAACAATAGTTGTCATTCACACCCTAACCAACACTTACGCTAGTAAGTCTAACATTTAAGAATATTCCACGGCTTCTCTTATTCATTACAAGAGATTTTTTTTTTTTTTTTTTTTTTAGGTTAGATTGACATTTATGCTAAGAACTTTTAAATTTCCCAGTTCATTATTCTCTAATTTGCTACATTACCTTGCAGGGACTTGAGGAACTCTTTCCAAGCAAATTGTATGTAATATTTCAGGTTAGATTGACATTTATGCTAAGAACTTTTAAATTTCCCAGTTCATTATTCTCTAATTTGCTACATTACCTTGCAGGGACTTGAGGAACTCTTTCCAAGCTCTGCGACGGGCAGGATTCACCTGGGTCGAGTGGGAGTATAGTTCCTCCGTTAACTTTAGGAGAGTTAACGAGGACGGTACTGGCGGCTCAGATCGTATTGGACGACCATTGTCATCGGTCGCTCCAATAGAGCCTATGCTGCCGATCCTGCCACCACAGCCCCAACCGGAGAGACGACTAACCCCACCACCACCATACACACCGAGGCCACGCCGACCACACCCGTTCTCAAGACCACCTACACCACAACCACTTTCACCTCATACACCACCATTGTCTCCAACTACACAACCATTAACAGAGTTGGAGATTTTAGACGAGGTACTTACTCTTCTACAGGGAGTACTAGTAGATGACACACTACACAAATCCAACACACGCACACCGATCCAGGATAGTCTACAAGAAATAGTGGATATACTCCAGTACTTCGAGCAGAATATCCCGGATCACAACAGCTGCTGATACTGCTGCTGCGGCTGCTGCTACTACTGCTGCTGCTGATGACGTAAGTATTTTTTCAAACATTTACTATTCTCTTTCGTATACCATTCTCTGACACTAGTTTACTCCTTTAGAATATAACTTGACACTGTCTCTTGTATCAAGCACACACACACACACACACTCACACACACACACACACACACACACACACATGCGTATATAAATAATTGAGTGAAAATGACACTGATCTTTCTCATTACAGATATTCCCGCAGCTGGAACGAGATTATCAACCTCGTCAACTATCACCGTGTACGGTCTGCCTGCAGAATCTTCCGACCATCGCCTCAATCCCTTGCGGTCATGTGTTCTGCAAGAATTGTACAGGAAGATTCCCTCGATGTCCTGTATGCCGCCGGTGGATTGTCAACTCTTGTCAACTATTCCTACAATTCGAATAAGCTGCATCCATTGTGTCTGTTCAAGGTGAAAATTTTATATTTCTATACACACTCCATTTTTGTTTGTTACGTTTTTTCATCTTTAAAAACTCGCACACCCAAGTCTCGATCAATTCGCGTTCTCGCCTCCTATTTTCTCTCTATGTAAGCGTATGCCCTCGTTACAGAGGTCATCTGTTGTGAATTATACTCCGATTTGTTGCTACGGCTTCTGTAATTGATAAATTTAACTCTGTGGTATCAGTCTTCCATTTCATAGCGATTTATTAAATCAATTAAGGTGTAACAACTCTTGGAGAGTGGGGAAACAGTTCCGTTACGCTCGTTGCGTATCGGTCGTGAGTATCTTATTTTAGATGCTAAGACTGTACAATCCAAATAGTTGATTTTGACGATGGGCATGGTGACAAAACGAGAACATTTCTTCCGAAAAGTAACTTGACGGGCTCATTTCTAATCTTTAGAACTAATCTCTCCGTCTTGAGGCTTCCGGCTTCAAGAAATGATTTCTGAGTGTCATTTCATTTTCCCCAGTTTAGTACAAAGTACAGATAATCTGTTTTGTTCATGTTTACGTGAGGTTAGGTTTTCTCTTTCGATATACCCAGCTTCGAGGAATGATTTCTGAGTGTCATTTAATTTTCCCAGTTTAGTACAAAGTACAGATAATCTGTTTTGTTCACTGTTTACGTGAGGTTAGGATTTCTCTTTCGATATACCCGGCTTCGAGGAATGATTTCTGAGTATCATTTAATTTTTCCCCAGTTTAGTACAAAGTTCAGATAACTATTCTGTTTTGTTCAAGGAAAGTTTATTGGAGTCGATAATTCACTCCCCAAATTACTGAGAACAGACACAATGTTGCCAATAAATCAATTTCTATCAAATCAATTTCTTTAATGTTATTTATTGTTTTTAAACTATTTGTATCACTTTTGTTTGGAGAGAGAGAGAGAGAGAATAAAAATTATTAAAACATTAGTTTTCATGTTATTAATCCAGAGACAAATTGGTAGATGGTTGAAGGTACGGGCGGTACCCGTATCGCGAGGTGTACGCGAGTTTTTCGCGCGCGCGCGAAAAACTCGGTACACCTCGCGTTACGGATTAGCGTACCGTTTAACTTTTTAATATAACTATTCTTTTAAACGTTATATAATACGTTAAATATACAACTTGTAATACTATGCATCATATCTAAGTAGGTAGCGTGTCCGCCTTCAAATCTTAACTTTACAGGTTCGAATCCAGTGTCTGCGGACACAATGGCGTCTGTGGTGGGCAAGGATTGGGTAAAACAACAAAATGGCGTGCGGGGGAGGGGCAGGGCAAGGGAAGTGGCAACAAAATGGTGTCTCCGGGGGAGGAGCGACAAGATGGCGTCTACCATGTGGGGGCAACAAAATGGCTGGCAAGGGGGAGGGGCCAAGGGGGAGGGGGAGGGTGGGGGCAACAAGATGGCGTCGGGGAGGGGGGCAATAAAATGGCGGGCAAGGGGGAGGGGCCAAGGGGGAGGGGGAGGGTGGGGGCAACAAGATGGCGTCGGGGAGGGGGGCAACAAAATGGCGGGCAAGGGGGAGGGGCCAAGGGGGAGGGGCCAAGGGGGAGGGGCCAAGGGGGAGGGGCCAAGGGGAGGGGACCAAGTGGAGGGGCCAAGGGGAGGTGGGGTGGGGGCAGCCGCCATGTTGATCTCAACTGTCGGGAACTCTACTATTAGCTTATGGTTACAACTTACGGTTGGGGACAGGGCGTAATGGGAGAATTATGTTTAACCCTTTAGGCCATAATAGTTCTTTCTTATTTACGGGGTTGACCTGCGAATGACTGCGTAGTCCCCGGGGGTCGATCAGACCCCGCAATTCGCGGTTTAGGCAGTCATTTAATTACTCACGAAATAAGAAACCACGCGAACTTACAACTGGTCCATCGAAGCACTCACTGACGACTGTGTGGACTAGCTTGCGTCTCCTCCCGTTGCGCACGCATCGCCTAGCTTATCTTTATCAAAGTCGAGTGGATCACCACAGTATGGACAAGGCAATTCCGAGAGTTCCGAGGTAGATCTACACCTTTTTTCATACAGTCTCGAGTGAGATCCCTCTCATTCACATTTTCTATCAAATCTCTCTTGATTAACTCTTGTTCTCTTCCTACCCTGGAGCTATTGTAGTACTCGACGACTAGGGGACATTGTTTTATCTATTTTTACATTATTATCCAAGTTAATAATTTTTTACTACACTCTATTTTACTTAAACATCTCAAAGAGAGTGTGTTGGTGTGCAGAAGTTGCTCCTTTCCCCCACCGCAAGTACTTGACGGCAAGCAGTTGTACAGAGTTGTCTCACCCTCTACTATATAGAATTATGAAACAGGGAATCTGTCTGAACGAAAGGTAGCCTCACTCTTAAGTACACTCCATAACACTGTAACTTTAATGTACTCGTATGAAAGTTAGGGCTCTTGCTTCGCTCTTGTCATAACTTTTCTGTTGTACGTTAAAAGCTGTCGTAATACCATCGTCGCATAAACTCATGTTTATAAAATATTTATTCAAAGAAAATACGTTAGTAATTGGTTTATAATTTTTATTCATACAAATTAATAAATAATTATTCCATTAAACTATGTTGAGATATTTTACTTTAATGTTGTTAATAACAAACTAATAATTGATTTAAAAATATTTATAATCTAAAAAAGTGTTTATGTAAATTTGTAATGTTCATAACCTAATTGTAATATTGCTTGTAACCTTCATAAACTATAGAGATAACTGGTATTGTAATGTAGATAAAATAATATCCGTAATTATCCTGTGCAAATTGTATTATTATACAATATTTAAACCAGTTTATTATATGGAAAATTCATAATTGAAAATGGATGTGAAAATAATATTTTAAACTGTTTTGCACAATTGTATTTAATTATTTTTTGATGTGTACAATGTTCATATGTAAACTAATTATTAAATTTTTTAGGGTACTTCTCTATTTATATTTTTAGTGGGAAGTAAATTAAAACTAATTTAGGAACATTTAAATCTTTTAGTATATAGTTTTAATATATTACGATAAAAATGCTGTTACCTTTATTGCATTAGACATTAAATGATAAAATTAAGTATTAATGAACTATTTAATTACTCATTTCAGTGTAGGCCTACCTACGAAAATAAATAAAAGATTATGCCGAAGGATTCTAGCTGAATGTACGCATTTATTCATGTAGTACTGTGTTTGATCCTTCTCTTTTATCCTTCCTATTAGATCTCTCTTGACTTCCGACTATTTTCTCTCCAATTTTCTTCCGACTTTTCTTCTGATGCTATTAGAATATTCGTAAGTTAGGAGTCTTTATTTAATGTATTTTTTTCTTTTCTTATAATGCGATGATTAAATAATGTTGTAGCTTTTAAACAATACGTTAAATAGAATACGCTAAGTTACACTCAAGTTCTCATTAACATTGTTCTAACATGCAAAGCTTAAGGGAACATAAAGAATGTATGAAAATTATTTTTTATAAGATTTTCAAGATATTGTAGTTATATATTTTAAACCGTTGCCTTTTAAAAAAATAAAATATAATAAAGAGGGGCCCTCAAATTAAATTGACTCACTGAAGGTTTCGTGATAATTGTCTACAATACCCAATAATTATAATAAAAACAAAACATTTTTGAATTCTGATTTTTACAACCCCAAACGTTTTAAAATTAACATCATGAATAAATGAAACATTTTAAAAGAATGAAACTTCAGAAATTTTAAAATGTCAAACTAAACCAAAAAATGCTCTAATACCAAAGAAATAATTTTACTTTACTTAGATATTAAATTAAACTTTTAAACCTCCACCATTTTATTAAAATACAAATTTTTATTTTTTATAAACTTGTAAAACGTTGTTCATAAAATTAGTTTATCAAATCTGAACTCAATATTAATCTATTTCGGTAGTTAAAATATTATTGTAAAGAAAATAACAAATATCCGGTAGACGGTAATCTAGGCTTAAATGATTTTTCCTTTTATATTTACCTCTAAATTTTTCCGTTTCTTCTATAATTACTCTGAATAAAGTTTATAATTTACTATTTCGGATAAAAATCTTTTGATGAATAAATACCCTGTTGAGTTTTCCGTTGGCGCCTCACTGCTTGGCAATATCAAGTTCTTCGTTGTACGCTTCCAATTTCACCCCCTCTGCTTGTGTTTTAAGGGATGAAATGAACTTTAGAGTTATATATAGTAAATATCACGACACACAAAACAGAAAATTGAGTTTTTTTTTGTTTTAACACACCTATAAGGTAAGTAAAAGAAAGAGCGGAATTAAGATTGTTTGATTGCGTCCGTCGTCCGTTGGATTACGTCCGTCGTCCGTTTGATTACGTTTTATACCCGACGGCATCCTAAAACGTTGATATTTCGGATGGTTTTTAGGTAGAAGGAGTTGACCTGTATCATTTCCGACAGTTTTAAGTCCCCCAATACTTTATCAACACGTAGTCCAGTTTATTATATATCGAACCTAACCAACTTGACACAAGCACAACATATAACTCAATTACTTTATTCTGTTATCACACAAGTCACTGATATCTGTTTGACAGTCTATTGTTTGTAACGACCATACAGTCCATATTCATAACAATAACGTCTCGTAACATTGTATGGGTGTTGTTACTCAGTTATCTCCATGATAATCAATTAGCAGTGACCTGAACACACGTTCAAACAGAAAATTAATGTGTTTTGGCTACTATGCGCAGCACCTACACAATGGTCAAACGACAGGAAAACTGACCGGTTGTGTGCAAGTATATAACCCAGAGTTAAATTATTTTTGTTTTAGATATAATTTAGTTGATTTTATTTAAATTAATTTAAAAATTAGTATTAAGTTATCATTAAATTATTTATTTAAACATATTATATTATATATATTCAAATAAAAATATTGTCTTTCAGAGAATGCTGTATTATTTTCAGCCTGTAAGTAGTTAACTCAGGTGATTTTCTTTCACAAACTTTTAAAACAAGGTAAGGTCATAAAACTTATATATATATATATATATATATATATATATATATATATATATATATATATATGTGTGTGTGTGTGTGTGTGTGTGCCGTTTTTATTAGGCCGAGTTCATCTTCTAAACTTGTCCTTTCTTTTGACCTGTACATGTTTTTTTGTAGCAGACAGTGGTTTTGCCCAAGTTTTTTTTTAGTAAAGAGGGCATGTTTTTTTACTACAAAAAGAATGATCAATGTAACTGCTATAGGATAGCGCAGCGTAAACAAGGGCTTGGTCACTTCTATCTGTCTGCCGGCACGGCCGACATATCTCAAAAACCGACAAATTGTTTTGATGATATTTTTAATTGTTCTTATTAAATGTTTGTTATCAAATATTGTCTTTTGTGGGTTATTTGGGTTGCTTGGATTAAGTTTAGAAAAATATAATAAATTTTTTTTTAATTATATATATTTAAAATAATTCAAAAAATAGATACAAATCAGACAAAATACAAATTAAAAATAAAACTTTCCTTACTTGGTTCTGTTGCTTTCATTTGCACACGAAGGAGTTCTTTTTTTTCTACTTTTTATTTAACTTCAATATATTTATACAAAAATATTTTCAAAAAAATAAAATAAACAATCAATTAGGATTTAAATTTTATATAATTATTAAATATGGCGGAATTATTGAAGGTCGTTGACAACTTAAAGAAGTCTGAACTCATTTTTGAGGTGGTGATTACTGCTAGCAGACCTGATACCGTTATGTCCTTGCTTACAGTCTTAAGAGGTTTCTTGCAGACGAACAAGGAACCAAGTTTGGCTCTTCTCACGGAGACCATACTGGTCAAACAGGTAGAGGTCGCAAGAGACTCTTTAGGCATTTTAAATAAGGACATTAAAGGTCTAAGCTTTAGTAAACCAGCTAAAGTTACGACTAGGATGAGAGGATGTTAAAGTTCTAGGGCAGGTTTCCCTATACTTAGTAAGTGTACAAACCTAAATGCGGCGAGTAAAAGAGAAATTTGTTTGAACAAATTAGTTTAAAAAATAATAAAACATCTTAAGTTAGATCCCTCCATTTCATCTCCTTTCTCTCAGGTCTCTCTCTTGACCAACTCTGGTTTTTTCCCGAATCTAATGTTATTAGAGTATTCGAGTGCAATGGTTTAATATTTTATGTTCTTTTCTTCATTTTAAGTAAAGCAATAACGACTTAGAGGATTGAAAAACTAGAAAAAATAACTGATTTATCTGCGTAAAATTGAAGATTCATTCAGAAAAATCTGAGTAATATGTTTAAAAGCAATAATAATATCTAAGAGACACAGTAAACTATGGAACTATGAATATGAAGCACATATCATGGAGCTAATTGACTGAATATAAACGTTATTAAAAGTCTCTCAAAACTCTGGAAGCCGTCCAAGAGTCTCTTTATGCAGAGACTGAAGTCCGAAAATTTTCTCATTAGCAAAACATTTCTGGAGATATTTTAATTAGGCAAGTTTGAATGGCAACAAGCTTCAGTGAAAATCTAAAAGATACTTACAAAGGAACATATGATCATTCAACGTTCAAGCTCTGCCTTTGAAATTTGAATAAATAAAGATTACTTTTTTTTAGCTTTTAGCCTTTTTAAAAATGAGTGGTGATAATAAGTTGGAACCAAACAACAATCAAATACATTGAATATGCAACAAACAGCTATGTATAGTTAGTAAAATAACTGTTATAAGTAACATAACTGTTATAAGTAATATAACTGTTATAAGTAACATACTGAATTTATTGTAATTGGTACTTTTACATATTATAACTCCCACAACTGTTAATTAAAGTGAATTATTTGAGTAGCAATCCCAAGTTTTCCTAGTTGGACTTAAATCATTTTTACTAAGTCTTAGGTTAGATCCTCTCCATCATCTTTCTTACCACATCTCTCTCGACAAACTCCTGTTCTTCTCAGAACTTGACGCTATTAGAGTATTCGAGGACTAAGGGGTCTTTACGTCATCTTGTTACAGTTTTTTGTAGAAGAGGTTTTATCGCGTAACGTGATAATTATGTTGTTGCTACATTGACGTGGATGAGATTAACAGACGAGTTTTTTTAAAATTTAAATACACTAATAAATTAATAAACTCTTAATAACAAAATATTTATAAAGCCCAAATCACAGTGCACTACTTGTAACAGTGTACAAGGAAGTTAACCTTCTCATTGTATGTTTTATCACACACGTCTAGCCAGTTGAAACTACTTTTCAAATCAGTTGGCACGACTCTATGTTGCCACAAACATACCAAAACGTAAAGGGTTGTAACATAACCAATACAAAGCTTTTGTTGTGTACTTTCTACATGATGCCAAGGTTTAATTTTAATATTAAAAAACGATTTTCTCGGAAAATTAGTCGGATAATATTTTAATAAATATATATTTGTACAACAGTATAAAATAAATGTATAGCAGGAAATTTTACAAAGTTAAAAATTATTATAAATACCCGAAGAAGAGCCTCCAAACGATATTTTACTAACTTTTAAATGGTGGGTTAGTTAAAATGGAAAGAGATAGAAAAAAGGAATAATACAAAACTGTTCTTTTTGGGACACATTTTTTAAGGTGAAAAGTGTCATCATCGCTTAAATAAGAGTATAACATAGAAACCCCCATTCTTCGAACACTTTAATAGCGTCAGAGTCGGAACAGAACAAGAATTGGTTAAGAAATATCTGTTAGGAAAGATGTAAGAGTGAGATCTAACCCAAGACTATATCACAATCTGTGTCGATTCAACTACAATAAATTTGTATCTAATTTACTGCATTAAATGTTATAACTTAGCGTTTTTGATCTCTTGTTGTGTAAAGACGGCAGATAAAATAACATAAAGTGAAGACACATGCTAGCTCTCGAATATTCAATCGCTTCAAGGTCGGACGAGAACAAGAGATTTTAAAGAGAGACCTTGAGATATATATCAAGACTACATATAAAGTATAAATATAGCCAGGTTAGGTTAGGTTGTTATCAACAATACCATACTTACTATTGTGAGTCTGAGGTTATTAACTCTTATAAAATAGTGTGAATTATTTTATATCATAATTTATATTTTACAGAATAAAAGAGGAACAAAGTTTGAATACATCGTAGACTTCAAAAGCTTTATTTGAAACGCTTTATGTTTTGCCGCGGTTGTGGTGAAGGAAATATGTTCAATAGATTCTGAAATGATGGTATGAAAAGTTGCTTTATCGGAAATAACTATGTACAGTAAGCTAACACAGTGAACAATATATATCTTTACATCACTTTTCCTGTACAAGGACCGACCCCTGCGTGCTTCATACGATAACCCTTCATGCTCACTGTCAAGATTTACGTGGGCTCTCTGATAAGAGATGGCACCCAATAGCAAGTTTTAGTTCATATTTGTTGTTTGCCATTAATTGTAAACACACAAAGTTTCCAAAACATCTTTTTAATATTAATTTTTGAGGCCGTTGAAATGGGAATATGTTTCTGCCTTCTTTGGTACAATTGATCAAATTTAAGTTCTTAAGCTGATGAATTACTAATTTCTGAATAGAAATCACTATTAAAGAAATGAAGGCAAATTTTTTCGCTCGAAATTTAAAGGCAAAATGTTCTCGTGCGACAAAATAAAAAGAAGAAAACAACATAAAATATTGTAATAGAACCCTTGTATACTTTAATAGCGTTAGGGTCGGAATAGAACAAGAGTTGGTCAAGATAGTCCCGATAGGAGATGGATCTGAATCAAGAGTAGATAAAGAACGGTGTAGATCCAGTCAGGATATCTTTGGATTGCCACACCCATACTCACTATAAGGGAGCATTTCATAGGAAAGCCGAAGAATTGCTAAAAACGTTTTATATGGAGACTCTGCTGCGTCTCATGAAATAATTCACAAGTTGTTTGGTCGTTGTGGTTTGAATAACGATGAGCACCTGGTATTGGGGTAGTAACAGGAAGGGGTGGGGTGTTTAGTGAGAATCTCACACTCTTGAGAGTACCGGATTCCTTTCTTCATATGGAAGATATTCCACATTCTACGAAAAGTATAATATTACGTCTGAACGTCCTCAATAACTAAAGAGATGTTCAATGTAATCAATGGTGTATTGTATTATGAACCTACGACAGATTTATATCTCCTGATTTGGTGAATTTACTTTGTATTAATGGAAAAGCGACCTCAATAGGCAAAGACAAATATCCTCTTCCACCAGACAATGTACACATCTACAACTTACCTTGACAATAATTGAGTTACAAACTGCTGCTTGATCATCCTGTTCTCAAGATTTTGTCCCATGTGACTTGTTTCTCACTGGAAATGAAATTAAATCTATTTTTGGCGAGAAGGAACATTCTTTTAGTTTACACTTATTGCTTTATCAAACAACCCTCATATTTTAGATGGAACTGACAACATTACACAATATTTAATAAAATAACGTCTAGATCTATTTTCAAAGTAATGTTACATTTTAAATGACTGTTATATGTAATTACTTAGGCCTACTGTTAACAAACAATAAATTTTTACTTTCTCACATATAAGACTGTAAGACGATTGAAATCATAAAATGTTCCTTGTAAGCGAATAGAAAATAATATAACCTAATTTTAGTAGTTATTATGTACATAATTTTTTCTTGTTATATATAAAGTTCTGGTTGTTCATCGTTTAATAAAAATGAACTTAAAATAAAGCGTCCACATTTCTAATATGCTAAAAATGTCAGGGGTGGAAAATAACAAGAATTGGCAGACAAATACCTGATATAAATGGTGATACATTTGAAATGATTGTTATATGTAATTCATTAGAATTAATTGTACGTAGGCCTACTGTTTAGCAATCATTTAATTTTTACTCTGAACGATGCACACACTCTATCGTCTGCACACCAGTTAGCCTTGCTTCTGAAGGGAAATGGTGGGGAGACACCCTGCCTTATCGAATACCCGTCGGTGGAGCGCCTTACAGTCTAAGATAGGCAACTCATCGTACCTTTAAGTAAAGTAAGGGTGAAGACGCTAGTCATGAATACAGTCATCATAGTGTAAAAACCTGTATTTCTTCCATATTTACATTTATAAAAAATACTAAATAAATGTAAACTTACACATTCTTGTGGACTATTGACAAAATATTATTTAAACATTGTTGAGTAGTATGCAAGTCACAATAATATTATCTTGTTAATATCAGTCGTGTGACTTCGTTCTTTTATAAAAGACGCGTTTCGGAACTATGTTCCATCATCATGATCCTATCTTCAAACAGTTTTGTTTTAAATAAACAGTTTATTATTAAATGTTTTCATTTATTATTATTACGTCATTGTATCTGATTCTGTACATTACATGTGAACACGAATTTCATTATAATTGGTGTGGTGTTTTGAGACGACTTCTTTTTGAAGACTAAATAAATATTCCAGTGAACATCGGAGCACGATGATGGAATATAGTTTCGAAACGTGTCATTTATAGAAGAACGATGTCACATGACGTTTAATATCAAGAAACATTATTGTTAAATTGTTATTTGGACCTAAACATATTGTTATTTATGAATTGATTATTTTTCATTTTTCGTTATATTTGTTTTTACACTTCTTTTCTTTAAATTTAAATCATCACCATCATACAGTGCTCATAATAAAGTCATTTTATTTATTTAAAACACTTATTTCAGAATTTCTAATACGACGATTGATTATTGAGTTATTAACAATTAAAACGTGTAGAAATATTGTACCAAATTAGGGTGGTTTCAGCTACACCAAAAGTCATAAGTCGGTCAATTCAGTTTTCCAAAATTGCTCAAAACAAACCCTAGTGTCAGGATCTTTATACATTTAACCCACCAGATCTTACTATATGAACTTGTGCAATTATATTCCTTATTGAAGGACATATATTGTCTAGTGATTTGTTACTTTACCAAAGGGTTATTTATTTAGTTACGGTAATAAAACTTACAAAACACATTTCTGTAAAATATCGCCGTTGTTCTCTCCACTTAAAGAGTATTGTTTCATACCTCCCTCTTCCCTTCCTCGCCCTTCTTCCATGCTGAGTTGATATTAATCTTTGCTCAACTCTCTCTCTTGCACTATTTTTGGAAAGATTAAAATATTTCTTTATTTTAAATACATTAATTTTCTATTTGAGTTACATTTTATGACAGTAAAGAGGTGTTCTTAATAAAAATTGATATTAATAAATCCTAAGAGGTACAAGAGAAGATGTGTTGAAATGTATTGCTCACAAATATACACATAAATAAATGTTGTAAGATTTTTTTCATCCTTACATATACAGAGAAAAATAAGTATAGTTGCTTTGATATATCTTCACCCTTAGGGGCTCACTTATAGTAGTTACGAGCGTGGGAATCCCGAGGGATGTAACTGGATCTATGCTTTGTTCGTGTAGTCTTTAGTTAGATCTCTCACTCTCGTCTCTCCAGTCAGGTCTCTTTTGACCAACTCTTGTTTTTCTTTAATTATGATGTTATTGGAGTATTCAAAAACAAAAAGTATTTATTTTATGCTCTTATTTTCTTTTTTATAATTCGACGAAGACAGAGAAGTTTTTCCTCTTTAAACAGTAAGACATAATGCATTCTCTTGAGAACACATAAAAACTACAGTGTCAATGTAATGTATCTCCTTTACAGAGGTGGAATCACATTTTTAGTTTTTAATTTTTATTGATAATTCGTTTGATCAAGAATGTAATCAAAACAACATAATCTTTCTTGTAATATTCTTGAAACTATCCTAACAAGTTTTAATGTATTTATTATTTTAACCCACGAAAAACATTAAAATATATTTATCAGAATTGTTAAAATCATAAACAAATTACAGTAGAACGTCGATAATCCGGATTAATAGGGACCGGACTCCATCCAGATTATCAAATTATCCGGATTATCGAAATTACATTAAAAAACGGCATGCACGCACTATTTGAGAAAAAATGTTTTTAAAATTGTATTATTTTCTATCGGCGACCACTCCCCTTCTCCTCACTCCTCCTCGCTTCGCCCAATTCTCCCGTCGCCCACTCTAAAGTAAGGAGCTTAGTGCCAAGGGCAGAAGGTACGCAATTTTATTTCTTGCTAGCAACGAATCCGGATTATTGACGGTCCGGATTTTTGACCTCCGAATTATCGACGTTCTACTGTAGTTTAGATGTAAGCTCTGTACATAAAGACAATTAAAATTGATCTCACAGAATATATCTTACTACCAGCTATAGGGGGATAATATCACTGCATTTATGCAAATATAAATTTTAATCAGGTTAAATTGGGGTATTTTAAATATAGGCATGCAATAAGGGAAATAAAATAAATATTTAAGAGTAAGGCCGAATTTATATCATAAACCGTGAGTTCAAAGAGAAAAATTGATATGTTCATTGTGAAATGTGAGAATAAAGAAGATACTTTTCATTTTATAATAGAATATCCTACGTTGATAAAATTCAGAAACACGTGTATCCATCTAAATATATTGTCAAGGCAAGAGTTCAAAGGATTTTTGAACAGTAGGTTTTGTATAATATGTTCAACAAGCATTACAACATAGATGGGATCTTGCAGAAAATAAATAACGTGATTAATGTCTATTTTGATATTGAATAACTGAATGTACGCTTAATTAATAACATGTTAGAAAAATATCAACCTAGCAGCTTGTTATGTTAAACTAACTACAGTAAGGTATTGTTTGTATAAAGCATATATTGTATATAAAAAAATAATTAATACAAACATGCAGAACACTTTAAAACGTGATTTTAACAAACATTTTAATTATTATATTCTCCACAAATAATAAACTGGTTTGAATATTGTATAATATCATTTGGGAGGGGATAATTACAGATCATTATTTGTATAAATTATAACTACATCCATAGTTTATGAAGGTTATATATTAAATTAATAAACACTTGTTTCAATTATAAAATATGTTTTTATTAATTTAAATTCATAACAAGTTTGTTGTTTCAATTATTAAATAAAATATGTCAATATAATTGACTTGAACAATTATTCAATATTTTATGTGTGCATATTTTATAAGGTTATAAATTAATAATTAACGTATTTTCATGAAATAACTGATAATAAAGTTGATAATCAAACTATCATAACTGTATTATTTATTAAATATTAATTTTTTTCTTATTGTTTAGGACAAAACCTTTCGGTTACCATCACTTTATAAAATAAAAAGGAGTAAAGAATATAAAATAAAGTCCCCTCGTCCTCGAATAATCTAATAGGGCGAGAGTCGGAAAAAACAAGAGTTATAAAAGAGACCTGATAGGAAAGATGAAAGAGAGGGAATCACCTCAACACTACGCAAAAAAAGGAGTAGATCCAGTTAATATCCCTTAGGATTACAAATCCCGTCCCCATATACAGTAAACCGTCGAAGATTATTATTTAATTATATTAATAATTTCAAATCAAACAAAACCTCGTATTATTATTATACAGGGTGATGTATTAAGAAACATTCAGGACATGTTTTACTGGTAAATATTAAAAAAATATATATAATCATAGATTCGAAGCTTAGTTTCACATATTTATGTCCAAACATAAAAACAAATTATTATAACTTTGAAAATATATAAGATTTCGAGTTCAACTTTGGAACACAGAATTTTTGTGTTATTTTCTACAAGTGTAAAAAAAATAACGTCTACAATTGATATATTTTCAAAATGGCTCCGTTTAAATTATTTACCATCGAATATCGTGGAAAACTATCACCCTTACAAAAAATTTAAAAGAGAAAAAAATATTTCTCTTTTAAGAACAAAACAAAACAATACTGATTTTTAATTGAAAATATCTATTGTCGATCTGTATTTGCATGATAAGTTGAAAAATATGAAATATATGTAGGCCAACATAGGTTAGTTAAAGGTCTAAATATAATTTTTATTTTCCCACCTGGACGAGATAGAAAGACGGAAAAAACAGCGGTGGACAGCTTGGCTTAAAGATATGTATAGGGTCCTCCGAAATTAAATTCGACTATACAGTTTGTTCCAAAAATTATAAAATATGTTTTATTTTATAATTTTTAAAAGTAATAATAGTAATATTTTTCCATATTCATTCCCCTCTCCACAAGTCGGACGTTTAGGTTGAAAAGAAGTAGTATAACTGATTAGTTTTTGAGAAGTCTAATTGTATATTTAAAATGTTACTGTTCAACATGTAAGAGAGACGTAATCTGGTATATAATTATTACATCCTCTTCTAGATGAGATAGAAAGAACGACCTAACCTAACCTAACAACCTAATCTAATCTAGCCTAAACTAACCTAGACCAGGGTTTCCGAAAAACTTTTTTTTTTTTCATTTTTCTGTTATCTAGAAGCTAATATAAAACTTATATTACAGATTTTCTGCTTTGTATATATTTAAATGTTTGAAATTACTTAAAAATATGTAGTCAATTTTACATTTATCTAAGGATCATCGACGTCAAACTATTAAACTTACGTAAACCTCTATGACCACAAACATTTTTCTTAACATTAGGGCCATACTACTCGCATAAGTCAGTCCTTCATGAAAAAATGAAAGTTGTTGAAACAAATGTCTCAGACAATAAAGTTTTCAAATTGTAAAAGAGCTTTCAACGCGTGAAAATTTATCTAAGAATTTACTCCAATAGTTCCATCCTTTCTTTTTTTTGCAACGAAGACAGTTATCATTTATAACGGTGAAGAAGAACAAAAGCAATGAAATATTTTGAGTTACATTCGTTGTTAGGAATTTATAAAACAAATATTAAAGTTTTAAACTTAAAGCGCCAGGGGATATTAACAACTTTAAAACGAATTATTTTAGAAAAAAAAATCAATAATTGATTTATCATTTGTGCAAAATAATCATTAATACATTTAAAAAAATATTATTTTAATCATCCTCACGGTTCGCAATAGCAATCCCGAGATCAATAGCTGGATCTACAGTTTTCATCTATTTTTAGATTAGATCTTCTCTTTTATCTTTCAAATCAGGGTCTCGCTTGACTAACATTTGTTCTCTTTCGACCCTAACGTTATAAGTATATTCAATATTTTGCATTATTTAGTAAGGTGATGATGGCAGAGGGGTTTTTTGAATTTAAAAAACAAGAACAACCAATAATTTATATTGAGATATTATATTTTGTGGTGAATTGCATTTAACTCAATAAAAACATATTTATAATTCTATCACGTGGTTGTAACACATGAATTATAGCTGTTAATATAGTAAAATAATGTACTTTGATTAGAGTATGTAAATTGCATTATAAAATGTTTTAATATTGGACGTTTATTATGCATGTTAATATGGAGACTAATTGATAATGTTTGTTGAATCTATGATTTAAAATTGTGTTACATTCTGTTTGTAAATTATCGATAAAGTAGAGTTGAAGAATTTAAGTCACATTTTTTAAAAAAGACTTATGTGTGTTGATAGGCCATTATGGTACTTACCCAGTTAATTCATAAAATATAATACAAGCAGATCCTCTAAATGTGATACCCAAAAGTAGACTTCTTGTTCTTTATAGGATATTATTAAATTTGTCTTTACCTAGTTGTGTGTTTCTTTTAAAATCGTAGGTTTCCCCTATTATGTAACTGTGTATATCATTACTTTCTTGACATCGGCTAGGCCCTAACAAGTCTGGTAGATGTTTATATATTTAAAAGTCGCCACTAGCTTCGTTCTTGTCTACCTCTGCCCTGACGGGTCTGGTACTTGTAGGGTTTCAAGGAGCTTCTCTATACAGCTATACAAATAGCATACTGTGACAGCTCTGTTTATAAAGTCCAGTAGTGTGAAATGGAATCGAAACTGGTCACTACATGTAATTGAAATAAATATATTAATATACATAAAAATACCCCAGAGGGGCTAAACAATAGTGAGTAAGGATATGATAATACCGATTTCTCTAACTTCATTTAGTCTTGGGATTAATCTCTTTAGTTCATCTTCACACCAGGCCTCTCATAACCTAATTTTGATTCTGTGAGGTTTATTTTTAACTAAGAAAGATTTTGCATGATGTTATAGCCTTTAAAATATAATTAAAACTAATAGATTCTGCTTGGATGTCTCTTTAGTGTTTCCAAACAAATAAAGGGTATTAAGGAGGTATTTTTTATGGTTTAAAACTAAATCTTTTACTTGTGTAAACTAATCTACATTTTCCTTTCACATCGCTTAATATTTAATTTCATAATTCATACACAGATTACAAAATTCGAATTTTATTAACTAATGAAGAATGACCATTTATTAATTTTACATTTTATTTAAATATATTTATATAAATTTTACCTTTTTATTTGTTAAATATAATTTAATAAATTTTTAGTTTGATTTTAAATTTTCTTCCTCTTAAAATAAGAAGTTACAAAACCCTAATAACATACTCCCTCTCTTAGGTATCATAACTGACGCTATTAGAGTATTCAAAGTCTTTGTGTCCATTACCTCATATCCTATATTTAGGTATTAAATATGTTAAGAGAAACCACTATACCACAAATTGAAAGGTTCAGAACTTTACAGTCAGAAGTGATTGTTAACATGCTACTGTATACAACAGAAAGCTTCACACAGAAATACAATTAAAACATTCTATGTATTCATGTTATTGGTATATGAAGTATTGTTTCACAGTTTCCATGTTAAAATAACTTTTCATAAAACCTCTGCACCCATTGTAGAACTTGTTACCATGACCACGATTGTTTTACATAAAAGTAAACACAATTTAAAAAAAAGCAACATTTGCTTTTGATGTCGTTGTTTATGAGTGGCTTTAAAATTTTACGTTTTTATTCTGGACGAATAATTAGATTGTATTACACAATTTGTAAGATAGAATAATATTGTTAAATATATGTATAAAGTATTGCGTACTCACTGGTTAACGGATTAATAGCCTAGAATAAAGCGCATATGTATCTTGGTCAAAGATATTGTTTAATTTTTAACAAATATTTATCTGTGGGACTCTATTGAGAGGATACGTGCTTTTTTAAAATAAAAGTATTTTATGTTATTTTTTAATTAGGAAAGAAAGTTATTAAAATGGAATTGCGGATTAAACCATTTAAAACTTTCTAAGTCAATTTAATTGTAACACTGTAACGCCTAAGTAGCAAATAACATAACTCAAGACAAGGCAATGTACATTGTGTGTTTTGTGCATCGTTTGCACGTTTTTACACATCGGTCATACCTTTATTGAGTACAACTGCGGTAATAGCAAACAGTAAAACTTTGTAAATATATAATGTTGCCTCTGTTGTCGGTGTTTATAGTTAATTACAAAATTTTATTCTCTATATTATAGATTACAAATGTAGATTTCCATTTATATTTTGTCATATAAAACTGCAATTTAAAGTTGTTTTCATACGATATTACAGTAGGAATAACAAAACTAATTATATACTCCACTATTGTAAATTGACAATGGTTACTTTCTGTTGTATACAGTAGCATGTTAACAATCACTTCTGACTGTAAAGTTCTGAACCTTTCAATTTGTGGTATAGTGGTTTCTCTTAACATATTTAATACCTAAATATAGGATATGAGGTAATGGACACAAAGACTTTGAATACTCTAATAGCGTCAGTTATGATACCTAAGAGAGGGAGTATGTTATTAGGGTTTTGTAACTTCTTATTTTAAGAGGAAGAAAATTTAAAATCAAACTAAAAATTTATAAAATTATATTTAACAAATAAAAAGGTAAAATTTATATAAATATATTTAAATAAAATGTAAAATTAATAAATGGTCATTCTTCATTAGTTAATAAAATTCGAATTTTGTAATCTGTGTATGAATTCTGAAATTAAATGTTAAGCGATGTGAAAGGAAAATGTAGATTAGTTTACACAAGTAAAGGATTTAGTTTTAAACCATAAAAAATACCTCCTTAATACCCTTTATTTGTTTGGAAACACTAAAAAGACATCCAAGCAGAATCTATTAGTTTTAATTATATTTTAAAGGCTATAACATCATGCAAAATCTTTCTTAGTTAAAAATAAACCTCACAGAATCAATTAAGTCTTAAATCAGTTAAAACACCTAGTCATGTATTGAACATCCTTCTATGACCAGACTTGTTTCAAAATATTGTAACAAAACCAATACAAGGCTTTTGTGGTTGGCTTTTATAGGTGAAGTTAAAATTTGAATCTCTTTATTTAAGTTTAAAGATGAATTTTCACGAATAATTTGTTAAATAAAAACTTTTAGGTATAAAGATATTTCATAAAGTTGTTTCATCATATTTGATATCTTACAAACTTTAAATCCCCATCTTGGTTTTTATAAACGTTTTTAAATATTTTCATTTTATTAATCTTTTCGTTGGCACATTTTACCTTCACAATATAAAACAAGTAGATTGGTACAATCATTATGGTACTTATCCAGCTCCATCAATCAACGCAATACAAGCAGATCCTCAAAATTTAAAACTGAAATGTTTTCTTGAGCCTTGTAGGAAAAATTAAATTGCAATGGTTGATCAAGGGCTATTACTTAGTTACAAGATAATTTTGTTAGACATGTATTGAGATTCAGAAAAATCGAATGAAATTATAAAATGCGCTTTCATTTGAGACGGTTTTGTTATTATAACACATTAAATTTAATTAAATATTGTGGATTTCAATTCTGCATGTAATGCTACCAACCCCATCACTCTACGATGACAAATATTGAAGTTATTATCAAAAACTAATTTTATAAACACGTTTTGTTTGTATTTTATCATCACATTTCATGAACGAGTTTCCCAGTTTTAATTAAATTTCATGGTTAAGTTCTAGGTCACTATATAATCCCACTAAAAGGTTATATTAGCTTTTACCCGCAGTGTTTTTGATACACCTGTGACGTATATTCCCATCAATCTTAACTTTCACAAGTTATCTGGTTTTGTGTTATAAAAGTAGCTATTTATTAGGTTATATATATTAAACTTAATTTTAGTAATATTTAAATATATTGAAAGATGAAAAAACACATCTAATCCTTAATATTTACTCTCCAAGTTTTTCATTATCATTCTTAAACCTTCTTTTTATCTTTACATCTGTTATTTTATCTTTCACTCTAAAAAAAAAGAAGAAAAAAAGAAATTTTAACTATGCAATGTGCTATTTTCAGCAGTAAAATACCCTTATATAATTCCCCCGGTACCCAACGCCTGGAGCTACACTTATTTTATTATACACTTTGAAGGCTAAAAGCATTTTAATGTTAATGAAAATACAATAACACTGCAATTTTATAACAACTATAACGTATTACGAAATGATTTTAGTATTAAAAATCACAAAGATAAATTACAAAACTTCAAATAAACAGTTTGTCATTGAAACCAAGAAGAATGAACGATTATTGCCTTTGCGATTCATAGACATCACATAGATCTTTTTCTATGACCTTATGTATTTAGTTAGTTGATAATAGTCGAAAATTAATAAAATTTCGTCAAATCAATGTAACAGATTTAAAAAAAACTTATTTTAACCTACGTGAAATTCTATTGTTTCTCTGATTATAATTTACGGACAGAATTAAAAGCCAAAATGATACATCCGATACAAAAAATTTTTAATGTTTTCTGTGACATGATTATGTGAATAAATACAATTATAGTGTCTAATGGTTGAAAAATAATAATATATCTTAGATATAAGCTTGACCATTTCTATATGAATGTTTTTATCTTCATTAACATTCTCGCAATTTATTAAGAGCTTAAAATAATAATAAAAAGTACAATTCCTAATTGTTTTAAAAATTAAATAATGTATTTTTCGTTTGTCATGTTTTAATTCCTAAAAAAAGATAGATTTCTATGCCTAAAGTGTTTTAGCTTTTCAAGGTAAAATAAATTAGCTAAAGCCATTGTGAAAATGTTTCAAATTCCCAATCGTGGAATAAGCTTCAATCAAAGTTAGACATATTAAGCTAGCTAACTTGTTAAGTGTTTGAGAGCTTACTAACAAAATTTGACCAACATTTGATCTTTCCCGATCCGTATAAAATTAGAGTATTTGAGGGATTGAAGGTTTTTATTTTACGTTTTTAAGGAGATGATAATTGTGAAGTTTTAATTGACATGAAATGAGAAATTATCAAAGCCTCGCTGATTTCGTTTTATTTTTTTTATTATTTACACGAGAATTCACTATACATTTCTTTTTATATCCCTTTCAGCATTGTTTTAGGTGAAAAACTTTCACATTTGATTAATATTTTATGACAATCATCGGGTTAATTTTAAATATTCGATCTCATAAAGCAGCATCATATATTAATTTTCATTTTTTAAATCGGTAACCCCAAATCGAAAATTTTGGAAATAACTGAAGTTAGCTGTTCTTAATCTACAAGTAATATCAAATTTTGAATTATTTACAAATTTTTTTGTTTAATGGTTGAAATTACTAAGAAAATAATATATACATTTCAGCCAAATCGGCAAAATCATTTAAGGTTACTTTACTGAAACGGATACGATTTCCAAAACAGCTTTATGGACTTTAAGTGAAATATTTCAGTTAAATTTAAAGACAATTATAATCGAGAAACACATTTATGTGTAAACTACCTGTGACCAATATATTCTTACGGCAATCCCTAGTTACCTAGCCATTATTTTTCGTAGATCCACTAACATTTTGTAGATCCATCTTCGATTCCCTCTTTCATCATTCCTAACAGGTCTCTCTTGAGCAATTCTTGTTCTCTTCCGATACTGATGCTATAAAAATATTTCAGAGCTAGGAGTCTTTTTATATCGAAATAATAACTAAATCATTTTTCGTCTTTAACAGCAAAAAAGAAAGACTATTTGATTAATTTATATAAATCTGTTTATACTCCACAAAGTGTTTCTTTTAAGTTCCACAATTAGTAAGAAACCATCAAATCATAATTTGATTAAGAATCACCCCAAGGAAGGATTCATCATCATCTTCTTTATAATTACCCCTTAACTCTTCACTGGAGCTCGTTACCATTCCAGCCTGCCTACTTAAAAGATCTACAGAAATTTATTGTCATTTGAAAAGTTTTTGTTTTTAGTTTGCATAAAGAGACACTTGGACAGCTTCCAGAGTTCTTTTAGGAACGTTTTATTTTATTATTACTGAAATATCATAATATTTAATAAAAATAATATATAATAATAGCGCTAGAGAAAGACATGTTATTTAAAAATAAATAACCCTAAGAGGTTCACGGTTACAGGTGTGACAAACACGAAGCTTGTCCAACGTCTTGATTCATGTAGTCATGGGTTAGATCCCTCTTTTATATATTTTCTATCAGATCTTTCTTATAAACTTTTGTGATCCGGACGTTACTAAGAGGAATCGAGGACCATTGACTGTTTTTTCTCTGTAAAGTGATGATGGATTACAGGGTTTTTGTGTTAAAACAAAAAGAAAGTAAAATAAACAAAACAAATATAAGTTGTTATTTTTCTTTTACATTATACTAAGTAAATTTGCAACATAGTTTTATTATTTTCATAAAACACTAAACACAATCAACAGTTAAAACATATTAAAAGACACAGAACACCTATTAAGAATAACTTCTCTGACAATAACACCCATATAGAATTCGCCGAATAGTAGCACTACACTCTAAAAATGTATGTAATAGTTAAAACTTTCCATTTTATTTGTGATAGGTAGCTAAAAGCTTTTCTAAAAGTTGTCTGCCAAACAAAACTCCCAAAGTTTCATTAAAATCTTGTCGCTCATTTGCATTTAAATCTTGTACATAGTTTTCGATGACCCTGTATATGTAATATTGGTTTTCGGTAAAACAAATCTACTGGCGTGCCTGCGTAATATACTTGCAGTATGTGACGTTAACAGAACCCAAGGCAATTATGTAATGTGCAATTAGAACAGTAAAATAGCCTCTGATAATTTCCTACGTTACCCATGTTAGATTATTTTGTATGATTGATTTATTTGTTTGTTTGAATTTAATCGTGTGAGTCAACTTTATTAAATCAGGTGCTTTAACCATGTAAGACAATTTTATAAGTTTCTGGCGGTTTCTCCTTAGACTCTACTATTGATTCAAATTTTGCTTGGCTGTGGGCTAACTCTAAAAAAATGAAACTGGATAGGAAAAAAAATTTTGATTTAGAACAAGTTTAATAAAATCAAAAATGTTCATGAATACCCTTTCACATGAAATCTCTATAATCTACTTGGAAATAAAACATTAAACTTTTAGATTCGAGTTGGCCATTCCTCGAATTTATTAAAATTTATTGAACAAATTAACTGAACAAATTTATTGAACATTTTCTAGACTGCCAATAACAAATTTCTATCACCATAATATTACATCTAAATAAAGCCTTAACAAATGTACAATATTATCATTATCATTATTTATTTACTTAAATTGTACAAAATTGTCCCTCTTCCTTTATTTGTTTTAATGAGTTTATATTTTAACCTTATAAAGTAATGAAATAAAACCCAGTATATGACTTCGTTTGATAATATTGTATTAACCAATTGAGATCTGATTTACATTAATAAAAGTTTAAGATTACTTACATTACACTCCACCCTTTCTTCAGACTTTCACTAAACACTTTATTTTGATTTTATTTATTTCAAATTTTCACAACACTTCACTGGTGTAGATTTAGTTGATATTATTTTGTTATTTTATTATAGCAGGTTAAATACGGACTGAGTTTCTTATTGAATTTCTTTACTTGTTCCCCCTCTGAAGATTTATTTTTTACTACCCATTTTTCACGCGTTGTTCTCCCCTCTTCTTTTTTTGAATCCCTCGTGTTTCTTTCTCATTGGTTAATTTTGAATTTTTGTCGTTCTCATTGATTTTCCTAATTTGCAATCTTTCACACGTAGAACACTTGTTCAATGCTTAATTTGCTATTTGTAAAGTTTACTGCCTCTGCTTCTGTTAGGTGAAATTCGAGATGCCTTGCGCGTGTTGTCTCACATCCTGTTTCTGTATTTAAGTTGGTGTTTAGAATTAATTATATTTTTAATAAATTATATATAATAAATTTATAATAAATGTTGTAATATTGGTGTTCACCAATCTCTCTATTACACCCAACACCTGCAGGAAGATTAATTTTATTATCCACTTTGAAGGCTAAGAGCATTTTAAGGTTGGAAATACAAGAATACTGTTTGCAATTGTATAACAACTAGAAAGTATTATAAAATTATTGTAGTATTAAAATTCATCACAACGTTGACCAACAAAACTGCAAAAAAAACATTTGTCATTGAAATAAAGTAAAATGATTGATTATTGCCTTTGCCATTTAAAGTGACACCACATAGATCTTTTTCTATGACCTTGTAAATTTAGTTAGGTATTATAACCGAACTTAATCCAATTTGGTCGATATTATATAAATGATTTTTAAAAACTGTTTTAAACCTGGATTGGAATTCTTTTTTTCTCTGATTATATTTTACGAACAGAATTAAAAGCCAAAAAGATAATCCGGATACAAAAATGTTTTTATAGTTTATGTGACATTATTTTGGGTAAAAATCAAATATAGGGTTAAATGTTTTGTAAAAAATAAATATATTTTTAGACACAAGCTGATACTGACGCAATTTTTTATCCCTATTAAACATTCTCTCAATGTATTATTTATTAGGAGCTTCCAATAAAAATAAATATATATAATTCCTGTGTGTATTTTGCCATTGACTCATATATTTTTCACTTGTATGTTTACATTCCTAAAAAAAAGATAGATTTCTATGCCTAAGGTATTTTACCTATTTATTCAAAATAATAACAAAACTACAAATGTTATTTTGAAAACGTTGGAAACTCTAAATCGTGAAATAAACATCAATCAAAGTTAGACATATTAAACTAATTTGATAATTGTTTTAAAGTAACATGATGTTATCACTGATGTTATAAAGATTTTTCATAGCAATAAATCATAATGTATACATCCTCTTAACAACACGCCAAGCCATCGCATGTCTATATGTAACGTAAGGGGTGGATTATAAATCTCAACTTTGACAAGTCATAAATTATTCATTTTAATAACAGCTGTTTTTACACGAAATGAATCGATTACTTCACTGATGAGGAAGTTGTCTTTATTTAGTGACCGTATTTTGTAAGAATATAATGTAATCAATGGATTTGACCAAACAAAGGTAATCTGATTACAAATGAGAAACTCATTATCACAGATTCGTTCTAATTAAAAGTTTTAAGACAATATACAATGAGGATCTTGATTAATAACGATATAAAAGAAGTAATCTCCAAACCACAAATAAAACACTAACACAATTACCTTAGATATTTTAATAAACCCTTATATACATTTCTGTAACATATAGCTACCATCCTCAGAGGGATATAAACCTATACTTTGGTTGAAAGTATTGGTTATATCTCTGAGGGTTGTAGCTATGTTACTGAAATGTACATGAGGGTTTATTAAAGTATCTAACGTTAATTGTGTTTAATTTGTTGTTTAATAATTACGTCTGTCATAAATCAATTTTTGAGTAACCTTGACGGAAATTCTTCAGCCAATGGCATAACAGTCGTACGTTCATATTTTACAAAGTGTCTAGTGCATGACTTTTAACCCTTATTTTAGAAAGTTCAAGAATGGCATGGAACTAATAAAGGAAGTATGCCCTGAGTCACACAGAGCAACCTCTTCTGTGAGGTTGATGAGTAATGATCACGTGATAAAGGAAGACGAGATTTTTGTAATATATTTGATTGGGGGAAATGTAATTAATTAAATTCAAATTAAAAAGTTCATTAATTTTATAAATATTTTGAATTGTGTTCTACTCTGCAGGTTATGATTGTCAAAGTACTGTTTTACACACTTACGTTCCTAAATATGCACAGAAATATAAAGTGTAGGCATTGAATTTATATTTAAGAAGAGGTCTCTTAACATACTGTAACGTGAGGCTCAACATATGGGTTGAAGAAATGTAGTTTTGTGGTTTCAGATTCTGAATGCGCTAGTGTGCCAGGAGTCGGAGAATATATTATGGCTTGTTATCTTTAAGATATCAGAAGTGAGCCTATAGATGGTAGGACTGAATCTAGGCTTCTTCACACTTGCTTCAAGGCCCTCAAGGGACGAGACACTGACACTAGCGTAGAAAGTGTTGACTGTTTAATATATAGACATCTACGAGACTGTTTAAGGTCTAGCCAAGATCAAGAAAATGGGAATATACATAATAATGAAGTTCAGAAAATTTGTGTAACAACTGTTTTAAATCCACTTGCTCTACAGAGTAACTTTCGTTTACCAATACAATTTAACATTTCTTACTAGATCCAAGAGACCAACATTTTGGAATTATACTTAGAGGATTTGCTTGTATTACATAGTATTGTGGGAGTGGGTAAGTAACATGAAAGCACTCATCAAGTTTTTTTTAAAGTAATATTTTCTTTGTCACTTTTATTAGGATGAAGTTTTGAAGAATTTTATATTATTTATTATCTGAATGTATTTTCTGCAATAAATGTTTTAAAGACTTATTGTGTTTATTGATTGTAATTTTTGTAATTTTCCATTAGGAAAGAAAGTTATTGAACTGTAATTGAGTATTAGACCATTTTAAAATTTCGAAGTCAATGTAATTGTAACAATGTGAAGTCTAAGTAGCAGATAACATAACTCAAGACAAGGCAATATACTTTATGTGATTTGTGCATCGTTTATTCGGTGTGCAACTTTTATCAAATTTGTACACAATCGGTTGTACCTTTATTGAGTACATCTCTAACAATAGCAAACCGTAAAACTTTGTAAATATACAAACATGTTGCCTTTGTTGTCGACGTTTATAGTTAATTAAAAAATTTTATTCTCTATATTCTAGATTAAAAAAGTAGATTTCCTTCCATATTTCGTCAGATAAAACTGCAATTTAAAGCTGTTTTCATACGATATTACAGTAGGATTTACAAAACTAATTATATACTCTATTGTTACTTGACAATGATTAGAGGAAACTGTTGTTAAAGGTTTACTGACTCTATGCATATATAAACTTATCGCGTTTCGGACTCCAGGCTGCAAAAAGAGTCTCTTGGACGGCATCCTGAGTATTTAAAGTCATTTATTAACGGTTATATTCAGTTATTTGACGTCATATTGTGCATTTCTTAGTTTTTCTTTTATTTCTCATACATATAGAGATTATTATGAATACAACAAAATATGTTTCCTTGTCAACACCGTTTGTATAATCCCCCTACTGAATATTATCAACTCATTCTGGAAGAATTAGTTAGTAAAATATTTTATTTATGTAGTGGTTCAAATATATCACCCCTAATTTCATAAAGCGATTCAAAGCACTGAAATAAAGAAACAAGTCTTATAAACATATGTCCGAAAACGTTTCGTTATCTGTATGTCCCCAATTTGTGTTTTTCTTTTTAACACAAATGTAATTATGATAACATTAAAAGTGTTGATACAAGTAGGATCCCTACGATTTGTTAACTTGTTAACAGTGGTACTAATTTGGGTGACGTAGAAGAAAAATCAGATTGTCAAACATTCTCCCTAAAAGTAAAAGTAGTATTAAATACTTTTACTCTTTCACCCTCTCTGTCTATCTCAAATTATTCTAGAAGCCCAAGTCACAATGTCCTACACCTATATACACTATACTCCAATATTTTGTTACACACGTCTGCTCAATGTAAGCCGTTGAAATGTCATTAGGCTTACACCTCTCAGACGGTCATTTGTTCCAACGTCATTGTCTAAATGTAAAATGTTTGAAAATCAGTTGCACCTGATGTAGAATTATTAGAGGAGAGTTAATATATAAGCTACAGCATAAAATTAGTTATACTGATGGAATAACTTGATTCATCGTAACGGAATTACGTGATCATTTAACAAATTTAATAAAGATATCTTTAATCAAAAAGCAAGAAAGAAGAGACGAGAATCGGCCTGTATCTCATTCAGGCACAGACAACTAAATTATAAACATTAAAATGAGGTATAAATTTAATTAAAATAAAAGTAACATAAAAGTATAAATTTATTAAAATGAAATCCTTTAAAGAGAAAACAAGTCTCTCTATAGTTAAAGTATATGCTTTTGACAAAAATAATAAAATAAAAATTGTAATAATATTTTTAAGAAAATTAATATAATGTGTAGTTTAAATATATAAAGTTTTTGCAAACGGAATTTTTATTAGAAAATTATTTTAAATTGTAAAAAGTGTGTTTTAAAACATAAAACTATATAAAAGAGAAGAAGGAGACATTGAATTCGTAAGTAGACTAATATAATAATAATAAATGAAAGGGAATATTTAAGACAAATTCATTATTTTTCAGGATTTGCAAATGCTTGTGTTTTAAAAGAGTAATTTCAACCTAGGTTGGATCTTATGATAGCTAATAGAGGCATCAAATTATGAGGGTTTGTAACTTCTTTTAGGAGGAAGAATATTTAAAATCAAGCTAAAAATTAATAAAATTATATTTAACTAATAAAAGTTAAATTTATAAAACTAATTTAAATTAAATTAAGAACTAATAATTGTTAATTCTTCATAAGTTACTATAATTATAAGTTTGATATCTGTGTGTGTGTATCTGTGTACGAATTCTGAAAAATGTTAAGCGATGTAAAAGAAAAATGTATATTAGTTACACAAGTAAAGGATATATTTTAAAACCATTATAAAACAACAAAAACTCATCGAAGCAGAATCTATTAATTTGAAATATATTTTAAACTATAAAATCATACAATATAACACTAAGTTTAAAATACAGTTAAATAAAGTTAATCCTTAAAAAATCAATTTAGTCTTTCATCACTTAAAGCAACTTTTCATACAAACAGTTTTCCCTCCCTCTATTGAACATGCTTCTATGAACACACTTGTTTTCAAATATAAAACGTATCAAAACCAAAACAAACCTTTTGTTGTTGGTTTTTATAGGTGAAGTTAAAATTTGATCCTCTTTATATAGGATTAAAAATATTTTCATGAATAATTTTTTAATAAATCTTTTTTGGTATAAAATTGTTTCAATTATGTATTCATCGTATATCAAATAAAACAAACTTTTTCCCCATCTTGGTAAACAAGATTTTAATAATTTTCATTTTAATTAAATTTTTTAGCAAATTTTACCTTCGCAATATAAAACAAGTTGATTGGTGAAATAATGGTACTTACCCCGCCCCCGCCCCCCGGCTCCATTACAGAATCCAATACAAGCAGATCGTCAAATTTTAATACTCAAAAGTTGGTTTTTTGAGCCTTGGTAGATCAAGGGGTGTTACTGTGTTATACTCGTATTTAAGTTTGTTTAAAACAGTTATTAGACAGATATCAGTAAAATTGAATTGAAGATAATATTTGTGACCGTTTTAAACAGTTTTTGTTCATATAACACACTAAATTAAATTAAAAATTTCATTTTCGCATGTAACCAAAGCCATCACTCTACGATTACAAATATTGAAGTTATTTTCAGAAATGTAATTTCGAAACCTGACCTTCCACGAAATGGTGTCATTCATATCATTTCCAGATCCACCAGGGACGACTTAAGAGAGGACGATCCTTCACATATGTACAGCTTTGAAGCTCGCCAGGACCTAGGTACTGAAACGAACGAAATGAGTGTAACTTCTAAATGTTTACACAACTGTGAGTCCTGTTAATGGCCTAGTTGATATCAAGAAGGTAGTGCTATACGTAATTGCGAGGTGCGAAGAATTCTGTTTAACAACCGTTTTAAACAAATTTACACTACTGGATAAGAAGGCTTGATCTGCAAATGCAATGTGACATTTAATACAACGCCCAAGAGACCAAGTTGTCTGCATTACACTTACAGACTGGTTAAGTACCACTCATCGAGTTATTTAAACTGGTTTCATAAAGCGTCATTCAAAATATTATTGTTGTGTATTGCACCTAAGAATGAGCTGTCAAAATAAATATTACAGATTTTCCTCTCGAAAATAACTACACTTCGGGTTGACATATACGTTATGGTAACAACAAGTCGGATGAACTAATGAAAATGTCGGAAATAGGATTCGAAAAGCACACCTTGAACGATCTAGAAGTTGATGGAAATCCAAACTGAGAACGTTTATCGAAATTGTAAAATTAGTCTTTCATTACACCTGTAATATTGCCAACGTGGAAGCTGCATCCATTGTCTCCTTAGTGGCCTATTGATATTACTACGACAAGAACTAGTCTTTTTGTTGATTTTTCTATTCTTATATACCGGAAGCTGTTGACGTTAGAGGAGTCGTTTTGGTTGAGTTCACGCTTGGTACCTTATGGTTAGTATACATCATGTACAGGGTGAGCCACACGAGAAGTCACCATCGGTGTACCACAGGGATCAGTTGGTCTGCATTATTATTATAATTGTTATTTATTATTGACCTGCTTTTATAAAAATTCCGAAGTATTAACAAATTTTGAGCAACTATATGTTTCTTGTTTCTTAAAGTCAAAACACTCCTTGCTAATCGTTGTCTTGTGAAAAGAACATAAAATGAAGATCCCCTAGCCCTCGAATGCTCTAATAACGTCAGTAAAAAACAATAGTTGGTCAAGAAATTCCTGACAGAAAAGTTGAAGAAGAGGAATCTAAACGAAGACAACATAAACAATTGTTTATATCCAGCTGGAATAATTTGGATTGCAAAGCCTGTACTCACTAAAATGAGCCCCAGAGCGTTCCGAGCAAATAATCAAGAGTCAAAAAAGCATGTTGCTATATCACATTCTCAGTACCAGGAGAGGCTTTGCGAGACATATTCTAGAGTGGACTCGTCAAGAAGAAAGAAAATGAAGCCGATATAGTGATAGCACACTTTATAGATACGAGTGTGTAGTTAAAATTTTGAAGTAACAAGGATGTTGTAACTTGGTTGTGGTCCTATCTTCTATCTAAGCGATACAAATAAATTAATCTTGTTTAACAGTGATACCTGTTCCCAATTTTCAAATAGTCAACATTTATAGAAATCACGATCTGAAAGTATATGACATATATTAAAATTTAATTTCAATATGTGAAAAATGGAGGAAAACAAATAATAATTCATTTAAATAAATTATTACCATTTCGTTAAATAAATATAGGTATGTTCTTATGTATCGTCTTTCTCTTTTTTATATCTGTCTGCAATCCTATTATTGAACTAAAAATTACCAGTTTCGACAATCAAATTTTCGTCATCACATTTCAGCCAAAAGCTACGTCATTATCTATAAAACACAACACCAAACACACCACATGATAAATCAAACCAAAAGTTTGTTCACCATGTATGGTACTCAAATGAAAGTCTAGCAAATTGATTAGTCTCCATTTTTGGTGTGTTTTCTATATAGCAACGAAGCTTCTTAGCTGATGGAAGAAATCTAATAATGACAATTTGATTCTCGAAACCAGTTATTTTAAGTTAAATTATAGGATTATGGCAGACTTAAAAGTACGTGAAAATAAATAACAGATACCATTCATAATGCAATCATGGTGACCAACAATTGTCCTGTTGTTAAAACAACTAAAGCAATACATTTGACCAATTCGTTTTGTATCATTTTCTTTACCTTTCTACAGATAAATAACTGACTCTGGTCTTTGGAACATATTTAAATTAAAGCATTTAGCGAAGAAATTGATTGACAACTCAGATAGTGGACTTAGGAGAAAACTTCAAGTCTTGAGTAATGCTTGACTAAGATAGGTAGTATGTTTAATTACAGGGCATGGAATAGCCAGAAAACATGTAAATTGTAAGTTTCTATCAAAGTGACGTATCATGTCGCCTATTGGGCACGCCTTGAGAGAGTCAGAATCGAACATGACGTTCTACTACTCTCAGTTGTGGTTGACATCGTGTGATCTACGTTAGTTAAAGGGCTTGAGGAAATGTCAAAGTCTAACAGTGTACAAGTAAGATGGCGCTATAGCCTATGTGCAATAGAAATGTACAATTACGTTCTTATATAAAACTTCTACAGAAATTTACCAACATATTTACAGTAAACCACAAATAATGTCAAATAGATCAGTCCTTATTACTCATTTCAGTCTTCCATGTAGAACTGTCGATGAGGAAGTAGCGCCGACTACAATTTCTAAATTATATCAAACAACACTAAACTGTAACGAGATAAACTTTCATTAAATTTTATGAAAGAGTTTCCCAGTTTTAATTAAATTTCATGGTTAAGTTTTAGGTCACTATATAATCCCACTAAAAGGTTATATTAGCTTTTACCCGCAGTGTTTTTCATACACCTGTGACGTATATTCCCATCAATCTTAGCTTTCACAAGTTATCTTGTGTTGTGTTATAAAAGTAACTTTTATTAGGTTTTATTTAATAAACTTAATTTAGTAATATATTGAAAGATGAAAAGTAACGATCTAATCCTTAATATTTACTCTCCATATTTTTCATTATCTTTCTTTTAAAACTTCTCTTAATCTTTACGTCTGTTTTTTTATCTTTCACTAAAAAAAAAACCAAACCGTATTCTTGTTTTTCAATAGGTGTACCCAATTTTTAAAACCTCAGTTGTATTATATGAATGGCATGGATGTAGACTGATATTTGCTCAGGGTGTTTAAGGAAGGAAATTTTTAGACAGAATAAACAAGGATAAGTCAAAAAGTAAGATGCAATTATATGTATTGATCTTTGTTAAAGATACATTTTGATAACAACTGTTGATTACATTGTTTAAACTTCTGTAAAATCAGCTGTACAATTTTTATGATCTCACCATTAGCAAATACGAGTAATAATATCGGAACACTTTGAAGTTTCATCCTAATCGGAAATTTTGCGCTGTTACTAGTTTTCTATTGGCTAAAATGTGTAGTTCTACTGAAATTCATCGGCAGTTAAGTGACGTTTACGGTGAAATACCTTCTTGCCATTCCATTGCAAAATGGTGCGATTTGTTTGAAAGTGACAGCAGTATAACTAGGATGAGTGTATGCAAGGAAGGTCATCAACTTCGTTCGTGGATGGCAATGTTTAACGTGAAAAATCATGGAGGACGAAAGTGCAACTGAAATGAATATTACTCATGGAAGTGTGCACAGTATCATCTCTGAGCATCTGCAGTTGCGAAAAGTGTCCGCTCGTTGGATGCCTTTTACTCACTACAGAACACAAAGGAAATTGTTTTTAATCGGCTTTGGAATTCTTGCTTCGGTATGGCATTTAATGTAATGCATTTTTAGACAAAATTGTGAATAGAAATAAAAGCTGGATCCGTCATTTCATTTCTGAAACAAAACAAAATTCACGTGAACGGGGTCATGCACAATTTCCTCCTACAAAAATACTTTTAACAAGTTCTTTCAGAAGGGATGGAATGTTGATTCTTTTTTCGACAATCAAATTGTAGTGCATATTGAGTTAATACCAAAGGGAACAACAGTTAATGAAGCATCTTAAAATGACACCTGGAAAGACTAAGACAAAATACCATCTCCTAAGAAAACTGTCAAGGGTTTTATTTCTCCATGAGCATGCAACTGCTAATTCTGCTCGTGGCGCAAGAGATCTCATAAGACAGAAGTTTAAATCGGAAGAGTATATTTCCACTTGTTCGATTCAATAAAAAACCCTCTTGGCAAACAGATATTAGAAAATAATGTTCTTCATTAACTACTAACGTGAAAACGTAGTAATTGAATAGTTGTCAGAAGTTGGGTGAATTTATTTAATGAAAGGGTCGAAAAAATTCTCACTCGATAATGTCATTGTCTGAATCGACATATCGATATGGAGAAACGTAGTTTTGTTTGTATTTTCAGAAAAATTAAATCAAATTTCTTAATTTTTACAAATTTTCATTGATTAAGGTCTTTCCATTTAGTTTTTGTCTGAACGTATGATCGTGCGGGTGAATTTTTGTATTTTATATCAATTGAACTTATTCATTTCTTTATAATTTTATTTTTTTAAAGTTTCAAAATTAATATTAATTGTTTTTATTTTCCACTATAAAATTTATTGTTAGTTTTTCTTTCTTGCAAATTTTATGTTGACTGATTAATTGAAGTTTATAGATTGAAGTTTTATTTTATTTCAAATGATGTATTAAATTTGAATGGATTTAGTAGAAGAGCTGACTATGGTCCTAACTTTTTTCCAAAATTTTCATTCATTATCTATGATTTTTCATCTTGCAGTCTCTTTTCTGATTTCATATATTCCTCTCTTTCTCTCTTGCTCTTATTGTGTTTAGTTATTTCTCATCACGTCTTTTTTACCTTAATTCTTCTCTCCTCTTAATTTAAATTCCTTTTTTTTCTTCTCCCTTCTTTTCTTACAATCTCACAATATGTCGTGATGTTTTGCTTCTAATCTTATCTCTTGAATGTCTTTCTATATCATTAAAATTTTTCATTCATTTTTCATAATTTTCAGTCTTGCCGTCACTATTCTGATATTTATATCCCTCTCTTTTTTTCGCTATAATATATTTAATTATTTCTCATCACCACTTTTCTCCCTAAAGTCTTCTCTCCTCATAACTTTAATTCGAGTTCCTTTATTGTAATTTCTCTTCCTCCCTCCCCATCTCCTACATTCTCACAACACGTCTATCGCCCTATTAACTTTTTACTTCCTATCTTACCTCTTGAATGTGTTATTCTATTCAGTCTGAATAGTGAAGCATCTTCCATTATAGTATACAGGTCAATGTCTGCTGTAATATAGATAGAGACAAGAAGACAAACGACAAGAGTAGACATAGATTCTATAAGCTTCCAAGTAGTAGAGTAACGTGTTTGATAGATTTTATGTGGAGCTGAGCCACTTCTGATGACTTCAGGTAAGAAAATTTCATTTCTTGAGTAAGTTATAACATTATTACCACTCAGAGACTTAGTTATAGTGAGTACAGATGTGGTCACCACAGGCAATCTAGGTGGGTCTTCTTAGAAGGTTTTTTTGCCCAAATTTTGTTCGTTACCGATCCTTAAACAAATTAGAGTATATGGCTAGAAGAGGTCTTGATCTTATGATTTTTTAAGGAGATGGTAACTGCAAGGTTTTCAGTGACACCTAACCTAACCACCCCCCTCCGAGAATTCTTGCTGGGTTCGTTTTATTTTTTTAATTTACACGATAATTCACTCTCCATTTTCTTTCATGTCCACTTCAACAGTGTTTTAGTTGAACGATTTTCACAATTGATTAAAATTTTATCAAAATCGCAGGGTTCATTTTAAATATTCGATTTCCTAACACGGCATTAAATATTAACTTTCATTTTTTTTTAACTGGTAACCGCCAAATTGCAAAATTGTATAAATAATTTAATTTTGGGTTTTTTAATCAATATTTAATTATGATATTATTTACAGACTTTTTTGTTTTAAGTTTAGGAATATTTAAAAAATATACATATATTTTCATTTCAGCCAAATTGGGAAACCATTCAAGGTTACTTTCAGATAAAATTCACAAAGCAGCTATTTGGACTTTAAATTAAATATTTCCGTTAAATTCAAAGACGTTCATAATCAAGAAAAATGTTTGTCTATAAACAATGAATAACGAATAAAAAAATAAAGTTAAAGTTGCCCAGTTATAATCTGGCAATCTCTGTGTACCTAGCTGGATATACACTTTCTTTTTATAGATCTATCTTTTGTTCTCTCTCTTTCATCATTGCTATCAGGTCTCTCTTGACCAATTCTTTTCTGACCCTGACGCTATAAGAATATTTTAGAGATAGGAATCTTTATTTTATAGTCTTTTTATAACGAAATAATGACCGAATTGGTTTTTGTCTTTAACAGCAATGAAAAGAAAGACTATTCGAATTATGTATATAAATCCGTTTATACTCCACAAAGTGTTTCTTAAGCTGCATAATTAGTAAGTTAGCACCAAATCATAATTTGATTAAGAATCACTCCAAAAATAGAATGAATTTTGAAAGAATCGTCATCTCCCTTGTAATTACCCCTTATCTATTCACTGGAACTCGTCACCATTCAAGCTTGAATAATTAAAAACTCTACAGATATTTATTATTAATTGAAAATTTTCGGATTTCAGCCTGCATAAAGAGACTTTTTGACGGCTTCGAGAATTATTTAAGTCCGTTTTACTGTATTATTACTGCAATACCATAATATTTGGTAAATATAATCTAGAATAATAATGCAAGACAAATACGAAAATTTTTATTTAAAAATAAACAACCCTCAGAGGTTCAAGGGTACGGGTGTGACAAACCAGAAGGATCCTAGCTGGATCTACACGTTTATTCATGTAATCTTGGGTTTCATCCCTCTCTTTCATATTTTCTATCAGATCTTTCTTATCAACTTTTCTGATCCTGGCGTAATTAAGAGGATTCAACTACTAGGAATCCTTATGTATACTGTTTTAAAGGTGATGATGTATTAGATGTTTTTTTTCTTTTAAACAACAGGATATATAAAAAAAAGAAAACAAAGTAAAGTTGTTTAAATTCTTTTACATTATAGTAAGTAAATTTCAAACAAAGTTTTATTATTTTCATAAAACACAATCAACAGTACGTACGACATATTAAAAGCCACAAAATACCTATTAAGAATCACTTCTCTAACAATAACAGGGATATAGAGTTCGGAGAATAGAAGCATTAATCTTCATCTATGTATGTATTATCTATGACAGGTACCTAAAGGCTTTTCTAATTTTTTTCTGTTAAACAAAACTCCCAATGTTTTCAAAGAGTTTATAATTGAAATCAAGAAGATTGGCTGCTTATCGCTCATTTACAATTTAAATCCTGTACATATTTTTGATGACGCTGTTAATGTATTCTTGTATTTGGATAAAATATACAGCGTAATATCTTTCCAGTGTGTGACTTCATGAAAACCCGAGGTAATTATGTAATATGAAATCTTCAGCAGTAAATAGTTTCAGACAATTCCTCCGTCTGCAGATAGATTCATTTTATTATCAACCTCTAAGGCTAAACAATACTTTAAAATCTTAAAGATGAATACCAAAACTACAAATAAACAGTTTGTCATTGAAATCAAGAGAATGATTAATTTTTGCCTTTGCCATATAAAAATAACATCACATAGATCTTTTTCTATGATATTGTAAATTTAGTTAGTTAAAAATAATCGAACTTTATAAAATTTGGTTAACAATGTAACTGATTTTTTAAAAGCTTTTTTTAACCTGCAGTGAAATCCATGTGTATCTTTGATTATAATTATTTTACAAGCGGAATTAAAAGCCAAAAAGATACTTCCAAAACAATAATGTTTTAATGTTTTCTGTGACATTGTTGTGTGTAAAAATCCAAACATAGGGTCAAGTATTTTGTAAAAAAAAAAAAAAAAAAAAAAAAAAAAAAAAAAAATCAGATTTAAACCTTCTCCTAACGTATTATTCAATAAAATCTTACAAAAAATTTTTTTTTTGAATTTGTGTGTTTTTTTTCTTTTTTAATTGAATTGTGTATTTTTCACTTGTCATGTTTAAATACCTATAGAAAGATAGTTTTCCTTGCTTTTTCTTTTTATCTATTCAATATAAAAACAATGTTTTAAACTCTAAATCGTGGAATAAACATCAATCAAATTTATTCATATTAAACTTATTTGTTAAGTGTATGAAAGTAACATAATGTTATCACTGATTTTTTAAAGATTTATCGTAGCAATAATTCACAATGTATACATCCTCTTAACAACACGCCATACCATCGCATGTCTATATGTAACGTAAGGGGTGGATTATAAATCTCAACTTTGACACGTCATAAATTGTTTATTTTTGAAACACCTGTTTTTACATGAAATGAATCGATTACTTCCCTGATGAAGAAGTCTTCTTTATTTAGTGACCGTATATTAGTAAGAATAGAATCTAATCAATGGATTTGATTATACGAAGGTAATCTGACTACAAATAAGAAACTCTTGATAGTTAATTTATCTCAGATTTGTTCTAATTTCAATTGATTAATACAATATACGAGCCTTGAGGTTAATAACGATATGAAAGAAGTAATCTCCAAACCACAAATAATAAACTACAAAGATTTACATTACAATATTTAATAATCTCTTACGTACATTTCGGTAACATAGCTACCATCCTCAGAGGGATATAAACAAATTATCTGGTTTAATCTATTGGATTATATCCCTCTGAGGATGGTAGATATGTTACTGAAATGTACACAAGGGTTTATTAAACTTACTAACGTTAATTGAGTTACAGTTTTATTTGTAGTTTAGGAATTGATAATTTCATATAAATATTTTAAGTAAAATATTCTTCAGCCAATGAAACAACAAATGCACTTTCTCATTTTACAATTTATCTAGTGTACAACTTTTAACCCTTATTTTAGAAAGTTCCAACAAACCTTTTTTAAATAGGAAATATTGTTTTTACTTTTTTTTTCTTTAAACTCTTAGTCATCATCACCTTATAAAACCAAAAAATAATAATATAACCCCTAGTCCTCAAATACTTTAATAGCATCAATATAGGAAGAGAACAAGAATTGGTCGAGAGACGTTATAAGAAAGATGGAAAAGAGGAATCAAACCCAAGACTAGATTATTAAATGTATAGATCCAGGTAAGGGTCCTTGACGAGTACTACGCGAGTATTCACTATTATAAACTGAGGGTATCGTTATTTAGTATTGATTACACAAAGTTAAGACATAATTGTGTTTATATATTATCATCGAATCCTACTAAAATATCTCTTCATAATCTGTGAGTCTAAAGAGTGATTTTGGGAGATATATGTCTGTACTGAAAGTAACCTTAAACGGATTTGCTGATATTTCTAAAATTAATTTACACTTATATTTTCGGAATGATAACACACTTAAACAATGTTTTTAAACTATTCAAAGTGTAATAATACTTTTCGTTGTAAAAAACATCTGTCATTCAGTTCAGAAAATAAAAGTTCCCAAATTGTTGTATTAGAATTATTTGAAGATGTTGACTCTTTTATTTTAATATTTAATGTTCGAAATCTACTGGACACGACTTTTGTGTTCACCTGTATATAAAAGTATGTGTAGAGTATGTGTTCGTATGTAGCACAGTTCATTTAGAAAACTGTTTTAAATAATGTCTATACAATGGTAGTCAACTGTTAATACTGAATAAATCAAAATAAAAACCGTTGAATTTGAAGTTTTGTATGGAAGCATTATATCCATTTCAATGCTTCCACAAACTTTGTTTCCACCTCAGCAAATGTTATGCAAACTATTGAAGCGATGTTATTGCTAGGTGATTATGCTGCAAGCTATGAGCTTACCTTTTGTTTGAAATCACCTTTGATTACAGTACATCGATGTTAAAACGAAGCGAAAGTTCAAGAATGGAATGGAAGTAATTAAGGGAAATATGCCGTGAGTTAAGCAGAGCAACCCTTTCTGTAATGGTTGATGAGTAATGATCACATAATAAAGGATGGAAAGTAATTTCTATTTCAATTGATTGGGGAAACGTAATTTATTAAGTTCAAATTAAAAGGTATTTTTATTTTTATTGATTGTCAAAGTATTGTTGTACTAATCCATATTCTAAAATATGCAAAGAAATAAAAAGTGTAGGCATTGAATTTATATCTAAGAAAATGTCTCCCAACATACCGTAACGTGAGGCTCAACATGTTTTTTTTTTTATTATTATTTCGTAGGAGGTGGAAAATCTTCAAAAGACAAAGAGAGATAACCGATCTTCCCAATAGTGTGAGGTTCTTACTCACTAAAAACCACCTTCCTTCTTGTTAGTATCCCTATCGCGTAGGACAAGGATTCAGGAGTGGTTTTCCATGTACCAAGCTTGTGGCTCTTTCCAAGGACGTGTCGAGAAGATATGGTGAAAGAAAGCAGAACATTATGTAACCGCGCGAAGAGCGAGGCAAATCCCTAGCTGGGACAGAAGAGTCCAGGTAGGGAAAAACCTCGCGACAGATCATGCAAGATCCCTGTTTGGAGTGTGGTATGGGTGAAGGATGGGATTACCTTACAAATACCTTGTTAGTTATTTTAATATAGGATTGCCCTACATGCATAATCTTCTTCTGCTGCCTACTCGAAACTGGAATAACCATGCAAAAGAGACATGCTGCATGCAACCATGTGCTGGTAGCTGTGCCTGCAAGCAATTAGGGTTGAATAGTTGTAGTTTTGTAGGTTCAGATTCAGAATGCGCTGGTGTGCCAGGAGTCGGACTATGCAATACAGCTTGGTATCTTTTAAAAGATATCAAAAGTGGGCCTATAGATGGCAGCACTAGGGACTATATCTGAGCTTCTGAAACTAACATGGAGATGGGAACCTATTTATTGCATAAAATCAATGGTTATGGACTTCCTGGTAGAGGGTGTGGGGTGTTAGGCTAAATCCAATCCATACAACCTAACTGTCTTCGATCTTACCTCTATCGTTTTCAAATCTAAAGCTATAATGTTGTAAGAGTGTTATTGAACTTTGTAACTATTATTTCTAAAAAACAAATATTTGAATTTATCAACGTCATGGTGCTATTTGACTCACTAAATGAATATTTATTAGCAGATAAGCTGCATAGATACGCCAAGTTAATAGTACAAATTTTTAAACATTTTCCTAAAAACTATATTCACAACAACGATAAACAAATACAACTATAAATAAGAGAATACAACAAATAAATAAAACTATATATAAAAAATAATACAAGATGATAGAACTATATAAATATACAAAATAAACATATAAATAATATATATATATATATATATATATATATATATATAATAGTAACAGACACAAAATAAATAATCTTCAGATAAATTCATTAATTTTAAATACACAAGTCAACTATATTTAACAAGGTAGAATGAACGAATAATTGATTTATTAATTATAAGAAATATACAGTGTATAATTTTTGTCACTGTTCTATAAATTAAAGAAAAATTACAACCAATATCACAGCATAAACAACAACACAGTAACGAGCAAATTTTTAAAGTGAAAAGGAAATGTAAAAAACTTCCTAACTTTCAACCATTGATTTTAACAAAGCAACGTTAATTCTGTATTTAAAGGAAAGAGTTTGATATATTCAGCAAATTAAAATAATATGAAAATTATATTCAACAAAGTAAATTATAAGCAATCTTATTTTAAAATTATTACAAATTTATATATATATATATATATATATATATATATATATATATATATAATATAGTTACACTTTCTGAAAATGACTACATGTCTTGCCAATATTATTATAATTAAAAATGTCACTGTTCAAAACTTGTCACTTTGTGTAAACTATGAAATTTAAAGTATTGATTTTCAAAAGTATAAAAAGTCAAAATTTGTTAGCTTACAGTACAGTAGAAAAGCAATATAGGCACAGATGATGCAGGATGGTGATGAAGTGATCTTGAGCAGAAATAATTTCCTAAAAGGATCTTAACGCCCAAAGATAAGTGTAGAGTAGAATAGACACTTTACTGAAGAATGTTGTAGACACTAGAACTGGCATCACTACAGCTACTCCTTTGTATGGCAATGGACTCTGCACTTGCAGTGATAAGCTAACAAAGAAATATTGTCCAACTTAACATTCACTTAATACTGATGTATAGATATTGTTTATAGAGTTAAAAATAATTATAAATTATAAATAAATTAAAATTAATAAAGGAAATAATTTTGGACAATCACAACTAACAACAAATTAAAAGAAATTAACTTTCAAAAGCAAATAAATTACAAAATATTAAAACAGTATCACATACATTATTATAATGAATCTTGTCAAATTTATAATAAAGGTTATCTAAAATCTATTTATGTAACATTTTATTTAACCCAAAACTGGTTCTCGTCAAAACACGTAGATGGGAGCTTATTGAACAACAATATAAAATTAAATAAACGAAATAAAAAATAACTAAAATTTAACAAAAATCATTTTAAATAATTAAATAATTCAAACAATGATGAAATTGCCTAAATAGAAAAACAAATTGTTTCGTTGTTTTGAATATTAATAGAGATGGATTTTATCAAGACATTTTGATGTACTAAAAGTTGAAATTAGACAAAAACGTTCCTTAAAATGTTAATATTTGTGGCTGAATGCCTTGGTAACAAATATCAAAACTTGTTCATTTTCGTCAGGGGTAGATTAGGCAATCGGACTACACCTTCCAATGATGTTAAAAAACCAATTATTGATACCGTCTTAGTAGCTACCGGGTTTGGTGATAATCTCTCGATTGGTCCTGTTAGGATTTAGGATAAAAATATTTATTATTATGTTTAATAATTATCTAAAAAAGTTAAGTTTTCAATATCAAACTTATGGCAGTCATTGGGAAAGAAAGCAAAAATTGTTGACGATGCATGGCTTGCAGCGTAAACACGACTTGATAGTGAAGTTCTCTGTAGACTGCTAGTAACCTAGAAACATTGTCAGCTATGTAAGAAACGTTGGTAGGACGAGTGAACGCTGCCGGTCACCCTAGAGACGTGGCCTGGAAACATTTCAGAAAACTTGATTAGCAGATAGAACTTTACAGTCTATGAATAAGGTGACCTGGCTCTTGTATTTTGAAGATAAAAACTACTAAATTTTCAAGTTTCGTCATTGTTCTGGATTGAGTATTTAAAGGTCTGAATAAAACAGATTATGTTTAATGTCAAAAGTTAATCATTTTGAACGGGTATTATTTGTATAATGATTTAGAACATATTAATTATGTATAATCCTTAAAATGAAACTGTTGAATAATAGTAAAAGGTCAGAATGGTTTATTAGTAAAGACAATATGTTATTAAAAAGGTATTTTGTAATAAATCAGCATTAATTAATTTTAACCCCCAACAATAATTTTAATCTATTTTTTGATTATCCAATAAACCTGTAGAATGCTATTGAAGTATCAAAAACCTGCCTTGTAACAGTACTCAAAGTTGTGTGTTTGAAACCCACTTAAGACACAAGGTTTTTTCTGTGCAGTTTGGTTCATCCCAACATGTGGTATGGTGGAGGGAAGGCCCAATATAAATAAACTGTGGTTTTCCATGAGTGGAACTTAACGGATTGGTTAGAAATTAATATCACAGGTAAAAACTATTGTTGAAGTTTATATTTTTTTGTAAGTATTAAGCAAAAAAAAAAAAATCTCTAAAATAATTTATTTAAAATCATGTACATTGAAAAGGTGAAAAAAAAATGATGAGTCATACTATGGTTATGGAGCCATTACTTCAATATAATATGTTTTAAAATACCTTCAGGGGCTCACTTTAATGAACAATCCCGAGAAGAACTAGCTAGATCTTCACCTCTTATCCTATAGTCTTGGGTTAGATTCCTCCCTTTCATCTTTCCTATACGGTCTCTCTTTAATACTTCTTGTTCTTTTCCAATCCAGACGCTATTAGAATATTTGAAGGCAAGGGGTCTTTATTTTATGTCCTTTTCATCTTCTCTTAATAAGGCGACGATGACCAAAAAGGTTTTGCCTTTAAAGGAGAAGGGAGTTTCACTTAAGTTGAGTTTCCGAAAGTTTTACTTTTTCAACTTCAGTACCATATTTTTTCTAAAGAAAGTAATCAATGAAATGGGGAACAACTAGTTTTTAGTATAATTACTGACAATAATAGGAAATATTTAGCATGTATATCATCAGGTAGAAAAGCTACGGAAATTTTTATTTAAATTTGTATTTTTTTTAACCCTCCAACCGGCAATGTTAATTGTCTTGAAAATTCTTCGTTTGTTTAAAAATTAATAAAATATATTATTTGTATACAAAACCTAACTTATAAGACATCATTTTTCTCAGGAAGATGCATATAATTCATCTATGTAATAAAAAAAAATTTTTGAAGCGGTTTTGGAGTAGGTAGGCCTATGTTAGATGTCAAAAATGATATTAACTTTTTTTCAGAAAAATCTGTATCACCCTAAATCAATAGCTTACTACCTTTTTCTAAGATATACAAAAGTTTTGTGTAATATTTTTTAATATATTTAGAAAAAAAAAAAGAAAAAAAATGTTACATTAAAAAAATTATTATATACGAAAAAACTGAATTTTCTCTTTATTTTTTCCAAAAAACATAAAAAATAGTAAAATATATTTTATACAGAACTTCTATATATCATTATGTCCAGAAAGGTGCATAGAATTTAGTTGTGTAGTGCAAAAAAAGTTACATGTATCAGATTTGGAGTTTTTTGGTCAAATACCAAAAAATCTAAGAGTAACGAAGCAGAAATTTCACAGAAATGGTGATCAAAAACATACTAATACATTTTTTTGCATTTTTTTAACCGTTACTTGAGATTTCTAATATATTTGTGAATATATTTAGGGGAAAAAAATAATAATATGTTACATATTCTAAATAAAAATGACGATTTTTCAAAAATTTGTATTCTGGCGCTTGAAGGTTAGGGTGACATGTCAAACTTTTAGTCATAATTAGTATTTTTCTAAAGCTAGGCCTAAAACAAAAGCATTAGATTTTACTAATACAATATACTTTACAAAGAATAACACACATATTCACTTGTATACTCATAAAAAACACTAAATATAAGAAAATATGCTAATAGCCTAAACTTACCATTGTTATTTATAGGTTATTCCATATACACACTCGAAATTCACTCAAAAACAAACTTTAGAAATAAAAACACATATATTGTAACTTGTATACACAATTTGTATACACAAACCTTCAAAATAACAAAAATCTAATCCCAAAACCAATATTTGCCACGCCAAATATTATAGTGTTCACGTCAGACATTTACTACGTTTTGACTTCAAAACAACAAATTATTAGTAAGCAATTCCTCAACTCAAGTGGTACCAACTTATAGAATGGAATTTCCCCTACAACACAGAGTAAAAAGAAAAATAATTTTAAAAACAGAGAGATATCAACTTCGTCTTTTTGTAAAGCGCATCGAATGCTAAATGATTTTTTTTTTTTTTTTTTTAATGGTGATATATAATTGATCTTAAACTGAAAACCAGGCAATAAAATAATTTTTATATTTCTTATTATTATTGTCAAGGCAATTAAAATTGTAGACCGATATCTTTACTAGTTTCTGAGAAAAGTGTGTCAGAAAATGGCAATTTTAGCATAGGCGGGATATTTAGTACCAGCACACACAATTTTTTTTTAAACTTAGAGCTTCCAAAATGGAAATCATTTTCCTTTTAACAGAATCAATTAAAATCCAGGCTCATACACTAATCAACGGAATAAAATGATCCAGACTGTCTAGGACTGTTTTTAAAAGAATTATATTTTTCAAATGTATCTTCTTACTGGAAAGCTTATTTATAAGTAATGAACCATCTTGTGAAGGACGTTTATCATACAAAGTCAACCTAAGCTGACTAACATGATAGTTACAAAGACATCTGGTGCTATAACTGTGTATGCTCTTACATATACTTATAAACATGAGAGAAATCCTTACTTTGAGCTCTTACTTGAGATTAATCTATATTTTACGGTTTTAGTTTGAAAGTTCATTAGAATATAATACCTGACACTTGAAACTATTCAATAGTTTTCATTCACTACAGTACAGTAGAAAACAATCCGTACCAATTTTTTAACAAAATGATGAAATGATTTAATAAAAGAGGATTTATTCATAAACATCCAAACTATCATTACTAGATTAGGCCTACAATTAAATTATCAATATTAACTAATGCCATTCATATTAACACTTTCAATATAAGTGTCGTCACAAATGCATCGTAAGATTCCAGTGATAGGTGCCGCTAACGTTTCACATGAGTCGTAATATTATATTTTACTCTTAATTTGAGACAAGCCCATAAGGAGTCAATTTTTCTAACCTTCCCAAACTATCATATGTCCATGTCTGTGTATCTAAATATCTCGTAGCTTCCCCTAGTGTATGTGAGTATTGGTTAGAAATTATAAATTATAGATGTAGTGATCTAAATATTTTTGTTAAGTTTGACTTATTATATTATATATTTATTATTGTTTAAAGGCAAAACCTCTCGGTAATTATCGTCTTGTAAAAAAAAAAAAATAAATAAATAAATAAAAAAAAATAATAATAATAATAATTCATAAAACTCTGATGTCACTTCAATTCTTATAAATTTTTCGAAAGTAAATTTCATTCAGGAACACGTTTTCTAAATGGTCACAAGTTTTGGGTTCGTTAGGCAATTTTTATTGTTTATTTTTAATTACGTAACACATCTACATAAATAAAATAAAACTTACAAAACTGGTATCATTGAAATATTTTTCAAATCAACCCTGTTACTTTACATAAATCAATACAAAAATGACACAGCTCTGTCTATGCAAAAATTAAGATTATTCTTTAATAGTCTCGGTGACGTACACAAGCATAACTTAATATTATAAATCCAAATATTAAAAAAAAAATTGCACACTTATTTGAATGTAGATATAATAACATTTAAATAAATTAATAACTAGTGATTAGTATTTCGGCAATAGGAGAAGGTTACATGAAGTATAGCGGTAGAGAATTTGTTAATATCAATAACACTAGCTCTTAGGGGCTCATTTAGAGTCAATACGGGCTTCGCAATCCCAAAAGAACCTAGCTAGATATACAAGTAATTCATGTAGTCTTGGGTTATATCCCTTTCTTTCATCTTTCTTATTAGGTCTATCTTTACCAACTCATATTCTTTGCAACCCTGATGCTAATAGAGTATTCGAGGGCTTGGCGTCTTTGTTTTATATTCTTTCTTTCATTTGGAATAAAGCGATAAATTACTGAGAAATTTTACATTAATAAAACCATTTAAACAGATTGTAATAATTAGTGTGGCCACAAAATTAAATTTGTTGAATAGTGTTAAATAAATTAACTCAATTGTTGACATTCAGTAATGTATTGTAATATCTTACTTGAAACACGTGTAATAGACAGACAGACAGAATGGTTGAATCAAAACTAGACAGTCACTTATGTTTGATGCAATAAGATGTAAATAGTACGCTTAAAACTAAATCAGTATGTTACATCTCAACAGCTGTGTTAATCAATTATACAAAATAGTTTGTTGTATGTGAATGTATAAAGACAAAACGTCATACACTAGATATGATATTTTAAAATAGGAACATCTGACATTTCATTGACTGAAGTAGTTCAGGGGACATAATTTTATTTTACCTATAAAACTTAAATTATTGCAAATCTGTGTTACATTTAATGATAAGATTTTTCATATTTGCAGTCAGTTTCTTTTAATCAGATCTAATTTATTTATATTCATTTGAATCACTAGATCGCAGTGGTTAATATACAATGAAAAAAACTCTCCAAAAACCACAATAAAACACTAACTACACAGTGACTGAATAGTTATGTTTATTCTACCTTATTTACATTTCAATTGCACTTAACTTCTGAAGATGATAGCAGTGCAATTGAAATGTACATAAAGTTGAATAAACATAACTGTACAGTCCTTGTGTTGTTAGTGATTTATTGTGGTTTTGCGATTTTCCTATCATTTTATTATACTCTTTTTGACACACGGCCAATAAATAAAAAAGACTTCCTCATTAAGGAAGCATTCGATTCACTTCATGTAAAAAAACAGCTGTTTCGAAAATGAATAATTTATGACTTGTCAAAGTTGAGATGTATAATCCACCCCTTACGTTAGTTTTAGACATGCGATGGCTTGGCGTGTTGCTAAGAAGATGTATAAGTTAGTTATGAATTATTGGTAAAATAAATCTTTATAACATCTTGTTACTTTCAAAATACTTAACCAATTAGTTTAAACATTTGATATTCCTAATGTTTATTGAAGGCTATTCAACAATTTATGGTTTTACACCAACGTTTTCCAATGGGTGGGATCAGTTACATTTTTGTGAAGAATAGCTGAAGTACTTTAGGCATGGAAATCTATTGAATTTTTAGCCATTAAAAAACAAGAAAGGTATAAGCAAATTATTGGAGACATCGAGGTATTTACAAACCTCTGAATCAATACAAGCAGATCCTCTAAATGTAATGTCCAAAAGTTCGTTTCTTTGGTCTTGTAAGAAATAAATGTTTAACTGTATTGGTAGATGAAGGGGTCTTTTGAAAATAAAGTAATTTTGTTTAAAACAGTTGTTACACAGTTTTTCAGAACCTCGTAATTTGTATATTACTACTTACTTGGGAATTGGAAGGCCATCATAACCCTCGTAGATGTATCTTTGGATGTCGAAGCTATGCAGTGAAGAAGTCTCAATCGCTACGCTCGTGTCGATGACTCGTCCCTGGATCTCGTACTAATATCAAATATTATTGGAAGGTCATGACTGGAAATTAAATTTTTGTTAATAACTTCAATTTTTCTAAACGTAAAGAGGTGGGGTTGATACAGTTACATAATAAATTGAAATCTGCAAATTTCTATCTACTTCTATGTGTAATAAACAATAAAAGAGATATGAACAAAAAAATGTTTAATGTGGCCTCTATTTTAATACTTTATTTTTATTTGTCAGAATTTCAATAGAGCACAATATAGTCCCCTATACAAAATCAGATTTCTATCATTTTTTTTGTAGCCGCTGTAGTGTTTATATGTAGTCTACGTGCGACAACAACGACGACGGACGGACAAGATGTCAGAATCACTTTTTCTGTTTCCAGAAACGTAAAGATAAAATGAAGGTCAAAATTTTGGACGATTACCAAACAAACCCTATACTTTGTATACTTGATAAGTAAAACCACATTTGAATGACAAATATTCACTGGAAATCTAAATGTTCACATTAATTGTACGCTCGTAAAAATAATATATTAATCAAATGTTTTGCGATGGTTGACAATATATATTGATCCTGTCATATTTATAACTGAAAAGTATGATTTTGTTTACAACTTTTGACAAATATATTTTATCTTCTCGTTCAATAATGTTTTTAAAATGTTGTATTTACTTCACTGTCTAAAACCTGACTGTCACTCGTTGGTTGATCACTGGAACCTTATCTGTGTTATGATATCCCAAACAATGTGTCGAACAATGTGTTGGAATCATAGTTCAATATCCCACTGAGCAGTATTCCGAGTTCTACTTTGAATACTTTGTAAATTTCGCTTCATTGAGGCATTTATTTATTATATAGAATCTTTTATTTTCATCGTTTTATTGATTTACCTGTATTATGAGCTCAACAAATTTTGATTTAGAAGGTTGTGTGGTTTGGTTATCAGGTGAACTTTGTACTTTTAACCTCGTTGGAATGATTTGCTGGCTTGGGGCAATTGGAACACGATATATGGTAAATTATTAGCCTTGAAATTTGTATTTTTTGTATTTATATTTTGTTTACGACAGTGAGCGTATTGGAGATAATTTCAACGTGTGCACGTGTTTATATATTTTTATAAGCATAAATATGTTTCTTTGATGTATAATATGTGATAATAGATAATAACTAACAAAAACTTAAAAATGGCTGAATAGCCGAAACGATGATCGTGATCAACGAGAAGAATAAGACGATTAGACGGTAAGTTTAATACAAATTATATCATAATTCTTAGTTGTAAACTCTGGATTGTTTATTTATATATGTATATATACAAATTATATATTCTACTTCGACAAGTAGGTGTGTTACCCAATGGATCTCAAAGGGAAATCAGAAGGCTTGAGAGAGAACTGAAGGCAATGTACAGATCTCAGACATTCAAGCGGAAGCTCGTAAGCTGAAAAGACCTACGGAAAGTGATTGGATTGTCGACATGTCAATCCGTAGCCATCTTACACAGAGTGGGGTTTCATGTACCAGACTTTCTCTGTCGGTAATGTGGTTAACCTGAAGAGACCTAAGCACACAATATTTGACTATTCCCCTTTGAGCAATTAAAATATTCTGTTCTTAGGAGCTCTGTCGAATTTAGAAAATGTGAGAACACATCATCCGAACCATTTCAAGGTTTTACAAAATCGTGAAATTGGATTCAACTCCTAAATGAGGGTGTACAATAAACTAACTGACAGGAAAGGTATGAATGTAAATTTGTTTTAAACAAATTTTCTAGGTTGTTGTATAATTTCAGACAGCATTAGTATATTTCTATTCTAGTCTTTAAATGCTTTTAAACATGTATAATAAACTCTGCTTTGCTGCAGGGGTTGTGTAACTGGGGAATTGTCTGAAGCAGTTTTACTGCTGTAGATTTCACATTTCATAATTGCCTCGGGTTTTAATGAAGTCACATACTAAAAGGATATTACGCTTGCACGCCAGTAGAAATATTTTTTCTAGAAATAATATAACTAATGTAATTTACGTACGACCGGCATTTTGTTGCTAAAAACTTTCACAGTTGAATAATTACTTAATAACTTAGAGGTTATAAGGGATACAACAATTGATATTATTATATTGCAATATATTTAGTAGAAAAATCTAGAGAATAGTTTATAATTGTCACCTGTTAAATATTTGTGTTACTAATATTTTTATAACTATTTAACATAAATGAATTAATACGCTAGAAACACTGAAGAAGATGAAATAATTAATATCTTTTAAACCGACAGTTATCATGTTTTGTGGATGTAAACATTAAAACGCGACCTTTCAAGAGTATAAACATACTTCCTTAAACAAGTGATAAGCCTAAAGCATAAAGGTGAAAACCACCAACACAGCCTTGTAGCGTTGGGTCAGGTTGGAAATTAAAACTAATCTATGACCTAAGGGGGGGACTCAGACCTAAAGCTAGTCAAAACAAAGACTGAATACAAACATCACTAGACAAAATCACCAGCACAGGACTGCATTGTGTAAAGTAGAAACAAACAACTAACGTTTAAAAAAAAAAAAAAAAAAAAAAAAAAAAAAAAAAAAAAAAAAAAAAAAAAAAGTGTGGTGCGAAGAGAACGTGTCCTAACTGTTTATCAGGCTAAACAATATTTTACCCCTCCTTCAAAAGTTTATCTCTAGATCGAAAAGGTAATGAAAAACGCCCGATTAAACCGATTAATAATCCATAATTATCATATAACTTTCAACCAGAAGACATGGAATTATTAGTTATGTTAATATATATTCGCTATAATTAATTAATATTAAATAATTCATGGATAATTTTATAAATCTGATAAAAACTTAAAATATTAGGGAAAAGTTTAACATCTTAACGGTATAGAATCTTATTTATTAATATGGTTTAATCTTTTATTTTTCATCATAAGAAATAATGCACGATGTTTGAAAGAATAAATGAACTCTTGTTATCGGTAGTAGAGCTGATAAGATTTGTTGTGATAAGGAGAGTCTAAATCGTATTATGAATAACTTCAATCGATACCGTCAATAGATAATTTCTAAATATAAAACACGATCTTTAAGGAAAAGGAAAAGTCTGAAGATAACGCTAAACCCCTATCGTATATGATAATCCCCATGTGCCGAGATTATCGGGGAAAATGAGTTGTGTTGCTGGGATATTTATGTAAAATATTTAATAATAAATCAATGTTAGGCAACATCTCTTCAAAACTAAACCTAAAAATATTACTGAAGATATTTAAAACTGTATTTACAGTATGAAATTAGAATATGACAGGCGATTTAATTGGGAAGAAGCAAAAATAATACACCGGGAAAAACCTATATAAACTAAAACTAATTGAAACCTTATATATAAAGTTAATGAACAATCCCATCAGGTAAAGTATAGAAATAAGGCCATTATGAATTCTATTAATAAAAACTTAATTAGAAATCGGAGATAAAACTGATTCTACTTTAAATACGGTTGAAATTATACCGCCTAATCCACAAGTAAGATTAATGTACATTTTTCGGACATTTGCCGTCATTTGTGTGTTAGAAATCAAAACACGACGTTTCGGGAATAAGAATCAATTCCCGTTATCAAGTGACTAAAAACTAAAGACACATGAACTTAGAAACTAAGCCTATGTAAGAAGTAAAATTAAATACAAGTATTTGACGTTAGTTGTGTGTTACCGTGATTGTGTTTTTTGACTTCTCAGTTTTAGCTCTGAGATGCATACTTAGATATTAAGGTTGGTGGTATTCTTATTTAATTTTACTTTTTACATAGGCTTAGTTTCTAGTTTCATGTTTCTTTAGTTTTTAGTCACTTGATAACGGGAATTGATTCTTATTCCCGAAACGTCGTGTTTTGATTTCTAACACACAAATGATGGCAAATGTCCGAAAAACGTATAATAATAAAATTAAATTACCATCATTAACAAATAACTTCAAACAGAGAATAAGAATAATGACCGATTGCGGTCAAAGTTTTTTAAAGTCTTGGTAAAACCTTGTTTACCCACCTAGGTATGACAAATTTTCTTGGCACTACCCTTTCAACAGGTTCTTGTAAAGTTCAAGTCGAGACTTGACCAGTTCCGAGGAATTGGAAGGGTAGGCGCATGTAGGGCCTCTCGGCACGACACCATACCCCCACTCCGGCAGAAAGAGTAACGGGGAGCAATCTCACTACTAGCACACCGCTGCCACCACGAAACCATTCCTCAACGCACGCTCCCAGTAGTCCAGACCTCTGGACAGGCTGAGCATGCTCCCATGTTACTCATGTCGGCAAGATTTCTCTAGCCACGTTTGATGAGTCACCGCCGGGTTGATTGCGCGATACCCTCCCCCACGAAATCACCTACTGGGGCGGCGTCCGTTACCCACCTACATGGGATTTGGTAGCCCATTAGACGATCCTGGAAGCAAATAAGCTTTCCCCCAGTTTTCTTGGGACGGCGCCGTGGGGTATAATGCACGACCCTGATTTTATGAGGCTCCCTATTTCTCCTATGCTCATTTTAGCAAGGTTCCCCTTGTAACGTTTGATGTGTCGCCGTCAGGTCGCTCATGCAAACCTTACCTCACATCTATTCCGAAGGCGACGCCCATTACCCATCTATATGTGATAGGGTAGTCAACCACCCGGTTTTAGGGGTCAGCACCGTGAAGTACAATACTGACCCGGACTACCCTTTCAACAATCAATTATTTGCTATCCTTTGTGTAGTGGTAAGCCTGTGTGTGGTTGTTTTATCCGATCACACTTGTATTTAATTTTTACTTTCGCTACTGAGGCCTATTTTCAAGCTTTAATTTATTTCTTAGGTATAGATTTAGTTTTCGTTTCCAACATGACCCTACACTACGCTTACATGTATTTCACTTTAATGCTCAAGGTTTGTAACATTTGATAACAAAAGTTGATTTTTACTCTCGAAACTTCGTGTATGACTTATATACACGATTATGACAAATGTCAAATTAAACCATATTAGTAATATTAACTACCTATCATTACCAAATAATTTACAACCATATAGGAATCTATTACAAATTGTGAATTTCACATTTTATATATTTAAGTGGAGGTGGAGGTGAATGATAAATGTAGATAATACAAGCTAAAGTAGAGGTAATTATAAAGCATCTGATATCGTGATGCACGTAATTCCTTGTCTAGAGGTTCTGTACACGAGACTTTACTGAAGGCTATTGTAGACTTACAGTGTTAAATCTATTGAAACTTTAGTTAAATTTTAATATTTACCTTCTCTACAAATTGTGTGAGTTTCGACGAGGAGTTATGCTACCTAACCTAACCTAACCTCCCCTATAGTTTACACTTATGTAGAAAAATAGCACCCTTATACTAATTATTGACGTTAGAAATCTTACAAAATCGAGAATTTGGCATAGAAAATTAAAGTCAAATGTATTTTACATAATTTATTTTACTCTAACTTTTGTTGTTATAATAATAATAAAAGAGAACTTATCGTAAAAAAAATTATAGTAGATAGACTTAAATGAATATTTATTATTAAAAAATCCATTGTTTATATGTTTCAAGTATAAGTGGTACAAGTGAATCTATTCTTTCAGTTTCACTTCTTGAAGATCAGTTTGAATATTGGACACTAAAAAATAACACTTTTGATCCACGAGATTTTTTTTTTTGATTATATGTTTTGCATTATAAAATAAAGAATAAACAGTACGATTTATTCCCTTTCTGAATATGTGTCTTCATTTCATATTGTACAATTATTATTTAAAGTATATGTTAATGTTGAATTGACGCGAACCCTCATTTATTAACTATTAAGTTAGGCTACATATCAACAATTTGGATGATCGGTCAAACTTTATTCACAGGAAAAATTTCTATAGCATATATATCTATCAGGAGAGTTGTAATATATTCATTTTAATCTAAAATGTTATTTTTCTTCAGGGCTTACATATAGTTACCAGCTGGATCTACACACTCATTCATAACCTTTTGGGTTAGATCTCTCTCTCTCTCTCTCTCTCTCTCTCTCTCTCTCTCTCTCTCTCTCTCTCTCTCTCTCTCTCTCTCTCTCTCTCTCTCTCTCTCTCTCTCTCTCTCTCTCTCTCTCTCTCTCTCTCTCTCTCTCTCTCTCTCTCTCTCTCTCTCTCTTCTCTCTCTCTCTCTCTCTCTCTCTCTCTCTCTCTCTCTCTCTCTCTCTCTCTCTCTCTCTCTCTCTCTCTCTCTCTCTCTCTCTCTCTTTCATCTTTCATCATGTCCCTCTTGTTCTTTTCTGACTCTGACGCTCTTAGACTATTCAAGGGCGAGGATTTTATTTTATGTTTTCTTCCTTTTTTTTATAAAGAGATGGTGACTAAGAGGTTTTTTTTTTAATTTAAACAAGGAAACGTAAATAATAGTTATGATTGCTTTATCATGCATAATACACTAATTATCATCTACTTATTTGTACTAACTATTGTTTTTGTATTTTTTTTTTTAACTTTGCAGTAGAACGTTGCTTTATTTTATACAGAGAAAGTTGAATCAGCAAAACACAATAATTACAATAAATATTCATTTTTATACCGAAGATTATATTTATAAATTATAAGGGTGTCTGTTGAGAGAGCAGCGAGCCTGGACCTGGGCGTGAGAAGAAACACAGACCCTGGCGTGTTTACTGTTTACACTAATAATTAAACAAATTAGAATACTGAACTAAGTGTAACTTTATCATTGCTCTATATATTTGTGTATTCACTCTGTGATTCCAAAGCAATGGTGTATCTGCTATCATGTTTGTTTTAATTTGACCAACAAACTCTAACTGTACGTTAATTAATTACTTCAATATATTGAGTAAAACTAGTGGATGTTTTGTAATAATAACCAGTGAAGAATACTTTAAAACACTTAAAACCTCTTAATATGATATCTATTAAAATATACATTTAAAATTCTCCAGGGCTGTAATTATTCCCTCCGTCCTCATTAGAGAGTTCCTTCATGCTTAATATTCATAAAAAGATTTTTAAAACATATAAAATAAAGAGACTAAAACATTATAACAGGTACATTTAACTATGTTTAACAATTCTTGAGGAACAATGTAAGTACTTTATGATTTTATAATTCATAGTCGGATTGTGAATTACATGTTTTTAATTGTGTTGTCTGGTTTGTATAAAAATAGTTATTTTAACATTAAATGCCACTTATTAGCAAAGACATAAATAAGTATTGAGCTTGACTTATGAGATAGTAAACTTGATGGAATAAAACTTGAACACAAATAGTACGTTTATTTATTCATACGAGTTTCAACGACAACGTTGTCATCTTCAATAATGCGCGAGTTACAATACGTAAATTATAATTATAGGATGGATTTCAAATGGTGAGTTCTTTTCTAAGATTACTTTTCACAATAATTTTGCAATTATTCAAATTTTCGTTACGTAATTTGTGAATTTTACGATTGGTTTTGTGTCACATACTGTTACGTCCCCTTTGTGAGCATTTCTTCTATAATTTATATATATTCTCTTTTATCAATAATAACGATTGCATTACTCTTGTCCACTTTTAGGCAATTCACTCCCTTTTAATTTAGTTCTTTTATAATTCTCCCATAATTTGTATTTTGTGCTGGTTTTGCTTTACAAGTCGTTTCTTTTTCTTTTTATTCCAATTTCTTCTTTATATCAATTTGCACGCTTGTTTCTACATCAAATTGTTTGAATCTTAATAGATTTTTGACATCTATTATTAAAATTAATTGATATTTTTTGTGTTTTCAACGTGAAGTTTTACTCAATAAATTTAATTTATATTGATGAAGATTCTACAATGACGCACTAAATTTTGTATAGCAAATTGATCTATGTAATTCTCTTTTTCACATTCCTCTATATTTTTTTACAATGATTGTCTATTTTAATCTTCTTAACTATATCTATCGATATTTTTATTAATCTGTAGAGGAAGTTCAAGAGTTTAATTATCTAAATTCAACTATTAATATTATAACAATTATTTTAACAAGTTAATTAATAAATTCATATTTTTCTCGATCCGTTTAGTAAAAGTTTTATTATTAAAGTAAATCTTATAGTTATAGTTTAGAATTTGTGAGAATTTTTGTTCAAGTTTTATTCTATCAATTAGTAAAAGCTCACAAATAGTTATTAAAACCGACGCATAATTGTTCTTAAAGGGGAACGGATGAACGTTGGGGATGTTGATGAAATTACGGGTAGAATAGGCAAATTTGAGTGCATCATTCAAATAACTAACTATAACTAACTGTCTTAATGGTTGAGATGTTTGATCAAGGATTAATGTGAAGTTTGTGTTCGAATCCCACCTAAACAAAAATTGTCTCCGTATTTAAATTACAATTGTAGATCATGAATGAAGACACATATTTAGACAGAAAAAAATATAATTGTTTTATCTTTATTTTTATAATGCACACAAAAATTATAAATATAAAAGTAATGTCTGTGGGTCCGAAGTGTCATTTTCGAGTCAGGGTGTCCAATCTTCAAGAAGCGATGACAAACAAGAAGAGCTTCACTTGTACCACCTATACCATAAACAAATGAATGATTGATTTTTAGAAAATACATTATCATGTAGGTCTATCTACTGTAACCTTTTTTACTTTAAGTTCTATATTCATTATTTATAAACAATATTTTGTGTAAAATACATTATAAAAAATACATTTGACTATACTTTTTGTACAGAATTACGGTTTTGTAAGATATCTAACACCAATAATTAATATAAGATTACATTTTCCATATATTAGTTTAAACGAGGGGGAGGTTAGGTTAGGTTAGATTAGGTTACACAACTCCTCGTTAAAACTCACACAGTTTGTAGAGAAGGTAAATATTAAAATTCAACTCATGTTTCAATAGATTTAACACTGTAAGTCTACAATAGCATTCAGTAAAGTCTCGTGTACAGAACCTCTAGACCAGGAATGGCGTGCATCACGATATCAGATGCTTTATAATTACCTCTACTTTGGTATTGCATTATCTACATTTAAAATTCATCTCCCCTTCACATGATATGAATTGGAAGTTAAGTCTGTAAGGGATTACATTCTGGTATTAAAGTTATTTGATAATGATGAGTTGTTCATATTATTTATATGGTTTAATCGGACATTTGTCTTAACCGTGTATATAAATAATACACGAAGTTTTGAGAATATAAATCAAATTTCATTATAAAGTGTTAAACCTAGAGCATTACTTTTTTATTAAATGAGCCATAATGGTAAAGAGCCATAATTTGTACACTTTATATACGAGGTTTCAATTAGTTTTGACTTATATAGAATTTATTCCGGTGTATTTTTTTTGCCACTTCCCAATTAAATTTGTATTTTCGACTTATACGTTAGGTATAATCGCGTGTTCGTTGTAACTTACCAAATTCTTATATTTAGAGATATTTTGATCTTACAAATATATCGCCAGTCATATTCTAATTTAATAATGTAAATTCAGTTTCTAATCTGTCTTAGTTTTAACTATCTATAAGCCTCGGTTTGATGATAGATTTAGTTTTACATTCCAACATGGCCCTATGCTACTAGGATGTGTTGGTGGTTTTCATGTTTATTCTTTAGGTTTCTCACTTGATAACGGGAGTTTATTTATACTCCCAAAAGGTCGTGAGTATAATTAGTTTTTACATTCAAAAATGATGTAAAATATTCGATTAAACGATATTAATAATTTCATCTTCTTCAGTGTCTCTGGCGTTTTACGCATGTATGTTTAATTGTTAAAAAAATATAGTGACACAAGTAAATTTTTCTCCAAATTATATTACAAAATATAACTTGCATATTTGTAAAAAGAGATAAAACATTGTCTCCATTAGAATCAAAGTATAAAGACCGAAAAAAGTCTTTCCAAGTAAGCTGAATCTCCATGGAGCAATCGCCTGTGGGTTTTCTGATGTACCATTGCGACAGATATCTCGTTGTATGAATCTCATTTCATTGGAAGTATTGAATCAGCACCACTGCTTAAATTTATCTTGTTCAGCTAATAATATAATAATTGTTTTATTTCGTTAATAAACTAATCATATTTCATTCTTTTATTTTTATTTTTAAACACTTAAATTAATTTATAACAATATTTAAACTATAATTTTAATAAAAATACAAAATAAGAATCTACAATTAGTAATAGTGTCACAATAAAAAAATAATTAAAAAATTAAAATAAATAAAAAACATGTATTTTCTAAAGGAATTTAGTTTACTCCAGAGGCGAACCTGTGTTGGAGTAATAATTACAACATCCTATACAAGTGAAAATATATGAAACAAAAAACATAATTACATGGAAAAAAATCATAAAATATCAAATCATTTCCATCATTATAAATATTTGTAATATAAAATTGTCTATAAAAATAACACACACACACACACACACACACACACACAAACACAAAATACGTCAATACACACACACCTCAATAATATAATAACAGAAATTAATTGTTTTTCCTTTAGGGCCAGTTAAACATGAACACACTCTATGAGTATTAAACTTTGAAAACTTTTAGAAACAAAATAGCATTCGTACGTACATTAAATTAGTTATACTATTAACCTTATTTCTAGATAAAATATTTCTACTGGAGTGCAAACGTAATATACTTTTAGTATGTGACTTCATTAAAACCCGAGGCAATTATGAAATGTGAAATCTACAGCAGTAAAACTGCTTCAGACAATTCCCCAGTTACACAACCCCTGTAGCAAAGCAGAGTTTATTATACACGTTTAAAAGCATTTAAAGACTAGAATAGAAATATACTAATGCTGTCTGCAATTATACAACAATCTAGACAGTGTTTTAAAAACAAATTTACTTCCATATATTGCCTGTCAGTTATCTTATTGTATACCTTCATTTACTGGTTATTCCTGTTGAATCGAATTTCAGGATTTTGTAAAATCGTGAGCTGCTTCGATTATGTTCTCCTATTTCCTAAACTCCATAGAGCGCCTAAGAACCTGCTCAAAAATGAATAATCAAATATTGTGTGCTTTGGTCTCTTCAGGTTAACTAGATCACCGAAACAGAACGTCTCGTACATGAAACACGATGGTTACATAACATTCAGTGACAAATCGATTAATTACTGTAGGTCTCCCCAGTTCAAATTACGGGATTCCACTGTATTGAGAGCCTCTTACACGTGTACATTGGCTTCAGTTCTCTCCCAATACCTTTTAATATCACTTTGAGATCCATTGGATGATACACCTTCAGTACTTGACAAAGTATAATATATAATTTGTATCAAACTTACAGTGAAATAATAATTCTTCTTGTTCACGACGACCGTTTCGGCTATCTTCAAGTTGTCATTAGTGATATATATCTTTTTTCACATATTACTCATTTAAAAAACGTATTTTTACTTATAAAAACATATAAACATATGCACACGTTGAAATAACTACCAATATGACCACAGTCACCTCCTGTCTTAAACAAAACCTACGAACAAATTTCAAGACGCGTAATTTATAAAACTATTTTGTTCTGCCCCAAAAAATGAATTCGACAAATAAGCCTATAATTCCAAAAGAGGTATAAAGTTCACCTGCTAAGCAAACCACACAACCTTCAAAAACAAAATCTAAACTTGTTGAGGACATAATGCTAACAAATCAGAAAAACATAAGTGCAGAAAGGGGAAACTAAAAAATGCCTTAGAACAATACGAAATTAACAAAGTATTCAAAGTTTAACCCGGAATACTGCTCAGTGGGATATTGAACTTTGAGTCCAACACATTGTTCGACACATTGATGGGGGTAACACAGATAAGGTTCCAGTGATCAACCAACGAAGAGTGACAGTCATGTTTTATACAGTGAAATAAATACAACTTTTTTTGAACATACAATAATAATATTTTCTCGAAATTTGTAAACAAAATCATACTTTTCAGATATAAACATGACAATTTCAATATATCGTCAAGCATCACAAAACATTTATTGATTATACTACGAAGTATACTACAAAGTTTTGTAATCTTCTAAAATTTAGACCTTGTTTATGACTGGTCTTCACGTTTCTGGAAACAAAAATCCATATTTTATGACTCATCTCACGTTTCTGGAAACAAAAATCCATATTTTATGACTCATCTTCACGTTTCTGGAAACAAAAATCCATATTTTATGACTCATCTTCACGTTTCTGGAAACAAAAATCCATATTTTATGACTCATCTTCACGTTTCTGGAAACAAAAATCCTTATTTTATGACTGATCTTCACGTTTCTGGAAACAAAAATCCATATTTTATGACTAATCTTCACGTTTCTGGAAACAAAAATCCATACTTTATGACTGATCTTCACGTTTCTGGAAACAAAAATCCATATTTTATGACTCATCTTCACGTTTCTGGAAACAAAAATCCATATTTTATGACTCATCTTCACGTTTCTGGAAACAAAAATCCATATTTTATGACTGATCTTCACGTTTCTGGAAACAAAAATCCATATTTTATGACTCATCTTCACGTTTCTGGAAACAAAAATTCATATTTTATTACTGATCTTTACGTTTCTGGAAACAGAAAAAGATATTTAAGTCCGTCGTTGTTGTCGTTGTCGCTTGTACACTTAAACACGAGAGCGGCCACAAAAAATAAAGATAGAAACCAGGTTTGATATTGGGGAATATAGTGTGCTCTATTGAAATTGAGACAAATCAAATTTTAAGTATCAAAAAGAAGGCCGCATTAAACAGTTTTTCGATCATATTGGTTATTTTCTTTAGCTTATAACACACGCAAGTAGATACAAATTCCAGGATTTCAATTCCCAATGTAATTGTACCAACCCCACATCCCTAAGTTGAAAAATATCGAACTTATTGACAAAAATTTAATTTCCAGTCCTGACCTTTCAAGGACATGTGCTATCACTACGATATCCAACTGGGGACGAGTCATCGACAAGAGCGTAGCGATTGAGACTTTTATACATGGATAGCTTCGGGACCCGTCAGGAGCGAAGCAAGTGTACTATATATATATATATATATATACGAGGCTCATTACAACCTACCCATTGCCAAGAAAGTAGTAATATACACAATTACGAGGTTCAGAATACCAACGAAACAACTGTTTCAAACAAACTTACTCTGTTCGATAATACCCTCTTGATCTATTAATGTAATTTTACATTTATTTATTACAAGGCCCAAAACACCAACTTTTGGACATTACATTTAGAGGATCTGCTTGTAATGATTCGGTTTGTATGAGGGCTGTAAGTACCTCAATGTCCACATTTAACTTCCTTACACTTATCTTGTTTTACGGGCTAAAAAAGTAGATTTCCATGCCTAAAATATGTTAGATATTCAACGAAAAATATTTAACTAATGCCATTTGAAAAACGTTGTTGTAAAACCATAAATTGTTGAATGGCCTACATTAAATTTAGGCGTATCAAATGTTTAAACTAATTTGTTAATTTTATGAAAGTAACATAATATTATCACTGATTTTATAAAGATTTTTCATAGCAATAATTCACAATGTATACATCATCTTAACAACACGCCACACCATAGCATGTCTATATGTAACGTAAGGGGTGGATTATAAATCTCAACTTTGACAAGTCATAAATTATTCATTTTAGAAACAGCTGTTTTTACATGAAATGAATCGATTGCTTCCCTGATGAGGAAGTATTCTTTATATAGTGACCGTATATTACAAAGTGTGTAATATAATGAAAGTAAATTCCCCAAAACCACAATAAATCACTAACAACACAAGGACTGTATACTGTATAGTTATGTCTACTATACTTTATGTACATTTCAATAGCACTGCTATCATCGTCGTAGGTTAACATAAGGTAGAATAAACATAACTATACAGTTTCTTGTTGGTAGTGATTTATTGTGGATTTGTGGAATTTCCTTTCATTGTATATTAACCACAGTGTTCTGTGCTTCATATGAGTATAATATAATGAATAAATTTTATCTTACTAAGATAATCTGACTGCAGATAAGAAAAATATCGCCAATAAATGTGCATTAATGTGCATTAATTTCAATTTTATAGGTAAAGTAATATTATGTTACCTAAACTTTTCAGTTAATGAAATGGCAGATGTTTCTATTTTACAGTCTTGTATCTAATGTTTGACGTTTTATCTTTGTACGTTCACATACAACAAACTATTTTGCGTAATTGATTAACACAACTGTTGGGAAGTAACATATTGATTTAGTTTTAAACGTACTATTTACATATTATTGCATCAAACATATGTGACTGTCTAGTTTTGATTCAATCTGTCTGTCTGTCTGGGTACATGTGTTTGAGATGAATGAGTGAATGTAAATATTTGAATTAATTTAGTTAACATTATTCAATAAATGTAATATCGTTTCCCACTAATTGTACAAATCTGTTTACATGGTTTTAATAAAGTTAATATTTTGTTTAAAACTTCTCAGTAATTTATCTCTTTATAAAAAAGATAAGAAACAATATAAAACAAAGACGCCAAGCCCTCTAACACTCTATTAGCGCCAGGGTTGCAAAGAATATGAGTTGGCAAAGATAGACTTAATAAGAAAAATGAAAGAAAGGGATATAACCCAAGACTACATGAATGACGTGTATATCTAGCTAGGTTCTTTTGATATTGCGAAGCCCGTATTGACTCTAAATGAGCCCCTAAGAGTTTGTGTTATTAATATTAACACATTCTCTACCGCTATATTGCATGTAACCTTTTCCTATAGCCGGCATACTTATCACTAGTTAGTAATTTGCTTTAATGTAGTTATATTTAATAACATTAAAACAAGTGTGCAATGTTTTTATATATACTGAATTAACTGAATAGTTTAGGCGACATAATATTACTTTACCTCTATATATATATATATATATATATATATATATATATATATATATATATTACACTTGCTTAGCTCGTGACGGGTCTCGAAGCTATCTATGTATTAAAAGTCTCAATCTCTACGCTCTTGTCGATGACTCGTCCCCAGTTGGATATCGTAGTGATAGCACATGTCCTTGAAAGGTCAGGACTGGAAATTAAATTTTTGTCAATAAGTTCGATATTTTTCAACTTAGAAATGTGGGGTTGGTACAATTACATTGGGAATTGAAATCCTGGAATTTGTATCCACTTGCGTGTGTTATAAGTTAAGGAACATAAGCAATATGATCGGAAAACTGTTTAAAGCGGCCTTCTTTTTGATACTTAAAATTTGATTTGTCTCAATTTCAATAGAGCACACTATATTCCCCTATATCAAACCTGGTTTCTACCTTTATTTTTTGTGGCCGCTCTCGTGTTTAAGTGTACAAGCGACAACGACAACAACGACGAACTTAAATATCTTTTTCTGTTTCCAGAAACGTGAAGATCAGTCATAAAATAAGGATTTTTGTTTCCAGAAACGTGAAGATGAGTCATAAAATATGGATTTTTGTTTCCAGAAACGTGAAGATGAGTCATAAAATATGGATTTTTGTTTCCAGAAACGTGAAGATGAGTCATAAAATATGGATTTTTGTTTCCAGAAACGTGAAGACCAGTCATAAACAAGGTCTAAATTTTAGAAGATTACAAAACTTTGTTGTATACTTCGTAGTATTTTGTGATGCTTACAATATATTGAAATTGTCATGTTTATATCCGAAAAGTATGATTTTGTTTACAAATTGCGAGAAAATATTATTATTGTATGTTCAAAAAAAGTTGTATTTATTTCACTGTATAAAACCGGACTGTCACTCATTGGTTAATCACCGGAACATAATCTGTGTTTATGATACGCCCAAACAATGTGTCGAACAATGTGTTGGAATTAAAGTTCCACATCCCACTGAGCAGTATTCCGGGTTCTACTTTGAATACTTTGTTAATTTCGTATTGTTCTAAGGCATATTTTAGTTTCCCCTTTCTGCACTTATGTTTCTCTGATTTGCCAGCATTATGTCCTCAACAATTTTTGATTTTGTTTTTGAAGGTTGTGTGGTTTGCTTAACAGGTGAACTTTATACCTCTTTTGGAATTATAGGCTTGTTTGTCGAATTCATTTTTTGGGGCAGAACAAAATAGTTTTATAAATTACGCGTCTTGAAATTTGTCGATTTTGTTCGTAGGTTTTGTTTAAGACTGGTTTTAGACTGTGGTCATATTGGTAGTTATTTCAACGTGTGCATATGTTTATTTGTTTTTATAAGTAAAAATACGTTTTTTAAATGCGTAATATGTGAAAAAAGATATATATCACTAATGAAAATTTGAAGATAGCAGAAACGGTCGTCGTGAACAAGAAGAATTATTATTTCACTATAAGTTTGATACAAATTTTATATTATACTTTGTCAAGTAGGTGTATCATCCAATGGATCTCAAAGTGACATTAAAAGGTTTGAGAGAGAACTGAATGCCAATGTACACGTGTAAGAGGCTCTCAATACAGTGGAATCCCGTAAGTTGAACTGGAGAGACCTACAGTAATTAATTGATTTGTCACTGAATGTTATGTAACCATCGTGTTTCATCTACAAGACCTTCTGTTTTGGTGATGTAGTTAACCTGAAGAGAACAAACCACACAATATTTGATTATTCATTTTTGAGCAGGTAAAGGATCATGTTCTTAGGCGCTCTGTGGAGTTTAGGAAATAGGAGAACATAACATCATCCGAAGCAGCTCACGATTTTACAAAATCCTGAAATTGGATTGAACAGGAATTACCAGTGAATGAGGGTGTACAATAAGCTAACTAATAAGCAATATATGTAAGTAAATTTGTTTTAAACAAACTTTCTAGGTTGTTGTATAATTGCAGACATTATTAGTATATTTCTATTCTAGTCTTTAAATGCTTTTAAACGTGTATAATAAACTCTGCTTTGCAGCAGGGGTTGTGTAACTGGGGAATTGTCTGAAGCAGTTTTACTGCTGTAGATTTCACATTTCATAATTGCCTCGGGTTTTAATGAAGTCACATACTAAAAGGATATTACGCTTGCACGCCAGTAGAAATATTTTATCTAGAAATAAGGTTAATAGTATAACTAATTTAATTTACGTACGAATGCTATTTTGTTTCTAAAAGTTTTCAAAGTTGAATTAATACTAATAGAGTGTGTTCATGGCCCTAAAGGAAAAAAAATTAATTGCTATTATTATATTATTGAGGTGTGTGTGTATTGACGTATTTTGTTTGTGTGTGTGTGTGTGTGTATTATTTTTATAGACAATTTTATATTACAAATATTTATAATGATGGAAAAGTGGGACTATTTTATGATTTTTCCCATGTAATTATGTTTTTTGTTTCATATATTTTCACTTATATAGGATGTTGTAATTATTACTCCAACACAGGTTCGCCTCTGGAGTAAACTAAATTCCTTTAGAAAATACATGTTTTTTATTTATTTTAATTTTTTAATTATTTTTTTATTGTGACACTATTACTAATTGTAGATTTTTATTTTGTATTTTTATTAAAATTATAGTTTAAATATTGTTATAAATTTAAGTGTTTAAAAATTAAAATAAAAGAATGAAAAATATGATTAGTTTATTAACGAATTAACGAAATAAAACAATTATTATATTATTAGCTGAACAGGATAAACTTAAGCAGTGGTGCTGATTCAATAACTTCCAACGAAATGAGATGTCTGTCGCAATGGTACATCAGAAAACCTACAGGTGATTGCTCCATGGAGACTCAGCTTAATCGGAAAGACATTTGTCGGTCTTTAAACTTTGATTCTACTGGATACAATGTTTTATCTCTTTTTAAAGATATACAAGTTGTGTTTTCCAATATAATTAGGAGAAAAATCTGGAGAAAAGTTTGTAAATGACACATGTTAAAAACTTGTCTCACTATATTTTTATAAAAATTAAACATAAATGCGTTAAAACGCCAGAGACACTGAAGAATATGTCGTTTAATCGGATATTTTACATCGTTTTTGAATGTAAAAACTAATTATACTCACGACCTTTCGGGAGTATAAATAAACTCCCGTTATCAAGTGAGAAACCTAAAGAATAAACATGAAAACCACCAACACATCCTAGTAGCATAAGGCCATGTTGGAATGTAAAACTAAATCTATCATCTATCTGGAACCGAGGCTTATAGACAGATTAGAAACTGAATTTACATTATTAAATTAGAATATGACTGGCGATATATTTGTAAGATCAAAATATCTCTAAATATAAGAATTTGGTAAATTACAACGAACACGCGATTATACCTAACGTATAAGTCGAAAATACAAATTTAATTGGGAAGAGGCAAAAAAAATACACCGGAATAAATTCTATATAAGTCAAAACTAATTGAAACCTCGTATATAAAGTTATGGAACAATACCACCAGCTAAACAAGTGTACAAATTATGGCTCTTTACCATTATGGCTCTTTTAATAAAAAAAGTAATGCTCTAGGTTTAACACTTTATAATGAAATTTGATTTATATTCTCAAAACTTCGTGTATTATTTATTTACACGATTAAGACAAATGTCCGATTAAACCATATAAATAATATGAACAACTCATCATTATCAAATAACTTTAATACCAGAATGTAATCCCTTACAGACTTAACTTCCAATTCATATCATGTGAAGTGGAGATGAATTTTAAATGTAGATAATGCAATACCAAAGTAGAGGTAATTATAAAGCATCTAATATCGTGATGCACGCCATTCCTTGTCTATAGGTTCTGTACACGAGACTTTACTCAATGCTATTGTAGACTTACAGTGTTAAATCTATTGAAACATGAGTTGAATTTTAATATTTACCTTCTCTACAAACTGTGTGAGTTTTAACGAGGAGTTGTGTAACTTAATCTAACCTAACCTAACCTCCCCCTCGTTTAAACTAATATATGGAAAATGTAATCTTATATTAATTATTGGTGTTAGATATCTTACAAAACCGTAATTCGGTACAAAAAAGTGTAGTAAAATGTATTTTACACAAACTTTTGTTTATAAATAATGAATATAGAACTTAAAGTAAAAAAGGTTACAGTAGATACACTTACATGATAATATATTTTCTAAAAATCAATCATTCATTTGTTTATGGTATAGGTGGTACAAGTGAAGCTCTTCTTGTTTGTCATCACTTCTTGAAGATTGGACACCCTGACTAGAAAATGACACTTCCGACCCACAAGACATTACTTTTATATTTATAATTTTTGTGTGCATTATAAAAATAAAGATAAAACAATTATATTTTTTTCTGTCTAAATATGTGTTTTCATTCATGATCTACAATTATTGTAATTTAAATATGGAGACAATTTTTGGTTAGGTGGGATTCGAACACAAACTTCACATTAATCCTTGATCAAACATATCAACTATTAATAAGACAGTTAGTTATAGTTAGTTATTTGAATGATGCACTCAAATTTGCCTATTCTACCCGTAATTTCATCAACATCCCCAACGTTCATCCGTTCCCCGTTAAGAACAATTATGCGTCGGTTTTAATAACTATTTTTGAGCTTTTACCAATTGATAGAATAAAACTTGAACAAAAATTCTCACAAATTCTACACTATAACTATAAGATCATACTTTAATAATAAAACTTTTACTAAACGGATCGAGAAAAATATGAATTTGTTAACTTGTTAAAATAATTGTTATAACTTTAATAGTTGAATTTAGATATTTAAACTCTTGAACTTCCTCTACAGATATTTAAAAATATCAATAGATATAGTTAAGAAGATTAAAATAGACAATCATTATAAAAAAAGTAAAGAGGAATGTGAACAAGAGAATTACATAGATCAATTTGCTATACAAAATTTAGTGCGGAATTGTAGAATCTTCATCAATATGAATTAAATTTATTGAGTAAAATTTCACGTTGAAAACACAAAAAATATTAATTAATTTTAATAATAGATGTCAAAAATCTATTAAGATTCAAACAATTTGATGTAGAAACAAGCGTGCAAACTGATATAAAGAAGAAATTGGAATAAAAAGAAAAAGAAAAGACTTGTAAACAAAACCAGCACAAAATATAAATTATGGGAGAATTATAAAAGAACTAAATTAAAAGGGAGTGAATTGCCTAAAAGTGGACAAGAGTAATGCAATCGTTACTATGGATAAAACAAAATTTACATAAATTATAGAAGAAATGCTCACAAAGGGGACGTAACAGTATGTGACACAAAACCAATCGTAAAATTCTCAAATTACGTAACGAAAATTTGAATAATTGCAAAATGATTGTGAAAAGTAATCCTAGAAAAGAACTCACCATTTCAAATCCATCCTATAATTATAATTTACGTATTGTAACTCGCGCATTATTGAAGATGACAACGTTGTCGTTGAAACTCGTATGAATAAATAAACGTACTATTTGTGTTCAAGTTTTATTCCATCAAGTTTACTATCTCACAAGTCAAGCTCAATATTTATTTATGTTTTTGCTAATTAGTGATATTTAATGTTAAAATAACTGTTTATATACAAACCAGACAATATAATTAAAAACATGTAATTCACAATCCGACTATGAATTTTAAAATCATAAAGTACTTACATTGTTCCTCAAGAATTGTTAAACATAGTAAAACGAACTTGTTATAATGTTTAAGTCTCTGTATTTTTAATGTTTAATGAATAGTAAGCATGAAGGAACTTTCTAATGAGGACGGAGGGAATAATTACAGCCCTGGAGAATTTTAAATGTATATTTTAATAGATATCATATTAAGAGGTTTTAAGTGTTTTAAAGTATTCTTCACTGGTTATTATTACAAAACATCCACTAGTTTTACTCAATATATTGAAGTAATTAATTAACGTACAGTTAGAGTTTGTTGGTCAAATTAAAACAAACATGATAGCAGATACACCATTGCTTTGGCATCACAGAGTGAATACACACATAAATATATAGAGCAATGATGAAGTTACGCTTAGTTCAGTATTCTAATTTCTTTAATTATTAGTGTAAACAGTAAACATGCCAGGGTCTGTGTTTCTTCTCACGCCCAGGACCAGGCTCGTTGCGTTCTCAACAGTCATCCTTATAATTAATAAATATAATTCTTCACTATAAAAGTGAATATTTATTATAATTATTGTCTTTTGCTGATTCAACTTTCTCTGTATAAAATAAAGCAACGTTCTTACTGCAAAGTTAAAAAAAAAATACAAAAACAATAGTTAGTACAAATAAGTAGATGATAATTAGTGTATTATGCATGATAAAGCAATCATAACTATTTTCCGTTTCATTGTTTAAATTTAAAAAAAACCTCTAGTCACCATCTCTTTATAAAAAAAGGAAGAAAACAACATAAAATAAAATCCTCGCCCTCGAATAGTCTAATAGCGTCAGAGTCAGAAAAGAACAAGAGAGACTTGATGAAAGATGAAAGAGATATATATATATATATATATATATATATATATATATATATATAACCATAAAGTACATGAATGAAGGTGTAGATCCAGCTGGGATATCGCGGGATTACTACACCCGTACTTACTATAGGTAAGTCCTGAAGAAAAATAACATTTTAAATTATAATGAATATATTACAACTCCTTATAAATATATATGTTATAGAATTTTTTCCTGTGAATAAAGTTTGACCGATCTTCCAAATTGTTGATATGTAGCCTAACTTAATAGTTAATAAATGAGGTTCCGCCTCAATTCAACATTAACATATACTTTAAATAATAATTGTACAATATGAAATGAAGACATATTCAGAAAGGGAAATAATCGTACGTTTTTATTCTTTGTTTTATAATGCAAAACATATAATCAAAAAAAAAAAATCTCGTGGATCAGAAGTGTTATTTTTTAGTGTCCAATATTCAAACTGATCTTCAAGAAGTGAAACTGAAAGAAGAGATTCACTTATACCACTTATACTTGAAACATATAAACAATGGATTTTTTAATAATAAATATTCATTTCAGTCTATCTACTATAATTTTTTTTACGATAAGTTCTCTTTTATTATTATTATAACAACAAAAGTTAGAGTAAAATAAATTATGTAAAATACATTTGACTTTAATTTTCTATGCCAAATTCTCGATTTTGTAAGATTTCTAACGTCAATAATTAGTATAAGGGTGCTATTTTTCTACATAAGTGTAAACTATAGGGGAGGTTAGGTTAGGTTAGGTAGCATAACTCCTCGTCGAAACTCACACAATTTGTAGAGAAGGTAAATATTAAAATTTAACTAAAGTTTCAATAGATTTAACACTGTAAGTCTACAATAGCCTTCAGTAAAGTCTCGTGTACAGAACCTCTAGACAAGGAATTACGTGCATCACGATATCAGATGCTTTATAATTACCTCTACTTTAGCTTGTATTATCTACATTTATCATTCACCTCCACCTCCACTTAAATATATAAAATGTGAAATTCACAATTTGTAATAGATTCCTATATGGTTGTAAATTATTTGGTAATGATAGGTAGTTAATATTACTAATATGGTTTAATTTGACATTTGTCATAATCGTGTATATAAGTCATACACGAAGTTTCGAGAGTAAAAATCAACTTTTGTTATCAAATGTTACAAACCTTGAGCATTAAAGTGAAATACATGTAAGCGTAGTGTAGGGTCATGTTGGAAACGAAAACTAAATCTATACCTAAGAAATAAATTAAAGCTTGAAAATAGGCCTCAGTAGCGAAAGTAAAAATTAAATACAAGTGTGATCGGATAAAACAACCACACACAGGCTTACCACTACACAAAGGATAGCAAATAATTGATTGTTGAAAGGGTAGTCCGGGTCAGTATTGTACTTCACGGTGCTGACCCCTAAAACCGGGTGGTTGACTACCCTATCACATATAGATGGGTAATGGGCGTCGCCTTCGGAATAGATGTGAGGTAAGGTTTGCATGAGCGACCTGACGGCGACACATCAAACGTTACAAGGGGAACCTTGCTAAAATGAGCATAGGAGAAATAGGGAGCCTCATAAAATCAGGGTCGTGCATTATACCCCACGGCGCCGTCCCAAGAAAACTGGGGGAAAGCTTATTTGCTTCCAGGATCGTCTAATGGGCTACCAAATCCCATGTAGGTGGGTAACGGACGCCGCCCCAGTAGGTGATTTCGTGGGGGAGGGTATCGCGCAATCAACCCGGCGGTGACTCATCAAACGTGGCTAGAGAAATCTTGCCGACATGAGTAACATGGGAGCATGCTCAGCCTGTCCAGAGGTCTGGACTACTGGGAGCGTGCGTTGAGGAATGGTTTCGTGGTGGCATGTTATAGAATTTTTTCCTGTGAATAAAGTTTGACCGATCTTCCAAATTGTTGATATGTAGCCTAACTTAATAGTTAATAAATGAGGTTCCGCCTCAATTCAACATTAACATATACTTTAAATAATAATTGTACAATATGAAATGAAGACATATTCAGAAAGGGAAATAATCGTACGTTTTTATTCTTTGTTTTATAATGCAAAACATATAATCAAAAAAAAAAAATCTCGTGGATCAGAAGTGTTATTTTTTAGTGTCCAATATTCAAACTGATCTTCAAGAAGTGAAACTGAAAGAAGAGATTCACTTATACCACTTATACTTGAAACATATAAACAATGGATTTTTTAATAATAAATATTCATTTCAGTCTATCTACTATAATTTTTTTTTACGATAAGTTCTATTTTATTATTATTATAACAACAAAAGTTTGAGTAAAATAAATTATGTAAAATACATTTGACTTTTATCACTAGTTAGTAATTTGTTTTAATGTAGTTTATATTTAATAACATTAAAACAAGTGTTCAATGCTTTATATATATATATATATATATATATATATATATATATATATATATATATATATATTTGGATTTATAATATTAAGTTATGCATTGTGTTCGTCACCGACACTATTCAAGAATAATCTTAATTTTTCCATAGACAGAGCTGATGATACACATTGGGAAAAAGTATAAAAACATTTGTATAATTTATGTAAAGTAACAGAATTGGTTTGAAACTATTGCACAGATGCCAGTTTTGAAAGTGTTATTTTGTACATGTGTTACGAAAAAATCAAACAATAGAAATTGGCCAACAACCCACAATTGGTGACAATTAAGTAAACAAGTTCTAATATTAAAATACATTATGAAAAGTTGATAAGAATTGAAGTAAACTCAGAGTTTCGTTTTCTTTTCCTCCTTATTTTAAGAAGATAATGGCTTTAAGCAATAAGGAATATATAATTTAATAACTCAAGAATCCACAAAATATCTAGATCACTTCTTTTATAGTTTTAAATTTCAAACCAATACTTACACCCACAGGAGAAGTTCCTAGATATTTAGTCACACAAACATGCATATTTGTTTGGGAAGGCTTTGTTTGTTTGTTTGACTCCTATGGGCTTGTCTCAAAGTAAGAGTAAAAAACGACTCATGTGTAACGATAGCGGCAACCTGTCACTGGAATGTTACGATGCATTTGTGACGACACTTACATTGAATGTATTAATATGAATATCATTAGTTAATATTGATTATTTATTTGTAATCTAGTAATGATAGTTTGGATGTTTTGAATAAATCCCCATTTAATAAATCATTTTTCTTTACATTTTGATAAGAAAATGGTAAACGTGTGCCTTGTAGTTCTGCGGACCTTTAATAGTGAATGAAAACCTTTGAATATTTTCAAAGCTTCCAGTAAGATGATTCATTTGAAAAATTATAATTCTTTTAGAAAAAGTGACAGACAATCATTTTACTCAGTGGATGAGTTTATGAGTTATGATCTCTATTTTGGAAGCTCTGTGTTTTAAAATTTTGTTTCTGCGATTGTTTTAATTTTAGGAGTGTATGTATTCTCTATGTTAAATTTGCCGTTTTCTGGTACACTTTTCTCAGAAACTAGTAAAAAATATCTGTTTTTTTTAATTTTTCAAGTGATTTTTTCATTGCTTTGACAATATTAATATAAAAAGTACAAGTATTTTATGGCCTGGTTTTTAATTTAAGATCAATTATTAATCACCTTTAAAAAATTGTTTAAAATAAAAATAAAAACCTACGTAGATTTTCTATCTGATGATATAAATACTAAATAATTCCTATTATTGTTGGTAGCTAAACTAAAAACTAGCTGTTAACAATTTCATTGATTACCTACTTTAAAAAATAATGGTACCGAAGATGAAAAAAGTAAACTTTCGGAAACTCATTTATTATTGCCTTATAAAAAGAAGGACAAGAAGAACTTAAAATAAAGACCCTTAGCCCTCGAACACTATAATGGTATCAGGGTCATAAAATAACAAGAAGTACTAAAGGGAGGCCGGATAGGAAAGATGAAAGAGAGGGCTCTAACAAAAGAATACAACATGAAATGTGAAGATCCAGGTAGGTCCTTTCGTTATCGCTAGGACCGTACTCACTAAAGTGAGCCCCTGAAGGTATTTTAAAATACAATGAGGTACTATGGTATTCCATAACCATTATATGACTCATCATTTTTTGCAACTTTTAAATTTACATGGTTTTAAATAATTTAGATTAGACATTCTAGATTTTTTTATAAAATAATTGTCTATATCAATTCATTTCTAACCACCACGTCAAGCCCCACTCAGGACAACCTGCACTGAATTTAATTGAATCTCACCCTAACAGAAATATTTTAAAAAATTAATAAAACCAAAGCGACTGAAATTTGAGAAGAAATAGTACCAAACAAGTACCAAAACAGGCGAATTAAGAATATCTTCGTTCACACTCGAGAATGATAAAGTTAATCTAAATAACAAACCAGGATGGAAGACACAAGAAAGGAAACAACAACATGTCGATTTTCTGAGACAAATAAATAAACAGATTTCACATCGTAGGTCAGAGAACAAGTCCGGGAAACCACAGTTTAAGCCTATTTATAGTGGGCCTTTCCTTCACTACACCACATGTGGAGATGAACCAAACTGCTGTTAGTGTGTACGGAACCAATCCTAACACTGCACAGAAACTTGTGTTAGGTGGGATCGAACCCACAAACTTTGCGCAATTTTACGAAGTAGCTACGTTTTGCTACTTCACTAGGCCATGCCACAGGTTCATTGGATTATCAATAATAAGCTCAGTGGTTCTAAATAGTTATTACTGATTTATATCTGTTTAATAACAGTTTCTATTTACTATTAAACTATTTTGATCTTACTATTATTCAACAGTTTCTTTCTAAGGATTACCCACACTTAATATGTTCTCAACTAATTTGATATGTAATAACCCATTCAAAATGGTTATCTATTCAAATCGAACATTAAACATAATCTGTTATATTCAGACTTTTAAATTCTCAATCCAGAACAATGACGATACCTGGAAATTTAGTAGCTTTTAGCTTCAAAACACAAAGGCTGATCAATATACTGTAAAGTTCTATCTGGTAGTCAAGTCTTTACCATCTCTAAGGTGACCGACCATAGCGTTTCCTCCTACTACCAACGTTTCTCACCCAACTGACCTCGTTTCTAGGATATTAGCATTTTATATAGAACTTCACTATCCAAGGCCTATTAGTAGGCTGCAGTATCAACACATTTTGCTTTCTTTACCAAAGATTGCCATAAATCTGATATTGAAGATTTAACTGGCGTTAATATTTAACTTTTTTTTTTAAATAATTAATAATAAATACTTTTATCTAAGATCCTAACATCAACAATCGAGGGATTGCTGTAAGCCAGTAGTTTTTTAACATCATTTGGAAGATGTAGTCCGATTGCCTAATCTACCCCTTACGAAAATGAACAAGTTTTGATATTTTGTTACCAAGGCATTCAGGTATTTAACATTTTTAAGGGATGCTTTTGTCTATTTCCAACTTATTGTACATTAAAATATCCAGGAACGATCCATCTATAATAATATGAAAAAACAACAAAACATTATTTTTTCTTCTATTTATGACTACCAAATCTCCTTAATGGCATGTTCTTCATTGTATTAAGTATGTTGAAATTTTAATAGTTTTAATTGTTTGTTAATTTCGTTTATTTAATTTTATATTGACGTTTAATAAGCTAGGGCTTTTTAAAAAAACCAGTACAGGGCTTAAAAACATGTAACATATATTGATATTTTATAACTATTATTATAAATTGACAAGTTTCATTATAATAATATATGTGATAGTGTTTTACTATACTGAGAGTTAAACCTTTCAATTTGTTATTAGATGTGTTTGTCCAAAATAATTTACTACAATAATTATAATTTATTTATAATTATTGTGAACTCTTTAAATAATTATCTATAGGCTACATCAGTATTAAGTGTGTGATAAGTTGGACAGTGTTTACTTAACCGGGTTAGATTATCACAACAAGTGCAAAGTCCAATTGCCAAAAAACGAGCAGCTGTAGTGAGGCCAGTTCTAGTGTCTACAACATTCTACTCTACACTTATCTTTGCCAGTTAAGAACCTTTCAGGAAATTATTTCTGCTCAAAATCAGGTCATCAGTATCTTGCAACATCTGTGTCTTCTACATTGCTTTTCTACACTAAGCTACCAAATTTTGACATTTCATACTTTTGAAAATCAACCCATAAGACTTTATAATTTAAACAAAATGACAAGTTTGAACAGTGGCATATTTTTTAATATTCAGAAGAAACTTAATTTCAAAAACTGTAACTAGATTGTATTTTGTTTATCTGTAATATTATTCATAAATTCAATTTCCTTTTCACTTTAACAATTTGCAATGCTATTATGTTGTTGTTTATTTTGTGATATTGATTGCTATTTTCATTTCTTTATATAATAGTACACGGTATATTCCTTATGATTAATAAACAAATAATCGCTCAGTATTCCTTGTACAATTAATTTCACTTGTGGATAAGAAATTAATGAATTTTTTGAATGATTCATTATTTTGTGTCTGTTGTAATATATATTTATCAACTTCTATAACTTCTTGTTTTATTTATTTGTTGAATTCTCTAATTTATAATTGTATTTGTATTATCGTTGATATGAATATAGGTTTTATGAACATTGTTGAATAATTTGTTCTATTAACTTGGCGTTTCTGTGCAACTTATCTGGTATTAAATATTGATTTAGTGAGTCAAAGAGAACCAGATGATGTTGATAAACTCGAATATTTGTCTTTTATAAATGATTATTACAAAGTTTATTAACACTCTTACAACATTTTATCTTTACATTTCAAAATGACATAGATAAGACTCCAGACTGTTGGGTTGTGGTTTAGTTTCGACGTGATACCTCACATCCTCTACCAGGAAGCCCCACATCATTGATTTTACGTAATAAATAGGTTGCCCATCTCCATGTTATGGTCTGAAGCTCAAATATAGTCCCCAGTGCTCCATCTATAGGCCCACTTCTGATATTTTAAAAGCAAGCTGTATTGCACAATCCGACACCTGGCACACTCGTGCATTCTGAATCTGAACCCACAAAACTACAACTCTTCAACCCACATGTTGAGCCTCACGTTGCCGTTTGTTAAGAAACCTCTTCTTAGATATAAATTCAATGCCTACACTTTGTATTTTTGTGCATATTTTAGATCGTGGATTTGTACAACAATACTTTGACCATCATAACTTACGGAGTAGAAAACTATTCAAAATATTTAATTAAATGAAAATACCTTCTAATCTGAACTTCATAACTTACGTTTCCCCAATCAATTGAAATAGAAATAGCTCTTCTTCTTTTATCACGTAATCATTACTCATCAACCCTTACAGAAAGGGTAGCTCTGCGTGACTCACGGCATACTTCCCTTAATTACTTCCATTCCATTCTTGAACTTTCGCTTCGCTCCAACATCGATGTAATCAAAGGTGATTTACTGTAGTTCAAACAAAAGGTAATCTCATAGCTCGGAGGATAATCACCTGGCAATAACACAGCTTCAATAGTTTGCATAACATTTTCTGAGGTGGGAACAAAGTTTGTGGAAGCATTGAAATGGATATAATGCTTCCATACAAAACTTCAAATTAAACTGTTTTTACTTTCATTTATTCAGTATTAACAGATGACTACCATTGTATAGACAATATTTGCGTAAACTTTCAAAATGTTTTCTAAGTGAACTGCGATACTAAAGCCTAAATACGCTACAACCACTTTTATATACAGACAGTTACATTTCGAACATAAAATAATAGTTTATAACAGAGTCCTATTTTTTTTTTTTTAAGTTAATTTTTTATACTTTATTGTAACACAACAACTTTGCGAGCTAATATTTTCTGAACTAAATTACAGCTGTTTGTTTACAACGTTGAGGGTTTTGTTGCACTTTGAATTAATTAAAGAAGTTTTTATGAAGTGTAGTGTTTTTCCGAAAAAATACAAATAATCTAATTTTAGAAAACTCAGCAAATCCATTTAAGGGTACAATCAGTACAGACATGTGCCACTCCAAAAATCACTTTTTAGGCTCACAGATTATGAATAGACACTTCAGTAACAATTGAAGATAATAATCTATAAACCAAATTAAATCTAACGTATGTGTGAACAATACAAAATAAATACCCTCAGGGTATTATTGTGAATACTCGCGAAGTAATCGTAAGGGACCCTACCTGGATCTATACATTTCTTAATGTAGTCTTGGGTTTGATTCCTCTTTTCTATCTTTCCTAAAACATCTCTTATTCTTGTTCTCTTCCAACATTTATGCTATTAAAGTGTTAGAGGACTAAGGATCTTCATTTTGTATAACTTTATTATTTTCTTCTTTGTTTTAAGGTGATGATGACCTTGAAGTTAAATCACACAAAAGTAAAATATGTTTTAAATGTTTTTTTTACTATTTTACTCTATTTAAAAAGTTTTATTAAATATTTTTCATTTAAAAAATGTTTCGTTGGAAGTTTCTAAAATAAAGGTTAAAAGTCATACACTAGATACATTGTGAAATAAAAACGTACGACTGTTATGCCATTGGCTGAGGAATATCAGGCGATGTAACTCGAATATTTATTTTATTTCACTTAAAAATTGATAAGAAAGAAGTAATCCCCAAACAACCAAAATATCACTTACACAATTATTGTTAGCAAGTTTAATAAACCCTAGTGTACATTTCGGTAACATAGCTACCATCCTCAGAGGGATATAAACCTATACTTTAAACCATAGTATTGGTTTATATCCAGAGTATTGGTTTTATAAACCAGAGTATTGGTTTACATCCCTCTGAGGATGGTGGCTATGTTACCGAAATATACATAAATGTTCAATAACTATTCTAACTTAAATCTTGTTGGTGTTTTATTTATGGTTTGAGATTGCTTCTTTCATATCGTTAATACCCACAAAGCTCTTTCGATATTATATTAAAATATTTAAATTATAACAAATTTGTGATAAATTAACAATCAAAAGTTTCTCATTTGTAGTCATATTACCTTAGTATAATCAAATCCATTGATTACATTATATACTTACTATAACGCGGCCACTAAATAAAGAAAACTTCCTCATCAGGGAAGCAATCAATCCATTTCATGTAAAAACAGCTGTTTCAAAAATGAATAATTTATGACGTGTCAAAGTTGAGATTTATAATCCACCCCTTACGTCACATATAGACATGCGATGGCGTGGCGTGTTGTTAAGAGGATGTATACATTGTGAATTATTGCTATGAAAAATCTTTATAATATCAGTGATAATATTATGTTACTTTCAAACATTTAACAAATTAGTTTATTATGTCTAAATTTGATAGAAGTTTAATTCACGGTTTAGAGTATCAAACATTTTCAAAATGACATTACTTAATTTTTTTATTTTTGAATATCTAAAATACTTTATTCATATAAATCTATCTTTTTTTATGAATTAAAACGTGTCAAGTGAAAAACACACGATTCAATGACAAAATAGACAGAGGAATTATAAATATTTATTTTTATTGTAAGCCCTTATGTTGAGAGACTGTTTAATGAGATTAAAAATACATATAGACATTGTAAGCTTATAACTAAGAAATACATTTTTTTACAAAACATTTGACACTATGTTTGTATTTTTACACACACTAATGTCACACAAACCATTAAAAAAAATTTTATCATAAGTATATTTTTGGATTTTATTTTTGTCCATAAAATATAATCACAGATACAAAAGAAAATCCAAAACAGGTTGAAAAGAAGTTTGTTTCGACCACATTTTACTAAGTTAGACTATTGTTACCTAACTAAAATTACAAGGTCATAAAAAAATCTGTGTGGTATTTGTAAATGGCAAATGCAATAATCAATGATTCTTCTTGATTTCAATGACAAACTATTTATTTGAATGTTTGTTATTCATCGTTGGGATTTTTAATACTACAATCATTTCACAATACTTTCTTATGATTATACAAATGCAGACAGTATTATTGGATTTTCTACTAAACTTAAAATATGTTTAACCTTCGAAGTGGATATTAAATTAATCTTCCTGCAGGAGTTGGGTAACGAGGAAATTGTCTGAAGCTATTTTACTGCTGAAGATTTCACATTAGTGTATATAAAATTGCCTCGGGTTTTCATAAAGTCACATACTGTAAGGATATTAAGCTTACACTCCAGTAGATATATTTGATCCAAAAGCAACATTATATATTATACAGGGTCATCAAAAATGGTGTACGTGATTTAAATTGTAAATGAGCGATAAGCAGCTAATCCTCTTGATTTCAAATAGAAACTGTTTTAAAAATTAGGAGTTTCGTTTAAAAGAAAACTTTCATAAAAGCTTTTATCTAACTCTCACAGATTAAACTAGAGCTACTACTCACCGAATTCTATATGCCTGTTATTGTTAGAGAAGTTATTCTTAAATGTGTTCCGTGTGTTTTAATATGTCTAACAGTATTTATGAAGACCGTGTCTTGTGTTTTATGAAAAAATAAAACTTTTTTGTAAATTTACTTAGTATAATGTAAAACGCAAAAACCCACTAATTTATCATCACTTTAAAAAGATAAAACAGCATACAATAGTCGTCTAATCCTTTTAATTACGACAGGATCAGGAAATAAAAAGAGTTCTAACCCAAGACTACATGAAGAAAGTTGTAGATCCAGCTAGGGACCTTCGTGTTTGTCACACCCGTACCTGTTAACCTCTGAAGGTTGTTCATTCTTAGGTAACATGTCTTTGTCTTACATTATTATTCTAGATTATTTTTACCAAATATTATGACATTACAGTAATAAAACAGTAATCGTTCCTAAAAGAAACCGTCCAAGAGTCTCTTTATGAAGTACGAAACTTTTCAATAAACAATAAATGTCTGTAGCTATTTTAATAAGGCAAGCTTGATTGTTAACGAGCTCCAGTTAAAAGCTAAGAGCTAATTATAAAGGAGTAAATGATTCTTTCAACATTCATCCCGTCCTTGGAGTGATTCTTAATCAAATTATGATTTGATGGTAGCTTACTAATTATGCAACTTAAAAGCATTTTGTGCAGTATAAAAAGATACATAAATTATACAAATAGTCTTTATTTTCTTTGCTGTTAAAAAGACAAAAACGATTCAGTCATTATTCGATATAAAAAAAAACTATAAAATAAACATTCCTAGATTGAAATATTCTTATAACGTCGGAGTCAGAAAAGAACAAGAGTTGGTCAAGAAAGGCCGATAAGAAATGTTGAAAGAGAAATAACCAAAGACGGATCTACAGAAAGAAAGTGTACATCCAGCTAGGTACCTAGGGATTGCCACATCCATACTCACTGTAACTGAGCAACTTTATCTTTATTGTTTATTGGTTACACATAGTTTACAGGTAAATATGTTTCTTGATTATAATCGTCTATAAAAGAAAATATTTCATTTAAAGTCCAAAAAGCTGTTTTTGGAATCATATCCGTTTCTGTACTGAAACCTTAAATGGTTTCCCCGATTTGGCAGAAATGAACTTATATGTATATCTTCTAAATATACCTAATCTTTAAACAAAAAATTCTGTAAAAAAAAAAATCAATATTTGATTGTACTTGTCGATTAAAAAAACGCAAAATTAATTAAATTCAACAAATTGTGCAATTTGGGGGTTACCTGTTAAAAAATGAAGGTAATATTGCATGCTGTTTTAGGAGATCCAACATTTAAAATGAACCCGACTATTTTTATAAAATGTTAAAGTTTTTAACCTTAATACTGAAACTGACATAAAAGAAAACAAAGAGTGCATTCGCGTGTAAATTAAAAAAACAAAACAAACAAAGCTATAATTTGATCAAAAGGAACAAGTTTTGATATTTGTTACCCAGGCATTCAGCCACAAATATTAACAATTTGCAGGGAGGTTTTTATTCCAAACTTATTATTCCAACTTCTGTGTTTGAAGTTATTTGTTAATGATGGAAGTTCAATTTAATTATTAAACATTTTTCGGACATTTGCCATCATTTGTGTTGTGTTGCCATCATTTCAAATTTGACGTTAGTTGTGTGTTACCGTGATTGTGTTTTTTGACTTCTCAGTTTTAGCTCTGAGATGCATACTTAGATATTAAGGTTGGTGGTATTCTTATTTATTTTACTTTTTACATAGGCTTAGTTTCTAGTTTCATGTTTCTTTAGTTTTTAGTCACTTGATAACGGGAATTGATTCTTATTCCCGAAACGTCGTGTTTTGATTGTTTAACACACAAATGATGGCAAATGTCCGAAAAATGTATTCCAACTTATTGTAAATCAAAATATCCAGGAAAGATCCATATATAATAATATGCAAAAACAACAATACTTTTTTTTTTCTATTTAGATATTTACTGTATTGTTTTAAAGTATTTAATTATTAAAAACTATTTTTTTATATAGTTTCGTTATATTCGTTCACTTAATTTTATATTATCGCTCAATAAGCTTTTAACGAGAACCAATAATTCAATAACGAGAACCCGTAGTGGGTTTTAATAAGTGTTACTTAAATTGTTTTTTGATAACCTTTATTATAAATTTAACAAGCTTCATTGTAATAATGTATATAAGAAGGTTTTACCATTTTATAATTTTATGCTTTTGAAAGTTAATTTCTTTTAATTTGTTATTAGTTGTGTTTGTCCAAACTTATTTGCTTTCATAGTTTTTAATTTATTTATAATTTATAATTATTGTGAACTCTTTAAATAATCTCTATACATCAGTAATAAGTGAATGTTAAGTTTGACAGTATTTACTTAGATTATATTATCACTGCAAGTGCAGAGTCCAATTGCTGTAGTGAGGCCAGTCTTTCCTGTTTCAAGAATGTCTACAACATTCTACTTTACAATGTCTATTCTACTCTACACTTATCTATGGCAGTTAGGATAATTTTAGGAAATTATTTCTGCTCAAGATCAGGCCATCAGCATCCTGCATTATCTGTGCCTGTATTGTTTTTCTACCGTAAGCTACCAAATTTTGACTTTTCATACTTTTGACTTTAGCTTTAACACAAAATAACAAGTAGTTAGAACAGTGATATTTTTCTTAATATTCGTAATAAAATTTCCTTCTGAAACTGTAACTAGAATGTATTTTGTTTATCTGTAATATTTCTAAATAATATTGCTATAATTTTATTTTTTTAATGGAATTTTCGTATTATTTTCATTTTCCTGAATATGTCAAACTCTTTCTTTTAAATACAGATTTAACTTTGTTAAAATCATAGGTTGAAACTTATCAAGTTTATTCAATTTCCTTTTCACTTTAACTATTTGCATTGCTACTGTGTTGTAGTTTATGTTGTGATATTGGTTGTAGTTTTTGATTTATATATAGAATTGAGACAAGAACTGTACACTGTATGTTTCTTATGATTATTCAATCAATTAATCGTTCAATATACCTTGTTCAATAAAGTTCAATTGCGAATATGAAATAGAAGAGTCGTTCAAAAGGTTGTTTATAATGTTTCTGTTGTAATATATGTATATTTATATAGTTCGATAACTTCTGGTATTATTTTTTTATTTATTTTTTATTTATTTGTTATATTCTCGAATTTAAAGTTGTATTTGTACTATTAACATGGCATTTCCTTGCATCTTATTTGGTAATATATATGGATTTAGTGAGGCAAGAGCACCAGATGATGTTGATATATTCGAATATTGTTTTTGTTTTTTATAAATGATTGTTACAAAGTTTATTAACACTCTTACAACATTTTATCTTTACATTTCAAAATGACATAGGTGAGATTCCAGACAGTTTGGTTGTGGGTTAGTTTCGACGTGATACCTCACATCCTCTACCAGGAAGCCCTACACCATTGATTTTACGTAATAAGTAAGTTGCCCATCTCCATGTTATGGTCTCCATCTATAGGCCCACTTCTGATATTTTTAACAGCAAGCTGTATTGCACAATCCGACTCCTGGCACACTAGTGCATTCTGAATCTGAACCCACCTAACTACAACTATTCAACCCACATGTTGAGCCTCCGTTTCCGTTTGTTAAGAGACCTCTTCTTAGATATAAATTCAATGCCTACACTTTATATTTTTGTGCATATTTTAGATCGTGGATTTGTACAACAATACTTTAACAATCATAACCTACAGAGTAGAAAACTATTCAAAATATTTAATTAAATGAAAATACCTTTTAATCTGAACTTCATAACTTACTATATCCCAATCAATTAAATTAGAAATAGCTCTTCTTACTTTATCACGTGATCATTACTCATCAACCCTTACAGAAGGGGTTGCTCTGCGTGACTCACGGCATACTTCCCTTAATTACTTCCATTCCATTCTTGAACTTTCGCTTCGCTCCAACATCGATGTAATCAAAGGTGATTTCTGTAGTTCAAACAAAAGGTAAGCTCATAGCTTGCAGGATATTCACCTGGCAATAACATCGCTTCAATAGTTTGCATAACATTTGCTGAGGTTGAAATAAAGTTTGTGCAAGCATTGAAATGGATATAATGCTTCCATGCAAAACTTCAAATTTAAATGTTTTTCCTTTGTTTATTTAGTATTAACAGTTGACTACCATTCTATAAACAAAATTTACGTAAACTTTCAAAAAGTTTTATAAATGATCTGAGCTACATACGCATATATACAGGCTGTTATAGAAGTCGTGTCCAGTAGAATTTGAACACTAAATATTAAAACATAACAGTCAAAATTTTAAAATAAAAAGTATATTTCTACTTTATTCTAATACAACAAATTGTGAACTTTTATTTTCTGAACTGAATTCAGCTGTTTTTCACAACTATAAGTATTATTACACTTTGAATTGTTTAAAGACTTTTTTTAAACTGTGGTTTTATTCCGAAAATAAATATATAAATTATTTTTTCAAAAAATCAATGAATCCTTTTAAGGTTACATTCAATACATGCATGGATACCACTTCCAAAATCACTCTTTAGACTAACAGATTGTGAAATATATTTCAGTAAAATTCGATGATAAATATCTATAAACACAATTATGCCTAAAGTATGTGTGAGCAATACAAAATAAAGGACCCTTACCTGGATCTATACATTTATTAATGTAGTCTTGGGTTTCATTCCTCTATTCCATCTTTCCTATAACGTCTCTCGAACAATTCTTGTTCTCTTCCTACCTTTTTCTATTAATGTATTTGAGGGCTAAAGGTTTTTATTTTATATTAATATATTATTTTATTCTTTGTTTTGTAAGGTGATGATGACAAAGAGATTAAAGAAAAAAAAGTTAAAAAATAATATTTTCAATTTAAAAAGGTTTGTTGGAACTTTCTAAAATAGCGGTTAAAAGTCATGGACTAAACACTTTGTAAAACGAGAACGTAAGTTTGTTTATTTCATTGACTGAAGAATTTCAGGCGAAGTCACTCTTAAATTGATTTATAACCGACGTAATTACCAAACAACAAATAAAACATTAACACATTTAATAAATTGTGATTGTTTTTTATATGATTAATAAAAAAAAGTTATTTAATAGATTTTTTAATAAATTTTTAATTAATTAATAGATTTTCATTTTATAAACTTTTCTTCCCTTTTTTTAGAAAGAGGCTTTTTACCTTTTATCAACAACAAACATATATTTTCTCAGAATTTGCAAATATTTCAGAATTTTTATAACAGCATGTCAATAATATAAATGAAGAACAATAATGCATCCCAAATGATCCTTGCGGTACACCCATAGTGACTCCTCGTCTGGATGAAATAATCCCAAACCTAAACATGTTATAAACTAACCTTTAGGTACCAACGTGAACCCAACCAAAACAACTCCTCAATCGTCAACTGCTTCCGTCGTATAAAAATAGAGTGTTATAATTGATTAGATATATTGAAAAATAAACAAAAAGTATAAAGTTTTTATTGTAGTAACATTGTTAGGCCACTAAGGAGACAATGAATGGAGTAGCTTCCCCGTTGGCAATATTACAGGTGTAAAGAAAGGCCGATTTCACAATGTCGTTAATAAACATTCTATGTTCAGATCTCCATTAACTTCTAGATCGTCCAAAATTATGAGAAAAACTGCTGTGCGTTTTGGATCCTACTTCCGTCATTTTTATTAGTCCATACGGAATGATAACACTCCCAAGTGTATTTTTATTTTCTGTAGGAAAATCTGTAATATTTATTTCGACAGCTCATTCTTAGATTCAAAACACAACAACAATAGTTTGAATCACGTTCTACGACACCTGAAGATCAGTCTAAATAAGTCAATGAGCCAGTCCCATCATACAATGTAATACAAGCTTGTAAGTGTAATGCACAAAACATAGTCTCTAATCTTGTAGGAAATGTTACATTGCATTTGTAGATCAAGCTTTCTTATCCAGTGGGGTAAATTTGTTTAAAAACTGTTGTTAAACGGACTTCTTCTCACCTCGCAATTAGGTATATCACTACTTTCTTGACATCAACTAGGTAGGCCCTTAACAGGACTCACAGATGTGTAAACATTTAGAAGTTACACTCATTTCGTTCGTGTCAATCTCTAGGTCCTGGTGAGTCTCAAAGCTGTAGATATGTGATAGATTGTCAACTCGCTATACTTATGTCGTTGACTCCTGGTGGACCTGGAAATTATGCGAATGACACATTTTCTTTGAAGGTAAGTGTTCAGAATTAATTTTTTGAAGAAAAAAAATGAGCCTGGTACCTTTACATGCAGAATTGAAATCTTCAATTTTTTTTTATTTTTATGTAGTGTATTATATAAAAAGAAAGTGTTTAAAATTGCCAAAAATGTTATATCTTCAATTCGATTATTCTGAATTTCAATAGAATTCTAACAACTATTTTAAACTAACTTATCATGTAACTAAGTAATACCCCTTGATCTACCAATATAATTTAACTTTTCCTACGAGGCTCAACAAAACCAACTTATCAGTAGTATATTTTGAGGATCTGCATGTAATGCATTCTCTGATGTCGCAATGATTGTACCAAACAACTTGTATCATATTTCGTAGGTAGAATTTGCCAAACAAAAGTTGGATATTGAATATAATTAAAAACTCGTATAAAACCCATGATAGGGGGAAAAGTTTGTTTTACTTAGAATATGCTGTAAAATTTATGAAAACAAATTACTCGTGATTATTTATTTTTAATACTAAATAAAGGGGATTAAATTTTAACTTCACCTATAAACTTTTTTTAAAACCAAGGTGGGGGAAAATGTTTGTTTTATAACAAAAATGATGAATAAATTTTATGAAATAACTTTATACGGAAAAGTTTTTATATAACACATTATTCGTGAAAATTTATTTTTTATCCAAAATTAAGAGGATCAAATTTTACTCCTGCTATAAATTCCATCAATAAAAGCCTTGTGTGGTTTTGTTACAATGTTTTGCAACAAGTCTGGTTATAGAAATATGTTCAATAGAGGGAGAACTGTTTATATGAAAAGTTGTTTTAACTGATGTAACACTTAATTGATTCCGTAAGGCTTAGTTTTACCTTAATGAAATTTTGTAGGTTTTTATAACTTTTAAAATATATTTCAAAATAATATTTTCCGCCTGGCTGTATTTTTGGTGTTTCCAATTAAATATAGGGTAATACAGAAGTATTTTTAATGGATAGAAATAAATCGTTTACTTGTGTAAACTAATCTACATTTTCCTTTTACATCGCTTAACATCAGTTAATTTTTAGATTCAGCATTCGTACATAGATACACACACACACACACACACACACACACACACACACACACACACACACACAGAGAGAGAGAGAGAGAGAGAGAAAGAGAGAGAGAGAGAGAGAGAGAGAGAGAGAGAGAGAGAGAGAGAGAGAGAGAGAGAGAGAGAGAGAGAGAGAGAGAGAGAGAGAGAGAGAGAGAAAGAGAGAGAGAGAGAGAGATTTCAAAAATCAATAATAGTTTTTTATATTATTTCAATTTTCACTTTATTATTATTGTCACAAACATATACTATTAACTTTAGAGACACTTGTTTCCTTTTTACTGTTTTAGATTTTAATAGGTAAATGTTGAACTATTTTAATGTTTATAATTTAGTTGTCTTGGCCCTGGGTCAGAATGAGTTACCTCCTAATCTTTAGCCGATTTTCATCTCTCGTCTCTTAATTTTTAATTTAAAATGTCTTTATTGCAATTGGTTAAAATGGTCAGGTAACTTAGATGTGATGAATCAAGGTATTCCCAGTAGTATTACTGATTTTATGCTGTAGCTTATATTTTAATTTACACTAATAATTGCACATCATATGAGACCGATTTCTAGACATTTTATATTTAGACAATGACTTTGCTGGAAATGAATGTCCGAAAGGTGTAAGCATAATTACATTTCAATAGCTTACATTAAGCAGACGTGTGTAACAAAATATTAGACTATATATTATAACAAATATTATAGTATAGTGGTTTTAGAATAATTTGGAAAAGTAAAAGAATTTATTAAACTTTTACTTTTAGGGAGAATTTTAACAATCTGATTCTTTCTTCTACCTCACCCAAATTACCGCGGCGGGAGTTGGTACGAGGTTAACGGGAGGTCGGACGCAGCAGGGAGGTATCGACAGTCAATGGTCAGCGGCGGAAGTTGGTACGAGGTTAAAGGGAGGTCGGACACTGCAGGGAGGTATCGACAATCAATGGTCAGCGGCAGGAGTTGGTACGAGGTTAACGGGAGGTCGGACGCAGCAGGGAGGTATCGACAGTCAATGGTCAGCGGCGGAAGTTGGTACGAGGTTAAAGGGAGGTCGGACACTGCAGGGAGGTATCGACAATCAATGGTCAGCGGCAGGAGTTGGTACGAGGTTAACGGGAGGTCAGACGCAGCAGGGAGGTATCGACAATCAATGGTCAGCGGCGGAAGTTGGTACGAGGTTGACAGGAGGTCAGACTCAGCAGGGAGGTATCGACAGTCAATGGTCAGCGTTGAGAGTATACGAGGTTGCCGGAAGATCATAAGCAGCAGGAAGAAATACGATCAGTAAAAAGCAGCGGGACTTGGTATAAGGTTGTCAGGATATCCGAATCAGCTGGACGGTATCGATTGTCACTCTGAAACGCAAGCTTAGGATATTTAACTTAACGTAAATGAATTCAATGTTAAATGTTGATATTTAAGCCTATTAGAGATAATAGAAAGAATTACAGATATTTTGTATGTGTTGAAATCGGTAATAATAATAAACTAAAGAAATAGTCAATACAAATATTTTGAGCAATAAATCACTGTTCCACAATTCAATTTCATTTCATTAGAACCCGACTCCAAGAATCCCTTTTGATCCCTCATGTAAAATAAATTATTCAAAATTTGGTTTAAATATATCAAACCATAAAAACTATATTCAATATATATGAGATAACAACCCTTGTCTAATTTAATTAAATAATAGTCTGTATCACATTTTAAACAAAACATCTACAGTATATAAAATATAACAATAATCAAAGAGTAACAAGATCATAAAATAATGAAATAAATACATTAGTTGATAGTGTTGAGGTATTTTCCATTAATTTCAATTACGTACATAGGATTTGCAAACCAATTATACAGTATAAAAATTTCAAGGGGGATTTCCTTTAATTTTAAGGCAAGCTGTTAAAAAACTACGATTCTAAAATATAGTAACTTACTGTTCAGTGACTTGTATAATCTGCAATAGGGAAGATTGCTAAGTTTATTGTTTCTATTACATAACATTTGAACAAAGGAAAGAAATAATAATTTTAATAAAACAAAGTCATTCGTAACACTCGTTTCTTATATTTATTGCGAAAAGCTTATAGTTATACATTTTGTAAATTCGCAGTTAAAGTGAAAAAGGAAACAATAAATTAATATAAAAAGATTCTTTCTACATTACTAAACCATAAAATTATTATTAATGAATATATTATACAGCAAGTTAAAAAATATATGCCATAATTTCGAGAAGTGATTTACAGCATCAAAACATAGAAAAAGTATCCTATAATTATATATGTCTGAATACTTTTCGTTATCAGTGTGTAGGCCATTTTGTGTTTTTATAGAGGGTGTTTCGAAAATGAAAGGATATAACGTCGGGTGATTGTTCCTTAGGTAAAAAATAAGATAAACAATTAAAATAAAGATAGTTCCAAAAACGCTTAATTTTCTGTCTGGACGCCATTTTGTTTTGTTTTTTTTTAATAAAATTGCTAATCTGTTAATGATCTGTATTCTATACAAAATCTACACCTTGTATTGAATTAAAACTAGTAGAGTAACTTATTTTTTCATCTTTTAGATACAATTCAATCGAGAGATTAATATCATTACAAAGAGGATTACAATTTTTTATCTTAGTTTTTTCCTTGTCCAAACTGTATGGACAAGAAAACATATTTTTTCTTATTCACCATAATCTCTATATTAATATGAAATAATAAAAACACTAAGAAATGCACAATATGACGTCAATTAACTGAATATAAACGTTAGTAAATGTCTCTCTAAACCTTGGAAGCGGTCCAAGAGACTATTTATGCAGACTGAAGTCCGAAAACGTTTCAATTTAACAGACATTTCTGGAGATCTTTCAATTAGCTTAAAAATAGCAACGAGCTCCAATCTAAAGTAAAGGGGTTAATTACAAAGGGAATTCTTTCAAAATTCACCCCTTGCTTGAATTTGAACCACTAGTCTATTACAATTTGACTGGCAATTACTTAATGTGAGCAAGAGAAAACAGGTACAGATCAATACATAAAGCTTCAAACATTATTCACATAGATTTTTTCTTGTTGATTGAAGGCACAAAACCTCTCACTAATCATAGCTTCATATAAAAATGGAAGAATAGAACATCAAATAAAGACCCCCTAGACTTCTATAGCATGGAGTGGAAAAGAACAAGAGTTGGTCAGGAGAGAAACGACAAGAAAGGTGAAAGAGTGATATCTAACCCAAGATTACATAAAAATTGTGTAGAACCAGGTAGGTTCCTCCAGATTGCCATCCCGTACTCTCTACAAAGGTTATTTACACATAAGTTATTGTTACTACTAGTAACACGTTAATGGTTCATTGTAAAAGATTGGAACACCTAACTGGGAACATTAATGTCCTTAAGCTAGTGAACTGCATTTATTATTTGATTAAATTATGTAAATTTTTTAACAAATTGGTTGACGCCATCATGATACTTACCCAGCCCTATCATAAAATACGAAACATTCATATCGTCTAACTGTAATGCCCAGTAGGGTACGTTTGTTTACAACAAACCTCGTAACTGTGTATATCACTACTTTCTTGACGTCAGCTTGGTTTTTACGAGGCTCATAGATGTGTAATATTGAAATGAATTCCACTTGCTTCGCTCGTGTCAGTGTCTCGCTCCTGGTAGATCTCGAAACTCTATGTATGTGAACGACCTTGTGCTCGCTACGCTTGTGTCATAATTTTTGTCGATAACTTTGCGATTTTCTATTGTATACAGATAGGGTTAATACCATTACACAAGGGATGAAACTGTTTAAAGTTGCCTTTATTTTGACATTGTGAATACGATTTTTCTGAATTTAAATAGAATTCAATATGAGGACACAATAGTCGACTGTACGAAATGTCATATTCATATCTTAATTTTCGTACACACGACAATGAAGACGAGCGGACGGTATTTTGAGAATACAACAGTTCTTCACATTTCATGGTTTCACTTCGTTTATTTATAGAAGTGATTTACGATATGCAAAAAATGAAAGATAAAATTTTCATGGAAAAAATGTTATAAAGAGCCTGGTCAAAGTTGAACAAAATAGCAGTTCAGTTGTTTACGTAATAAATTTATCCTTTTATTAAAAATCGATTCTGATAAAAAATGGATTTCATTACTTTCTATTAAAAAAGACGTTTAAATTGTCTAAATGGGTCTTTGAAAATGTTTAGTTATCTACCAAAATCCAAACTTTGAGTAGAGGTAATCCACATCATAAATACATGAAATAGTTTTTTTACACCAATACACATTTCTGAAGTTTTTATAAATTATTTAACAGTAACGGAACTTTTTCCACACCCTGTATATATACAGAGTGTGCATAGAATTAGTATTCCTTGTTTTATATTTAATTTAGTAGATTTATCAGCTGTTTCTGTAACCATTGTCAACTAACAATAGAGGAGTATATAATTAGTTTTGTTAATCCTGCTTTAATATCGTTTGAAAACAACTTTAAATTGTATTTTTATCTGACAAAATATGAATGGAAATCTACTTTATGTAATCTAGAATAAAAAGAATAATATTTTTATATTAACTATAATCGTCGACAACAAAGGCAACATGATTGTATTTTTACAAAGTTTTACGCTTTTCTATTGCGGCAGTTGTACTCAATAAAGGTACAACCGATTGTGTAAAAACATGGAAACTGTATAAACGATGCACAAAACGCACAATTTACGTCGCCTTGTCTTGATTGATGTTATCAGTTACTTAAGCTTTACAGTGTTAAAATTAATTTGTCCTAGAACATTTAAATCTGTCCAATCCTCAACTCCAATGTAATAACTTTCTTTGTTATAGAAAAATAACAAAAATTACAATCATTAAACAGAATAAGTCTAAACCAAAGTTACCATGGAGGGCAAGTGGATTTAAAACAGCTACTACAAAGGTTTTATGACCTTCATAATTGTGAATATTTAGTAAACAGTCAACACTCATTACGCTAGTGTCAGAGTCTCGGAAATGTGAAGGAGCCTCCAATCGCTAGGCTCATTGAAAGCTTCTTTTTTTATATTATTTTATTCTTTGTTTTATAAGGTGATGTTGACCAATAGGTTAAGGACAAAAAAGTTTAAAAATTATATTTTTTATTTAAAAAAGGTTTGTTGGAACTTTATAAAATAAGGGTTAAAAGTCATACGCTAGACACTTTATAAAACGAGAATGTGTGTTTGTTTATTTCATTGACTGAAGAATTTCAGACAAAGTAACTCGTAAATTGATTTATGAGAGATGTCATTACCAAACAACAAATAAAACACTAACACAAATAACGTTAGAAATTTTAATAAACCCTAGTGTACATTTCGGTAACAGAGGTACCATGGGTTTAAAGTACTCTGGTTTAAAGTATTGGTTATATCTCTCTGAGGATGGTACCTCTGTTATCGAAATGAACAATAGGGTTTATTAAATTTTCTAACGTAAATATTGTTAGTGTTTTATTTGTTGTTTGGAGATTACTTCTTTCATATCTTTATTATTCAATATCCTTATTGTATATTGTCTTAAAATGTTTTAATTATAACAAATATGTGATAAATTAACTATCAAGAGTTTCTTATTTGTAGTCAGATTACGTTAGTATAATCAAATCCATAGATTACTTTACATTCTTACTAATATACGGCCACTAAATTAAGAAGACTTCTTCATCAAGGAAGTAATCGATCCATTTCGTGCAAAAAACAGCTGTTTCTAAAATGAATAATTTATGACTTGTCAAAGTTGAGATTTATAATCCACTCCTTACGTCACATATAGACATGCGATGGTGTGGCGTGTTGTTAAGAGGATGTATACATTATGAATTATTGCTATGATAAATCATTATAACATCAGTGATAACATTATGTTACTTTCATACACTTAACAAATTAGTTTAATATACCTAAGTTTGATTGATGTTTATTTCACGATTTAGAGTTTGAAATATTTTCAAAATGGCTTTAGTTATTTTTTTTTTCGTTGTAAAGCTAAAATACATTAGGCAGAGGAACCTATTTTTTTAGTAATTAAAACATGACAAGTGAAGAATACATTATTAAATTACAAAATACATACAGGAATAGTAATTTTTTATTTCTATCGTAAGCTCTTTATAATAATACATTGAGTGAATGTTTAATGAGGATAAAAACATTCATATAGACATTTTTATTATTATACATTTTTCGGACATTTGTCATCATTTGTGTGTAAAAATTCAAAACACGACGTTTTGGAAATAAGAATTAATTCCCATTCTTATTCCCGAAACGTCGTGTTTTGAATTTTTAACGCACAAATGATGGCAAAGTCCGAAAAATGTATAATAATAAAATTGAACTTCCATCATTAACAAATAACTTCAAACAGAGAATATAGACATTGTCCAGCTTATATCTAAGAAATATTGGTTTTTTTGTAACCATTTGAAACTATATTTGTACTTTTACACACAATATTGTCACAGAAATATGTAAATATTTTTTATCGGAAGTATCTTTTTGGCTTTTAATTCTGCCCGTAAGATGTAATGCGAGAAACAAAAAAATTCCATTGCAGGTTCAAAACTTTTTTTTAAAGCTGTTACATTGATTTGACAAAATTTTATTAAGTTCGATAAAACGATAACGAACTAAATTCACAAAACCATAGAAAAAGTTCTATGTTGTGTCACTTTTAAATGGCAAAAGCATTTATCAATTATTTTCTTAATTTCAATGACAAATTGTTTATTTAAAGTTTTGTTATTCATCCTTGTGATAAATTTTATTACTACAATCATTTCATTATAATTTCTAGTTGCTATACAAATACAGTATTATTGTATTTCCATTACACTTTAAATGCATTTATACTTCAAAGTGAAGCTATAATACGGACTGAGGACAACCTCTAAGGTAATTAACTATATGATATATTAAACAGTCCAAGGCAACACATTATACCTTATAAAATTCAAAGTGAGAGTTGCTCCAGGCGTTGGGTAACGAAGGAATTATCTGAGGCTAATTTACTGCTCTAATTGCAAATTACATAATTGCCTTGGGTTCTGTTAACGTCACATACTGCAGGGATATTACGCAGGCACGCAGGTAGATTATTTGTTTTACCCAAAACCAATAATACATATACAAGGTCGTCGAAAAATATGTACGAGATTTAAATTTTAAATAATAAAACTTTCTTCTTGATTTCAATAAGAAACTGTTTTAAAAAAATCGTGAGTTTTGTTTAAAAGAAAACTTTTAGAAAAGCCTTTATCTACCTTTCACAGATAAAACTGTAAGTTTTAACTATTACATACATTGTTTTAGTGTAGTGCTACTATTCGTCGAATTCTATATGGGTGTTATTGTCCGAGAAATTATTCTTAATAGGTGTTCTGTGTCTTTTAATATATCTAGCTGTATTGTATGTAGATCGTGTTTCATGTTTATAGAAAATAAAAACTATTTGCAAATTAGCTTACTCTAATGTAAGAGAAATTAAACAACTTCTTTTTGTTTTGTTTATTTTTCTTTTCTTTTTTTTTTTTTTTTCTTAAGGAAAAACCCTCTTCTTTGAATCCTTTTAATAGTGTCAGGATCATAAAAAGAAAAAGAGTTGATAAGAAAGACCTGATAGAAAAGATGAAAGAGAGGGATGAAACCCAAGATTACATGAATAAACGTGTAGATCCCGTTAGGGTCCGTTGGGTTTGTCACACCCGTACCCTTCAACCTCTGAGGGTTGTTAATTTTTAAATAAATTGTCGTGTATTTGACTTACTATATTATTCTAGATTATTTGAACCAAATATTACTGATGTTACAGTGAAACGTTCTTAAAAGAACTCTGGAAACTTTCCAAGAATCTCTTTATGCAAGCTGAAGTCCGAAACTTTTGAATTAACAATAAATATCAGTAGATATTTTAATTAGGCAAGCTTGAATGGTAACGAATTCCAGTGAAAAGGTAAGAGGTAATTATAAAGGAGAAATTGATTCTTTCAACATTCATCCCTTCCTTGGACTGATTCTAAATCTAATTATGATTTGATGACAACGTACTAATTATGCAACTTGGAAACACTTTGTGGAGTGTATAAATAGATTAATATAAATTATTAAAATAACCTTTCTTTTTTGCATTTAAAGGTAAAAACTATTCGGTCATTATTTTGATGTAAAAAATACTCCTAGCTCTAAATTATTCTTATACCATCAGGGTCAGAAAGGAACAAGAATTGGTACAGAGAGACCTGTTAGGTTTGATGAAATGGAGAAACAAAGATGGATCTATAGGATAATATTACTCGTATTATTTTGGTATCATAAACAGTTTATAACTGATTTTACAGAAGTTTAAACAATCTTATCAAATTTTTTAAACAAAATGTAAGTTTAACAAAGATCAATACGAATATATCCACCTTACATTTTGATTTCCCCTCGCATATTGTATAACAAATTTTATTTCCTCGCACACCCTGAGCAAATATCAGTCCACATCCATGCCATTCAATATAATTTAACTGAGATTTTATAAAATAGGCACAGCTATTGAAAATAAAACAACATTTTTTTTTTTTTTTTTTTAGAGTGAAAGATAAAACACATATGTAGAGATAAAGAGAAGATTTTAGAAATTGAATGAAAAACATGGAGAGTAAATATTAAGGATTACATGTGTTTTTTTCATTTTCAATATATTTAAAATATTACTACAATTAAGTTTATTAAATATAACCTAATAACATCTACTTTTATAACACAACACCAGATAACTTGTGAAAGCTAAGATTGATGGGGATATACGTCACAGGTGTAACAAAAACACTGCGGGTAAAAGCTAATATAACCTTTTAGTGGGATTATATAGTGACCTAAAACTTAACCATGAAATTTAATTAAAACTGGGAAATTCGTTCATAAAATGTGATGAAAGTTTATCTCGTTACAGTTTAGTCTTGTTTGATATAATTTAGAAATTGTAGTCAGCGCTACTTCCTCATCGACAGTTCTACATGGAAGACTGAAATGAGTAATAAGGACTGATCTAATTTGACATTATTTGTGGTTCACTGTAAATATGTTGTTAATTTCTGTAAAAGTATAATTTTTAAGGGCAGAATTGCACATTCCTATTGTACATCAAAACCTCCATGGGTGTATTGCGCTTCCTCTCTTGTATAATGTTAGGCAGTGACACCTACATTTGTCCTTTCACTAACCTTAGAATAGATCATACTATATCTGTAATTTCAACCTCATCAGAGAGTAGCATGATGTCTTGTTTGATTCTGACCCACTCTAGGCTGTCTCTTCAGGCGTTCCAAATAGGGGACGTGATACATCTCCTTGACAATTAATTGTAGTCCATCAGGATTGTATTACGAATGATATGTATTATTTATTCTCACCTTACTTTAAGTCTGCTACAATACTATTATTTAACTTAAAATTAATGGTTTCGACAATCAAATTGTCATCATCAGATTGCTTTTTTACAGCTAAGAGGCTTCGTTACTAATGGAGAGTACTCAATTTGCTCAGAGCACAATAGACTTTTATTGTTATACCATACATAAGATACAAACTTTTGGTTTGTTTTAACAAGTATCGTTTTCTGTGTTGTGTTTTATAAATAGTAAGGAAGCTTATTAACTAATGGCAGAAATCTGATGATGACAATTTGATAGTCGAAACTGACAATTTTAAGTTTAATAATAGGATTGCTGACAGATATGTAAAAGGTAAGAATAGATAATACAGATCAATTATTTCATTATTTATTGATATCGAATTAATTTATGCCAAAATGGACTATTATTTATAATTTTTCACATATTGAAATTAAATTTTTGTAAGTGTCAAATATTTTACAATGGAGATTTAAAGATGTTGACTTTTTTATAAGTACCATGATTGTACCAATCAACATGTTTTATATTGCGAAGGTAAAATATGCCAGGGAAAAGTTTGATAAAATTAAATATATTAATAACTTTTATAAAAACCAAAATTGGGAAATAAAGTTTGTCATATTTCAATTATGATAAAGCAACTTTATACCTAAAAGTTTTTATTTAACAAATTATTCGAGGTAATTTATTTTTAAGCTTAAATAAAGAGGATAAAATTTTATCTTCACCTATAAAAGTCAAAAACAAAAGCCTTGTATTGGTTGTGTTACAATGTTTTGAAACAAATATGTTCATAGAAGGATGTTAAATAGAGGAAGAGCTGTTTATATGAATAGTTGTTTTAACTGATGTAAGACTAAATTTATTCTTTAAGGTTTTTTATACATTAGTAAGATTTTGTATGATTTTATAGCTTTTAAATTATATTTCAAACTAATAGATTCTGTTTCGATGAGTTTTTAGTGTTTCCAATTAAATAAAGGGTATTAAGGATGTATTTTTTTATCGTTTTTAACTAAATCCTTTACTTGTGTAAACTAATCTACATTTTTCTTTTAAGTTACATCGCTTAACATCTAGTTTCAGCATTCGTACACAGATACATACACATCAATGTAATGTGTTACGCACTAATGTAACTAAGTTAACAATTCCTGTATCTACCCTTCTTTTAGGGATATCATAATTATTTTGAAAAAACACAAATAGGTGACAGACACATAGTGAAATGTTTATAAGATTTGTTTCTCTATATCGGTGCTCTGAAGCACTTTCCGAAGTTAGGGCGGATCATTTTGGAACACTCTGTATAAATACAATATTTTACTAATTAATTCGTTTAAGAACTTCCAGAATCAGTTGATATCAAAGTCACAATATTGCTACTTTCAAACCATAGGTTATCCTAAAGATGGAGTCTATCCTTACCTGACATTCACAAAGGTTATTTGTCAGTACAGCATCCGCTTCCGTACCTTCACCTTGCGTCGTCCGTAGTTGGAATCTGTGGAATTAGGTTCAAAGCAATCCTTGTATTTCGGTATTCAAAGAGGTATCCTAATGCTTGGAGAGCATATCACCAATCATAAAGAATATCTTAATGTTAATAGGTATAAACACATAATTTATCACAAAAAAGTCGAAGTTGGTGCAAGTTTGGAGTTACAATATATTAAAACCATTGTGTCCAATTATTAACAATTATAATTCATTTATATGCAAACTCTACACCTTGCGTTGAAATAAAATTAGTAGAGGGACTTTTTTTTGGCTTTTAAATACAAATCATGAAGAGATTTAGGGATAATATCATTTCAAAGAGGATTACAGTTTTATCTTAGTTTAGATCCTTGTTAAGGGGATGATCCAAACGGTACATATTTGGTACTATAACGGGGACAAGAACACATATTTTTATCTATTCACAATAATCTCTATATTAATATGAAATAATAAAAACACTAAGAAATGCACAATATGACGTCAAGTAACTGAATATAACCGTTATTGAAAGTCTCTCTAAACTTTGGAAGCGGTCCAAGAGACTATTTATGCAGACTTAAGTCCGAAAAGTTTTCAATTAACCAGACATTTCTGGAGATCTTTTAAATAGCTTAAATAGTAACGAGCTCCAGTCAAAAGTTAAGGGTTAATTACAAAGGGAATTCTTTCAACATTCACCCCTTGCTTGGAGTGAACCCTAACTCTATTAAAATTTGACTGGCAATTACTTTGTGTGAGCAAGAGAAAAAACATTTGTATGTAAAACTTATCAAACAAAGCTTCAAACATTATTCACATAGATTTTTTCTTGTTGATTGAAGGCACAAAACCTCTCACTCATCATAGCTTCATAAAAAAAAAAGAAAGAAAAGAACATCAAATAAAGACCCCTAGACTCCTATAGTGTGAAGACTGGAAAAGAACAAGAGTTGGTCAGGAGAGAGACGACAGGAAAGGTGAAAGAGAGATATCTAACCCAAGATTACATTAAAAAAATGTAGATCCAACTAGGTTCCTCCAGATTGCCAACCCCTACTCTCTTCAATGGTCTATCCTTTACACATAAGTTATTGTACTACTGGGATAGACGTCCTTACCGCCTAGTAATATCTGATCCAAGAAACATTTATGGTTCATGGCAACATTAATCTCATTGAGCGACTGAAATTCATTTATTATTAGATTAAATTATTTAAAATATCAAAGAAATTTATGGACACCACCAAGATACTTAGACAGCTCGATCATAAAATATAAAACAAGCAGATAGTCTAAATGTAATACCCAAAAGTCATTTCCAATAGTTAGGTTAAAAACACTAAGAAATGCACAATATGACGTCAATTAACTGAATATAACCGTTATAAAATATCTCTCTAAACTTTGGTAGGCGTCCAAGAGACTATTTATGCAGACTGAAGTCCGAAAACTTTTCAATTAACCAGACATTTCTGGAGATCTTTTAAATAGCTTAAATAGTAACGAGCTCCAGTCAAAAGTTAAGGTTTAATTACAAAGGGAATTCTTTCAACATTCACCCCTTGCTTGGAGTGAACCTTAACTCTATTAAAATTTGACTGGCAATTACTTTGTGTGAGCAAGAGAAAAAACATTTGTATGTAAAACAGACCATACAAAGCTTCAAACATTATTCATATAGATTTTTTTTTCGTGTTGTTTGAAGGCAAAAAACCTCTCGCTCATCATAGCTTCATAAAAAAAAGAAAGAAAGGAGCATCAAATAAAGACCCCCCCCCCCTAGACTCCTATAGTGTGAAGATTGGAAAAGAACAAGAGTTGGTCAGGAGAGAAACGACAGGAAAGGTGAAAGAGAGATATCTAACCCAAGATTACATGGAAAATGGTGTAGATCCAACTTGGTTCCTACTCTTAGGAGTAGAATTGTAAAAGAAATGGAATACCTAACTGGCAACATTAATGTCCTTGAGCGACTGAACTTCATTTATTATTAGATTAAATTATTTAAAATATCAAAGAAATTTATGGACACCATCATGATACTTACCCAGCCCTATCATAAAATATAAAACAAGCAGATCGTCTAAATGTAATACCCAAGAGTCTTACCCAAAGAGTAAGTTTGTTTAAAACAGTTGTAACACAGGGTTTATGTACCTCGTAACTGTGAATATCAATACTTTCTTATCGCCGGCTAGGCTTTCATGGGCCTCAGATGTGTATATAATAAAATAATTCCACTCGCTTTGCTCGTGTTGGGGTCTTGGTCCTGGCAGATCTCAAAACTGTATGTTTGTTATTGAAATTGCATTCGCTTCGCTTGTGTTGGTGACACTCCTCTCGGATCTTGTAAATATACGGATATTTATTGAGAGGTCAGAGTTACAAATATCTTCGTTATTTTATCAAATAGAAGTGTGGCTATATGCTAAATTGTAAACGGCAAATTTGTATTTAGTTTAGTTTGAATAACACAAGATATAAAACTGTTTAGATTAGCCACCATTTTGACAATGTCGAAACGATTTTTCTAAATTTAAATAGGGTTCAATATCAGCACAAAATAGTCATCTATACGAAATGTCAAATTCCTATCTTAATTTTTGAAGGCAAAGATGACGGTAGGACGGGATTTGCAAAATACAACTGTTCTTTACATTTCATGGTTTCACTTTTTTTTTCTAAAAAGTCATTTACGTTATGCAGAAAATTAAGACAAAATTTTTATATAAAAAAAAGGTATAAAAAGCCTGTTCATAGTTCAACAACATACCAGTACAGTTGTTTATATATTAATTGTATCCCTTTATTAAAAATCTATTCTGAATTAAATTGATTTTTTTTTATATATTTAACCGTCCGTTATTTTTTTAAAAAAAAATAGCAGCTTATAGTTTGTACACAGCCATTCTTTACAAACATACACCTAACACAAAAAAAAATTCTGAATTTTACATGATAACTGTTTCATTAATATGAATACATTTTCCTAACAATTTCACAATAATTCCTCCTGATTCAAACACATATTTAAAATGTAATTAAGTTTTTTGGTGTTCTTTTATAGATCAAATAGGTCTTACTTTAGCTAAAAAAAAAGAATGTAAGAAGAGCACTAACAACTTTTCAATGTAAAATAAAGTACTTTTAACAGAGTGTTGAGTTTATTGTCACGACCGTAACAAACCAGTGTCACATCCGAAACGTTTTATCAATTTTTTAATTGAAATATTACAGGATTTTAAGATTGAACACTAATGTTTGTTTCTAAGAAAGTATTTATCTTAAGATAAGCTGACAAAAATTTAATTCATAAATTTCCCAAGAAATTAACAAACCTTTTAACAATTATAACAGTATGTCAGAAGACAAGTGCATTTCAAATCACGTCCGTAACTCCAACTTAGTTGAACTATACATCAAAACCAATAATATGATCATTTTCAAATTTAGTGCAAAAATAGTATAAAAAATTACCTACCAGTTGAGCTTTAACAATTTACAAAATAAAATTAACTTTTCTTTTTTTCCAAGTTGTAATGCATGTAACTGTCAGGTCCGTAAAAAAAGAATGGCTGTAAACAAGAGGTTTAAAATTAAGTATTAGTAGATGGATCGTTATACTTTAAAATATTGAGTTTCCACCAAAAAACAAAGTTAGGGTGGGAGTGAATACACCTCATAGAGCCATGAAATACTGTTGTTTACAACGAAACACATTTCTAACGTTTTAAAATATTATTTAACCGTCCCGGAACTCTTCTACACTCTGTATATATAAAAAGTGTGCATAGAGTTAGTTTCCCTTGTTTTTATATTTAATTTTGTAGATTAATCAGCTGTTTTAATTATGTAACCATTGTCAACTAACAATAGAGGAGTATATAATTAGTTTTGGTTATCCTGCTTTATATCGTATGAAAACAACTTTAAATTGTATTTTTATCTGACAAAATATGAATGGAAATCTACTTTTTGTAAACTGTTCTTCACATTTCATTGGTTCACTTCTTGTTTTTCTAAAAAGTGGTTTCCGATATGCAAAACATTTAAGACAAAATTTTTATTATTGAAATGTTATAAAGATCCTGGTCAAAGTTAAACAAAATACCAATACAGTTTTTTATGTAATAATTTTATCCCATTATTAAAAATCGATTCTGAATAAATTTGGGTTTTTTTTTTAATATTTAATCGGCCATCATTTTTGGAAAAAGATAGAGAACTATAATTTATACAATTACTTTCTATTAATAGAGACGTTTTAATGAGCTCTGGATGGGTCTTTATATTTGAAAATGTTTAGTTATCCACCAAAATCCAATTTTTAAGTAGGAGTAAATGCACCTCATAAAGCCACTAAATAGTTTTGTTTACACCAAAATATATTTCTAAAGATTTAAAAAATTATTTAACAGAACCGGAACTTTTTTTACACCCTGTATCTATATATACATAGAGTTAGTATTCCTGGTTTTATATTTAATTTCGTAGATTTATCAGCTGTTTTATGTAACCATTGTCAACTAACGATCGAGGAGTAATTAGTTTTGTTAATCCTGATCTAATAACGTATGAAAACCACTTTAAATTGCATTTTATCTGACAAAATATAAATGGAAATCTACGTATTGTAATCTAGAATTAAGAGATTTTTTTTTATTATTTTATTCTCTTTATTTTACAAATACATACTATGACCCTAAATATTATATTTTACTGGGTTAAGGCAGTGGTTTGCAGTGTAAAGTTGGGATAAGGTAGGCTGTAATTATATTTGAAATTTTGTATGAATTTGTTTTGTCATTCAGTATTTATTAAATTAATTTTTAATATGGGCGCCCCTCCTTCATTTTGATTTTTCTGCAGGTTACCAAGCATGTTGTCCACCTATTATCAAATACCAACTGTAAACCCGTTTTTATAAAATCATATTTTAAACCATGTTCCAAATTTTGAGTTATCGGAAAATTATAATAAAAGATGTGATTTGACCAATATATGCCAGCATATCTAATTTTAACAAAACCTGTTTACAATTTTGGACTACACATCACAGATGATAGACACTCCCAAAATCACTTTTTTTAGCTCTAATGGGAACCTAAAACATGTATTTTCGGGAAAAGCTAGCATTGATTTTTTTTAACCATAATATAAATTTCTTTTTAAAAAAAACAAATATTCAATAAAAAAAAAGTTATATAATTTATTAAAAATTAAGCATTGCCTTAGAACCAGCTTTGTTCTATGCTATAAATCTGTTAACCAGTGAGTATACCTTTATACATGAATTTTACAATGGAATTTCATTTTTCATACAATCTAATTATTCGTCCAGAATAAAGACATACAATTTTAAAGCCACTGATAAACAACGACTTCAAAAGCGAATGTTGCTTTATTAAAAAAAAAAAAACTTTTTTGCTTTGATGTAAACACAGTCGTGGTCATGATAACAAGTGTATAAACGGTGGAGAGGTTTTATGAAAAGTTATTTTAACATGGAAACTGTGAAACAATACTTCATATACCAATAACATGAATACATAGAATGTTTTAATTATATTTCTGTGTGAAGCTTTCTGTTGTATACAGTACCATCTTAACAATCACTTCTGACTGTAAAGTTCTGAACCTTTCAATTTGTCGGAAAGTTATTTGTCTTAACATATTTAATACTTAATCATAGGAGATGAGATATATAAGGTGATGGAAACAAAGCCCTCGAATACTCTAATAGCGTCAGAATAGAAAGAGAACAAATTTGGTCAACTAGCCGATGTCAAGAAAGTAATGATATACACAGTTACATAATAAGGGGAAACATACGATTTTAAATGAAACACACTACTAAGTAAGACCACTTTAATAATATCCTATAAAGAACAAGAAGTCTACATTTGGGTATCACATTTAGAGGATCTGCTTGTATTATATTTTATAATTAGACTGGGTAAGTACCATAATGGCCTATCAACACACATAAGTCTTTTTTTTAAATTTGACCTAACTTCTTCAACTCTATTTTATCTATAATTTACAAAAAGAATGTAACACAATTTTAAATCATAGATTCAACAAACATTATCAATTAGTCTCCTTATAAACATGCATAATAAACGTCCATTATAAAAACATTTCATAATGCAATTTACATACTCTAATCAAAGTACATTATTTTACTATATTAACAGCTATAATTCATGTGTTACAACCACGTGATAGAATTATAAATATGTTTTTATTGAGTTAAATGCAATTCACTACAAAATATAATATCTCAATATAATGTATTGGTTGTTCTTGTTTTTTAAAGGCAAAAAACTCTCTGCCATCATCACCTTACTAAATAATGCAAAATATTGAATATACTTATAACGTTAGGGTCGAAAGAGAACAAATGTTAGTCAAGCGAGACCCTGATTTGAAAGATAAAAGAGAAGATCTAATCTAAAAATAGATGAAAACTGTAGATCCAGCTAGGTACCTCGGGATTGCTATTGCGAACCCTGAGGATGATTAAAATAATATTTTTGAATTTATAAATGATTATTTTGCACAAATGATAAATCAATTATTGATTTATTTTCTAAAATAATTCGTTTTAAAGTTGTTAATATCCCCTGGCGCTTTAAGTTTAAAACTTTAATTTCTGTTTTATAAATTCCAAACAACTAATGTAACTCAAAATATTCCATTCCTTTACTTCTTTTTCTCCGTTACAAATGTTATCATGATAACTGCCTTCGCTTCAAATAAAGTAAAAGGATGGAAATGTTGGAGTAAAGGCTTAGGCAGCTTTTCACACGTTGAAAGCTCTTGTACAATTTGAAACATTTATTGTCGGAGACATTTGTTTTAACTCCTTTCAGTTTATCATGAAGGACTTATCCTAACAGTATGACCCAGGATAAAGTTACTTCATCCTTTAAGATTTGGATGAACATGTTTGTAACCATAAATAAATATTGAGCTTCATTTGTGAGATAATATTAGATAGAATAAAACTCGAACACAAAATCTCACAAAAAATACGTTTACTTAATCAAACCCGTTTCAACGACAAAGTCGCCATCCTCAGTCATACATGAGCTACAATAACTCAGTTGTAGCTCATGTATCACTGAGGATGGAGACTTTGTCGTTGAAATGCGTTTGATTAAGTAAACGTAATTTTTGTGCGATCTTGTTTTCTTATATATTTGTGACCATACAGATTTGTATTTGTATGAGATTTATCCTACATGATCATTATATAAAACAATATGGGTTTTATACTTTTCGGTAATTTCGAAACTACTATTTCATTTTTTTTTTTTTTATATATAATTATTTTACACATTTAAAAAAATTCCCGAATCTTGGGTGATCTGCAGTGGTAATCAGTAGTTTTTTTATTATTCAATTCAATTCATGTTTTTAATTATCTAAAACAAACAAAATCAAACTTAATAAAAAAAGTACTTACCCAGCCCCATCATACAATGTAATACAAACAGATTCTCTAAATGTATTTCAAAAAAGTTGGTTTCTTGATCAATGTAGAAAATGTTATATTGTATTGCTTATATTAAGGAGTCATAGCCTGTTTGTTTAAAACAGTTGTTTTATAGACTTCAGTTAGGCTTAGAAGAGTCTCGTAGATGTCGCCACGCCCTTCCCTCGTAATATGTTAATACATTCCCAGTTACAATACGGATTTGAATGCTGGGGAGGAGCCAATGTAACAACCTTGAATTTGTTATTAACGCAGAAATTTGTTGAAAGAATTATTTTATTTAAGGTTACGAAGTATATTTTCCCCTTTTTAAATTTATGAAAATTTTACCCTTTAAACAATTGTTTGTTTAAAAAGACACAATTTTTTTTTTTCATACAAAGTGGCAACAATAAGGCTGACCTTATTTATTACAATACTAGAGGTCATTCTATAATGCACAAATGCCTCTAGGAGAGTTTTTCAAGATTCAATGTTATTTATAGGTCCAAAACCTTTAGATAATAGATCAAAAGAGAAGTGCAGCAGAAGAAACTCGACGAATTACTACTTAGGAAACTAGTGGAAAGACCGACAGATACTGTTCAACAGAGGGATAATAGAGCAGCAAACCGAGAAGCAGACAAGAGACAGCCCACAACCCACCAGGTGAAACCTGCAGCGGAACAAGTTCGGCAGGACTACAAAGGTTCTCCACCTACAAGTGAACCCATCTAGAGAAAGATCAGTAAGTGCGACGTCGGCCTATTCCCAAGATGGAGAGGAGCCTCGATCTCCAGCATCCTTTAGATTTGCGGATTCAGAGGATAGCGTGTGGGAACTTAACACTAGCGACTGACGCAAGCGTCACCAGCTCTTAAGGCGAGCGCAGGAAAACAGCGCCATTCTTGGAAGCTAAGCGGCACAGGAAACGGCTCCTATAGAACATAACCAGAAAAGAATAGAGAAAAAAGAAGAAGAAGAAGAAGAAAAGAAGAAGAAGAAGAAGAAGAAGAAGAAGAAGAAGAAGAGGAGGAGGAGGAGAAGGAGGAGAAGGAGGAGAAAACCGAGACACCAACAAGATCCGGTAATCATCAAACCTGTATCAGGAAAATCTTTTGCGGACATCCTGAAAAACATCAATAAGACAACAATGCCCGATGATGGACTAAAGATAGCGAAGTACACTAAGACAAGGAAGGGAGACCTCCTAATTTAGTTCAAAGGAAAGAACGGCGACACCACGGCTGCAGCGACCGCTTTGTCACAAGCAGTTAAAGATACGGGCAAATTACAGAGCCTGTCAGCCATGACCACAGTTAGGGTCTTCGACCTAAATAGCGGAATTACAATATAACACGTCCAAACAGCCGTTAAGAAAGCTATGCCGGAGTTGACCATCGATCTATTAGTCACACTCTTGCATCCAAATCAGAGAGAGCAAGTGATTACCAGCTATGAATGCTGTGACTTTTGCTAAGGCGAAATATTTTCCGGTTGGCCCCTTTAGCTGTCGAATAAGGCACTACAACCCGGTAGGAAGGTGTTATAAATGCCTCGGATGTTAGCACACCTCCTATAGTTGCAAAGGCCCAGATAGAACGGATCACTGCTATAAATGCGCTGAGAAGGGTCACAAGAAGTCTGACTGCACGAGCGAAGAGAAATGCATTGCTTGCAAGGATGTAGGAAGACCAGAAGATGACATCAAACATCGCCTAGAAACAGGAAGGTGCAGGATCTATCGGGAGGCATGGTTGATGCCCAACACCAGGACAAGTAAATGACCAAAGTACTCCGATCAAATATCCGACGTAGCACAGAGACTTTCGCACTCTTGCAAGTGATGACCAAAGAAAAGAAAGTAGACATCATATTCGTAAGTGAAATCGGTCAAATCTAACTGGATTGAGGACAATCTCCAGAAAGCCGCGGTCTGGGTCCTAGAACCAAAAATTATATCTATTGACAAAAGTGGCAACGGGAATGGATACGCATGGATCAAAAGCGGTAGCGGTAACATTACCTATGTTAGTTGCTACTTCCGACCAATTACCCCCGGGGAGCCAGATAGCATTAATCTCTATCTTGATGGACTGGAAGATTCATTACAAAATATGAAAGATAGTATCATCCTAGGAGGAGACTTCAATTACAGAGCTCTTGAGTAGAGATCTGAGGAGACTTACCCGAGAAGGCAAAAGATCCTGGATATGGTATCCTGGCTTGGACTAGAGATATTAAACGATGGCACAACGACCTTCAGAAGAGATGGTCAAAGAGAGACAATATCAGATATCTCCATTGCCTCCGAGGATATAGCAGGAAGTATAAACGACTGGGAAGTCCTAGATGAATTCAATCTCAGTGATCACGAATACATTATGTTTTCTACTGGTCACTTACAGCAGAGACGTAAACAACAGCGCGTCCCGAGAAGATGGAATCTCGAGAAGCTGGACAAGGAAACATTTGAACTCACCATCCAGCAAGGAGAAAGGGCTCTAACAGAACTCCCAACGGAGAAGGCAGAAGACGCGGAACAACTAGTAGAGGCAACCATGGAACTCATTGAGCATACATGAGCAACATCATTGCCAAGGAAGATGGACAAAAGAGGGAGACCCCTTCGGACAAGCCGTTGACAATTCAAAACACACATTGTTCTTATGCAGCCAATGGAACCTACAAAGAGGAATACTGAGACAAAAGATCGGAGAATTTACTCCCGAAAACACGGTAGAGCTTATGCTAAAGAAGGAGGATAACTGGGACGCTGCAGCTAAGTACGTGGAGACGATTTTACGGTCGAAGAAACAGAACCGTCTAGTCGACGTCCAAACCACGTGAAGCAACAGCAGCATTAGCAGAACCGAGCAAACGCCATCTTGTGTAATGCTAACACTGGGCCACTGATGGTGCGAATGCGCATTTCCCCCCTCTTCGGAAAAAATTGTTTTACTAATATTACCATTATTACTATTGTAGGTAAAAAAACTGATAATTAAAAAATTTCCTCTACTAACAATTTTAGGTGTTTTAGACAATTACCATGAAATAAAATATTTAGGTTTTTGTTGATAACATGGTTATCCCTCTACATGTTACAATAAGTATAAATACCATTTTGTCTGTCGTTAAACGAGAAAAATATTTCGCCTCTTGTAATTTTTTTTTTAAATTGACAGTTTTCAAATTATATGAAGTTAATTATTTTAAACGTTCCCATTTTGTAAATGTACAACATGAAATCTTCGTTATTGGTTCACTTGTGAAACATAACATAACAAATGTGTTGTCTAAATCTGAACTTAATATCTTATTTACTTTTAAGGTTATAACGTTTTAAAAAAGAAGGAAATAGTCCACTCCGTCATCACTATGATATTATATTATGCTATAACTCAACATAGTCTGTATCAGATTATATCCTGTTAAATTTTAAATTAAGAAAAATATCTTAAGTTATTTTCATTTTATATTAAAACATTAAAGAGGTACTCAAGAAATAGCCCATAAAGCTGATACAACGTCTAACGAGCTCCTCTGTCAAATAGTGTTTCAAGAATTGTTCATATAAAATTTCATACTGTAATAAAATTGAATAAACTCCTAATAAGATAATTAATTAAAAACCATCGGGGATATTAAAAAATGTGGGGGGAAGCTTCATAAGATGAAGTACTTAAGTATGCTCGCTTTGTTCTTGAAGAATAATACACGATGAATATATTTGAGAACTAACGTTTGTTTATATATCCAATTTAGTTATTAGGGGGATGGGGTTCCTAAGTTATTTTAATATGGATTTTATGGTATCAATGTCACTATTTAAAATTACTTACAACTTTTAATTACCTTATTTGCTCTCTCACATGACTTCTTAGTCGAGATTCGACGTGTTTCGGAGCCGTAACTCCATCATCAGGAACAGTTAATCACTCTGTAGAGATTCATGAACATTAAAAGAAAGTATACATAAATGTTCGACGATCTCTTCAGAGTGATTAATTGTCCCTGATGATGGATTTACGGTTCCGAAACACGTCGAATCTCGACTAAGGAGTCACGTGACGGAGCAAATAATGTAAATAAAAGTTATAGGTAAAGTTATCTGATAATGATTGTTCTTATTATAGCATGGTTTAATCAGATATTTGTGTATATAAAAATTATTAGACGACGTTTCGAGTGTAAAACTCAACACCCATATTCAAGTGATAAACCTAAAGCATAAAAAAAAATAAATATATCGACTAGCAGCCTACTGCCATGTTGTAAATTGTTTGAAGTCCTTTGGGTAGTGCAGCCTTTGTCTGGTGGTTTATTCTGATCATATCTGTATTTTGTTTTAGTTTTAACTACACAGGCCTAGGTTTAGGCCTTGTCTTCTATCTTAAGTTATAGATTTAGTTTCAGTTTTCAACATAGTCCAAGGCTATATTAGTGCTTTTCACTTTTATACTCTGTGTTTATCACTTGATAAGGGGAGATGATTTATAATTCTGAAACGTTGTGTATTAGTTTTCATGTGCACAAATAGCAGAAAATCTTATTTTAAACTATATTAATAATTTTCGATGGGTAGAGTGGTGGGTGGAGGTTCTCAGAAAACACTTAACAGGCTGATAACAGTTCAGGCTGATAAATATTATGATTCCATGACAATTATAAGATAGTCCATGAGTTGGAGAAGCAGAAATACATTAATCACAAATAATTGAAGAAAATTTTCAGAACAGGCTCACACTTAATGTAACACCACTCACTGAAAATAATGGGAACTACCAAAAAGCCACGAATTTTTGGGCCGCTCTGACCCTACCGAATAGCCACGATCATTAGAGGGGATTAAGAAGGGTTCGTTTGCCAGCGCTGAAATGTCCGAAAAGCCACGACGGCTCAGCCAGGTAGCCGGCACCACCTCTGGGAAAAAGGGAATTGATAATTCCCTATGACATAAACCATTTACTACTACACTTAGTAGTTTGTAAAATAAAAGTTTATTTTTTATGATAGAAGCATACTACAGGCACTACAAGCATACTTCGTACTAAAGGTTCGCCAGTCCCAGACATTTTTAAAAAAAAATTACCCTATTTTCGACTTTTACGTACTTCGAAATATCCAAAAACTACGATAATTTGAAAACTGTGATCTTCAAAAATCAATTTTGAAACCTTATTTTACAGGAAAAATGATGAATAAATCATATATCCGTGTCGGGATAGAGAAAGCTACAACAAAAATAGATACTAATATTTATAGAATATACTCTTTCGGCACTACAAGCATACTTCCTACTAAAGGTTCGATCGTGGCTTTTTGGACATTTCGTTCCTTGCGAGATGACCCTTCTTAATCCTCACTAATGATCGTGGCTATTTGGTAATTTCAGATGGACCGAAAAATTCGTGGCTTTTTGGTAACAGCCAAAATAATCAACACCTTTTTATGAGAACTTCCTTCAATAAATGTAGGAAAACACAATTATGCATTTCAATCGTAACAGAACGTTTCAATTTTTAAGTCATCCATCCTCAGTTGTTACAAGTATCCTTCTTGGGGCTCATTATAGTCAGTACGGACGTGGAGGTATTCAATTGGATCTACACCTTTCTTCATATAGGCTTGAGTTCGATCGCTCTTTTAAATTTCCCCAACAGGTCTCTCTTGACCAACTCTTGTTCTCTTCCGACTCTGAATATATTAGATTATTCAAAAATATGAAACATCGGAAACTGCAATGTTAAACGACACAAATGTCGCGTGGTCGAATAACAAATAAGTGGTGATTTTTTGAAAATAAGCTGGAAAATTTCCCTTTTTTCGTAAAACAATTTTTTTAATTTTGAAAATGTAACTTTTTTTCCTAAATATATTCACAAATATTACACTAAACTTTTGTATATCTTAGAAAAAGGTGGTAAGCTATTTATTTTGGATGATACAGGTTTTTCTGAAAAATGTTAACTTCATTTTTTTACATCTAACATACTTACTCAAAAACCGTTTCAAAACTTTTTTTTTTTAATACATAGATGAATTCTATGCATCTTTCTGAGAAAAATTATGTCTTATAAGTTAGGTTTTGTGTAAAAAATAATATATTTTATTAATTTTCAAAAAAACGAAGAAAATTAACATTGCTAAGTTTTACAAGATCTAGGGTTAAGCAGTTTGTGCACCATACAACAAAAACGTTCTAACTGGAGTAATTTCGTTTATTCCCGCGATATGTTATTTAACAATATCTCTGTTTCATGCTACGGTTTTGTCATGAAACTTTAAACATACGAACTTTATTGGAATTAAGGGAAAATATTATATCCTTAAAATAATTATTAACCTTTAACATTTTACACATTAGATATTCATCATAAAAATCAAATCTATTTGCGACATACAAATATTTTCTTTGTGTTCGTGATGGCACCTCATTAACAACACATAAGGAATTCTAGAAAATTCCTATTGACTTAATAAAGATTTTTTTTCTTGTTGTTTAAAGGCGTAAGACCTCTAGATCTTTACTCTCTTATTGAAAAAATAGGTTAAAAATAAATAAAAAACCCCTTGCCCTAGAATACTCTAATAACGTCAGTGTCGCAAGAGAACAAGAGTTGGTGAAGGGAGACCTGATAGGAAAGATTCAAGAGAGATCTACGTGAAAATGGAGTAAAGCCATCCAGGATTCCCCGGAATTGCCAAGGCTGTACTCACTAAAGTGAGCAAACTGAGAGACCTTAATAAAGGATCAGAATATAAAACAAAAGATCGTAAAGAGAGGCCTCATACCGCAGCGTAAAATATACTTAAATTAAAGAAACCCCAAAGGATTCCTATGGGAATAAAAACGGCCCATAATGTTTGCAGAACTTAAAGTGATTAATGTACAGTTCTTATCTGTGGCTAAAAACCAAAGCAACACAGATGATTGCTAGACTAATAAATCTCCCCTTACAATACTCACGCCTTCACCCTATTGTTGCACGCTATGTTATTCTACATTCATAGACTGATTTAGATTAGAATTCATTAGGCATAGTTCTGATTGCAATATGAATAATCTATTTCAGAATTAATTAATTGTTACAGTATTTGTAGAGGATGTGAGCTATTGTAATCTGCATGTAAAACTTATAAACATGAATTTTCATCAACCCTAAAATTTGTAATAATCTTAAAATAACCATTATGGTACTTACCCAGCCGTATCATACAATGTAACGATTGATAAATTAAGGAGTCCTACCCAGAAGGGTTAGTTTGTTTAAAACAGTTGTTACACAAGTTTTCTGAATCATGTAATTGTATATATAACTACTTTTTAACGTCAGCTAGACTCTGCCGGTCTATGTAGTACGAATCATGCACGTTGTGATAAATAATCAATAGGAGCACTAGAGTATAGTAAAGCCGTCTATCTGTGCGCGCGAACCCTTCGCTACTATCTTGGCAGAAAACATACTGATGGAGAGCCTATGGGCATTGTTTGCTCCTTTCCGCCCGACCCGACACTAATTTTGTGCTGTGTTATTATGCCATACGAAAAGGGATGTTTATAAAGGCAATGTAAATATATATCAGACTATGTTTTACAGTATTATGAAATATTAAATGTACCAAATCATATTAGCATGTCTTTCATTATGATAAAAATAAACACAAATTATAATTATAAAATATTTAAATGGATATGTACTATCAAAAAAAATTGTATGTGTGACAACAACCTAAATTAAAACGACACACGTTATTCAAGAATGAAATGTATTTGTAAATAAATGTAAGTTATGTTAATAGACTTTGTTTTTAACAATTAAAATAAACATACATTTAAATAAGAAATATTCAGGTGTGGCTACAACAACCTAAATTAAAACGTAACACGTTAGTCAAGAATTAACCCTAGATTACTACTCTTAGTTCATTGTTACGTGATCACTATTCATTCGTAAATTTTACTACTTTCTGTTTTTATTTTTATTGTTTTTTTTTAAACTTTACTTTAGTGTTGACTATTTTTTTATATTAAATCCTTTATTGTTTTTAAGTGTTTTTAAAAATATTTAACAATAAACTCCTACATATTTTAACTGTAAATATATGTCTTTTAATACCACTACAAGTACGTTTTAAAAAAATAATAATTCTTGGAAAAAAATCGAAAAAAATATAAATATTATTTTATTGGAAAAATTAATCGGATATTTATAAAATATCATTTATAAGTGTTTAATTTATATAAAAATAGAAAAATGATTTACAATAAGTTCATTAGGTAGAATGCCAAAAATGCCAAAATTAGAGTCATGTCTTCACTGAGAATCACATTCCTTGCAGTGAATAATATACACTTAGTAGCTAAATCAAACACTTTGAACTCTAAAATCACTATTTACACAATAAAGTATTTACAACACTAAAAACTAACAATATAAAAACAATATAGTCAAGAATTAAATATATTTATAAATAAATGTAAGTTATGTTAATAGACTTTGTTTTAACAATTAAAATAAACATTAGATTCCAGTATGAAAAATGCATGTGTGGCTACAACAATATAAATTAAAACGAAACACGTAGGAGTTCATTGTTAAATATTTTTAAAAACAATAAAGGATTTAATATAAAAAATAGTCAACAGTAAAGTAAAGTTTAAAAAATAATAATAATAATAAAAACAGAATGTAGTAAAATTTATGAATGAATAGTGATCACGTAACAATGAACTAAGAGTAGTAATCTAGGGTTAAGATGTAACAAAACAAAATGGGTCAGGTAGCCCAGCAGATGGACGGTGAAAGTGAGGGTCTATAAATCTATCACCGGCAACGAAGGTTTCGACTGAAAACCCTATGTTTTTAGAAAAGAGCCCCCGCACCCCCTCTCGCCTTTCAACCCAACCACCAGCCTGCGCGCACAGATAGACGGCTTTACTATACCTCACGGTTGTCGATTTGAACAGCTCCCTGCACGAGGCTAACTTCCGAGCGAGGCTACCAACATCTTTGCAATGCTAATAGAGTTGCGTGAAGTAGTTTTATTATATTTGTAAAGTTGTTTATTAATTTTAGATCATTTATTGTTGGTAATAATTTAAACATGTTTAGTCTAACTGATACATTAACATTATGTCAACTGTACTAAAGTTTATTTTTTATACGTTTTTGATAATAATTTCCCCTTATATTAGTTATAATAGTAATAACACAGTACAAAAATAAATATTAGTTTTAAATTGAAGTTGCTTGCAGTTAAAGGGGGAAGATTTCTGATATATTTATTTTTGGTTTTAGTTGATAAATTTTCAATGATTTGTTTACAAAAACGGATGTAATTTTTTCTTATAGTTTGTTAAATTGTGTTCTTTACAACTTTGTCGGAAAATAAAATCCAGTATCTATGATTTTTTTCGAAATGAACATAACTGCAGAAGAATTGCGTTGCCAAGCGCTGTCACGTCTCACAGCGGGGGAACGAGTTGGCAAACCCGCACGGTCCCTATTCGTTTCTTCAAGGTCAGGCTGTCTACTGGCTCTTCTCTCAACGGATTTGATTCCTGACGGCTTGTATAGGGTGATTGTCTCGGTCTTGCTTGGGGACTTCTAGTTTAGAGGTAACCTATGTATATATGAAGAAGTCTTCACTCACTACGTTTGTCTCGATGACTTTTCCCTACCAGATCACTTAACTAGACTAATATCACATATTTTTCAGGAAGTCGACAATAGAAATTTCATTTTTATATTTGTTTTCACAATTTGTCATCGTAAACAGGTGAAATTGCATAAAGAATTGAAATCCGCAAATTTTAATATAATTTAGTGCGTTGTACGTTGAAAACACACGAGATACGAAAAATAAAATGTTTAAAATGGCCGTCATTTTGACATTTTCGATGGGATTTTTCTGTTTTTTAATACAGTTTACTATAAAAGCTGACTTTTATCATAGTCAATAACTACAATAAATTTAAATAAATATTCTGACTTAGATTTGAAGTAATATGTGTTTTTTTAATTATTAAGGCCCGGTTCTACAATCTCCCGACAGTTCAAGATAGAGTTTTTCTCCCGATAGTTGAAAGGAAGGTGTTCTACAAACTCCCGATAGCCATTTCGGGATACTTTATTATCCTACTGATAAAATTATCGCCTACTTGAAGCATCAGATATCAAGTTACGCATCAGATAAAAGTATTCGAATAGCTTTAGAACTGTGTTAACAACATCCATTTCTCAGGATTGTATTGAAATTTTTGATGAAGATGACGATGAAGAAACAATTCAATTGATTGCTCGGTACAGAAATAATAAAGTGTTTATAGACAGGTTTTGTCTTTTACATTGTTTTAATGACAAAGAGTTGTTCGATCGTTACAGGTTAACGAAGGGAACATCCAGATTCCTTGTGGAAATGATTGAAGAAAAATACAGTCACCTACAAATAGTTAAACCTAACACAAGTTATTCTAATTTTAAAGTTATTTGTTAATGATGGATTGTTCATATTATTAATATTGTTCTGCCATCATTCGCTTGTAAAAAAATAATACACGACGTTTCGAGGGTGCAAATTAACTCTCGTCATCAATTGTGAAACTAGATCATAGTAGAGAAAAACACCAACATAAAAAATTTAGTTTCGAAATTGAAATTAAATCTATAACCTAAAACTAGGAGCAACACACACAGGTCTACACGACAAAAAGGACAGCAAGTAACTGATTGTAAGGGATGGAGTCAAGATAAAGTTGCCCTAACTGTTATAGGGGTAAACAACCTTTTTGAATAACGTGGTAAACTTAATGTAATAATTTTCTATACACAAATATAGTAAATGTCAGGTTAAACCATATTAATAACATAAGTTAGTTATTTTGTGATAGGTGCAGATTGTTTCTTAATTTTTCACTTTGATTAATAAAATCAACACGTCCAGTCAATATAATTATTTTTGTATTACGTAATTGTTTCATAAATCATGCTATTCTACCTTAGGAGGTTTTGTTGGCATAAGGACTTTATGATTCTAGTTTTATCATTGCAAATTTTATCCAATGCATTAGCAGATTTTATGGGCATTAGCAAGACATCCGCCTAGAAAAGCATCCTTGAGGCCCGAGTTTGCCTATTAGAGTAGCTAATTATGATAAAGCTAAGTTTTTAAGGACCATGGGAACTATAGATTACACACATAACATAACTCTATCTCCAGGTAACATTCATCGCTAATCTATGATTGATTAATAAAACTGTATTAAAAATAGATTAGTCTCTGGCTGTGAATTGGTTTATAATGTGTCTGGTGAACGTAGTGTGCTTAATCTGAGTTTCCAGCAATATTATGCATGGATAGAATATAACTCAAACACAAGATCCCACAAAAATTACGTTTAGTTATAGTTTAGTTATTGCAGATCATGTATCACTGAGGATGGCGACTTTGTTGTTGAAACGCGTTTGATTAAGTAAACGTAATTTTTTGAGTTCTTATGTTCGAATTTTATTCTATCTAATATTATCTCACAAGGAAAGCTCAAGATATTTATTTAAAATATAATATTTGCTCAGAAATAGAATATAAATCCATACCTTAACATTATAAATGTATAATAAAAGGGTGAAGCGTGTGTTAAAAACCACATTACTTAGAGTCCTTAGGCATATAGGAACAGTTAAAATAACATAAGAGGGTATTTTTTATAGGGCAGTTTAGTTTTCACCTTAATAACCTCAAGGTCTTTTTTTTACCACTAGCCTTTATTTTTCCTGTATGTGGAACAACAAAAAAAATGCAATGTTTGTAATATATTTTTAAAAGATTTGTCGCCTTGTCTGTGTTAACTGGTTGCGACTTACAGAGAGACAGACAAGCGTGAAATTATAAGGATGCTTGGCTCTCCTATGGATTCTAATAAATATACTTTTTTCTTTTAGTTTTATATTGGTTTAATTAAGTTTAACTTTGTCTAGTACACTTGATACAACTTTACCTAGGTACACTTGTCTATTGATACTTGTGCATTATAAGTACCTCCCCCCCCCCCGTTTTTTTCTACATCAAACAGGAACTAATTAAAATAATACTGCAATATAGTATAACAATATTTAGGCTGGGGACAAATATAAATAACAATATCTAGGTTAAGTTAAAATGAAAAAGTATGTTAAAACAATGCATTAAAAAATCTGAACTGTTGCTTTGCATAATGTAATTTTTTTTAAACTTTGAACTTATATAAGATTAAATCAATATTTAATATAATTTTTTTCATTATGAAACTAAAAACTCTTATTTCAGATATTGTTTATTTATATTAGTTTAAGATTGTATGCCTGTAGTATATTCTGGTTGGGTAGGATATATTACTGGCGATATTTTGATGTGTGGATCTTTAGAAGTTTGGAGTTCGAGCGAACGGAAATCAGGACTATAGTTTGTGAGGTGTCCTCCTACTTGCGGTCAGTCCTATTTGCGGTCAAGTGTAGTTTTATGAAGGATGATCAAGGTTCTGGAGGTGGAAGGGTTTCCAGTTTGCGGTCACATCTTGAGAGATAGTTAATTACTAATCACAAATCAAGTCGTTTGCCATCTTCACGTGCCGGTCTACAGTTCTCGGTTGGCAGAATCCACAGGGATTCTTACTTACCAAATTCACTGTTTTGACGAGAGGATAGTGAGTCAGAACGAACAAACGACTCTGTTCACTTAAATAGAGCCTAAAAAAGGGGGAATAATAAACAATCACTGTATACATATATAAATAGAGAGGGAGAGAGCTACAACAAAAATAGATACTAATATTTATAGAATATACTCTTTCGCATTACAAGCATACTTCGTACTAAAGGTTCGCCAGTCCCAGACATTTTTAAAATAAGACTATAGATAAATTTGGATTGACTCAAAAAAACATTGAATTGAATCAAAAAAACAAATGGCATACGACGAATTTCGGTAAACGTTTCCCCCACTTCAAATCTTCAACACGACTTTAGGGGGACGAGGCCAAACATAAATAAATGTCAATACTTAAAATACTCCGGCCAAACCTGTTAGACACGATTTACAACCTAGTGTTTGAGACAGTGCCGCACTAGGCTCACTATATGGAGTTCAAATATGTGACCGCAAATTGGACAAATATCTTTCGATTAGCCCACGACATTTTTGGGGTGACCGCAAAATGGACGGTTTTACCCCTGACCGCAAATTGGACTGACCGCAAGTTGGATACAACCAGTTTGTGAGGCGAGCGAAGGACTCCAAGAGATTAACTTGCCCTCCACCAACGCACGCACACTCGCCGGCAGGAGCGAAACAGGCCCTACCTACCCCTCGCCACAAGTCAATGACTCCCCCACTCGAGAGCCTACTACAATTTGACAACTTTGTAAATTCAAATTTTGTTCTTTTCGTTTTAATTGTTTTGTGATCTACATAAAATGTTGAGTAAAACAAGACCAAACACGATATAAATACAATGATTTTGAAGTATAGTCCAAAACTCAGTCTTATCATGAACCCGATGCAAATTGAAATATTACTGTACAATATTGGGAAGCGGGGTATACTCCAAATGAAACATTTTAATTAATAAAGTGTAAAATTGATATGATTCATTATTAGTTGACTTTACCTTGATTACAAGGGAGTTAAAAACAATACCAACACGTAAAATTCTACAAAATTCCACATTTATTGATCATTTGTAAACCTGCGCTATGAATTTAAACAGGTAAGTTTATGCTTTAAAATATAATTACAATATTTAAGATAAAAATGTAAAATTTTAATAAAAAAAACATAGTTCATTAACTTTATAGTATGACATACAACAAAGAACAGTATTTGAAATTACAACTAAAAAAAGTAAAGTGGATATTGAAAAAAAACACTTGTTAATGTTTTTAAAATAATTTGCACACTGTGATGCTCCATTTAATGCTATCTATATCATGTTTGGACAATTTTTTCTCGTCTTTCTATACAGATTTTAAAAATAAATAAATCAAAAAGCTATAATTACAAATTAAAAAAGTTGCAACCAGATAGTGAATGTTTATATGGCTATTAGGAAGGGTAGAGTTACAGGTAGAACGGCGCGTGAGCCCAGAGAAACCCCCCTTTGTCTCTGGTGTGAGTGTGTGTGTGAGGGATGCTAAGCTCTTGGAGTCCATGGCCCTTCTCACAAGGTATAAACCTTCGATTAAGCACCTCACAGCGCAGTAAGCCAGCTCCGATGGATGAACTAAATCTAACTTTATGAATAAACAATCAATAATAACTATTATTTAACTAAATATAACTTAGATTTAACATTACACTAAGTGGTCGAGATAGTTGATTAGGCCAAAATGGCCGACAACTCGCTTTTCACATAGTTTCGTTCGTAATTTACAGTCGCGCCGCTAAAATCCCTGGGCCTGTAATTTGGGGGGGGGGAAGAAAGACAGGGAAATTTACCTAAATAATTAAATTAGGAAAGGAAACACTTAAAGCAAACTTGTCCACATCTGGCCGATCTGTGGGCAATGTAATAACCTCAGAATACATCTCGCTTCCTTGGAGGTTGAAACACAACTCTTTGTCATCTTGAATGGTTTTCTTGTTTTAGATTCTACCGCGAGGGATGGGGGTAAACTGGTATAATCCAATTTCGGCTTCCCATAAAATAAATCAATATTAACTCGTGGGAACTTCGGTCACCACAAATTTAAAGATTTATTTAACTTGAACATTGTATTGAAGTCCGAATCTGAGAACTCAGAGAAATGAGTAATGAAAGATTTTTATTTTGTTTAAAACAAAACAATAAATCAATAATAAAACTAACTTGTATATGTAATAATTGTAATAATTTCAGAACAGAAGTTACTGATTATAATAAACAAAACTGTAGCCTGGTGTAAACATTTATTGGTCACTCCTAAATAACTAGTCTAACCCTAAAGGAGGTTGTTATATAACATCACTACTATATAAACTAACCTATTTGTGGTGATTCTCTCGATCACAAATCTGATCTACATATTTTTTTACCAAAAACTCGAACAGGTTTGGCCAGGTTGTGTTATATATTCAAATAGATATGTTCAGTTTAAAGCCAAAATAAATTAATAAATCAACAAAATAAGAACACAAAACGCTATTAAACACAAACAATGTACAATAATTTATCATTAAATTCTGTCAAAACTTTTTTCTATCTGTAGTTATGACTCAAATATTCCGAGTGGTAATATTTAGAATCTATCGTTAAATTAAAAGAAGAGCAGTATTAATCTAGTGACAAATCTGAGTTATAAAATACTGTGGCAGTGTAATAAATAACTTCCCAATTAAGTTTTTATACAGAGAGATAAAGTAAAAGAGAAATTGAGAGAAATTTAAAGGTGAGAGCGTTAGAGAGATCAATAAATGTAGAGCAAGACATTAAGATACTTGATACATTTTTCTGCTACATTTTTTTTTTTGCTCCTTGCACTATTATACATGTTGAACTGACGATCCTTCTAAAGGTTTATTACGTTTGTCAATGGTGCATGGACCAACAATGTTAAATTTAATGGTAGTACACGATAATACATGTTCCAATAAATCTTTAAAGTGTAAACTTGTTTTAAACTTTGAATTAATATTACTTTTTAAACTTCAAAGTAAATTTTAAAAGCTAAAGTAAGGTGACTAAAACATGTCAATTTCAAACCAAACCTAACCTATCATAGAAATCTCTTAGCAGAAACATGTGCCCTCGGAAAGACCCTAAACCTGCCAAACGATTCTGACCTTTGTTAACTGAAAATCCACTGGGCGTTTTTGTGGGAATAAAAAGTTATGTTTTACAATGTCATTAGGAGTTTGTAAATGGTACCTGTTAAAAATTTGTGTTAGCCATATTTATATAACAATTCCATTTAAATACATTAAAACGCCAGGAATACTGAAGGAGATGAAATTATTAATATGATTTGTTCGGACATTTCTCTTCTTATTTAACTAATACACGACGTTTCGAGAGTATAAATCAACTGATATTATCAAGTGACAAATCGGAGCATTAAAGTTAAATACACCAACACGTCTTGGTAGCCTAGGACAATGTTTATACCTATAAACTAAAAAAGAAACCAAGGCCTAAAGCTGGGCCTGAACAGTCAAAACTAAGACTACGGGTTGAGAAAAAACCACCAGACACAAAACTGCACTACACAAAGTACGGTAAACAACTAACTGTAAAAGGGTGTGATGCCAAGAGAAATATCCTTACTGTTTATCACACTAAAATACCTTTTTCCTCATCTTCTAAAGTTTATTCCAAGATCGAATCATTACTCCTACTTGCGAATAAAAGACGTATTACTTTTTACACCGGGTGTACCCCGAAGAGATCGATATTTTTTAGTTAATATCCTGGACATATGGAACACTCTACAAACTTGACACTCTACAGTTATATTACAGATATGTAAAAATTACCCTCTAATTTCTCTTCTTTTTTTTTATGGTCAATCAAAACAAAATAACAAAAATAACATTAATCTTCTGGATAGAACCACTACCTCCCAGAATACAACGCAATTAAAATGTGCATTGCCATCTATTGAATCTCGATCAATTGTTGTTTGTTAACACACAACAATGAAACAAAACAATTTGTGTTCAATCTGTTTGCGTGTAATATCTAAGCTCGAAACAAAGAATGTTTGAAAATTGAACAAAAAATAAAATTTTGTTTCAGAGATTTTGGAAACGAGTATAATACTATAAGGTGTTTTCACAGAACCTATTCAAATGTGGTTCCTACATCAATAAAATCAATTCATAAATGAAAAACTATGCTACTAAAAACTAGATTTCAAAGAAATGCCATAAATTTTTTAACAAAGCAAATGAATAGCTTGCCGTATGCTACTTTATTGAAATCTCCAAACAAGCCTAATTCACTTAGAAATGTTAACACCAAAGTCGTCAGCTCAAAGGTATGCCAAGAAGAACAAAATATAGGTTTAACAACACATTTAATTTACTGACTGTTGGAAGATCACCCAGACAGAAGAGCGGAATTTTGTTAGAAGGAAAAGCTTGAAGAAAATGTCGAGTGGTAAGAAGGAATTTTATTCTCAGACGAAGCCACAATTTACAGAACTGTATCTGTAAACAGATATATTTATAATTATTTTAACACACAATATACACATATTTTACACGAAGAAGAACTTAAAATCAAAGGGTTTAATTGTTTTGACTGCCGTCAATATGGGTGGTGTTTTATCGTATGACATATCCCATCAGACAATGACTGGAGACAGATACGCATCAATACTAACTGATCACATAGTTTATGATCTTACTCAGACGGGATTTTGTTTCCAACAGGATGGAGCTCCTCTTCATCATGTAGGCCACAGCAAATTTAGATCGAGATCTTTCCCAAACGTTGGATAGGTCGTGCCAGCAACTCCATAGACTGACCTCCGAGATCCTCGGAATTGAGTTTCAGATTTTTCCCTATGCTGCTTATTGAAAAATAAAGTTTATTCTCACCCTATAGCAACAGATATTTATTTAATGAGGCAGATTGAAGAGGCATTACTGTTGATACCTCGGCAATTTTTCAAAAACACTTATTACTCCTTTTTGTTTCGTTACTATCAATGGAGAGCATGGATATCAATTCGAATAAAGGTCAAATTTGATCACTAATCATTTATTACTGTTATTTTTCTGTACTTTTCTCTATTAAATTTAACATATTTCCATGTTATCTTCAAATAAACAATTTGTAATGGCTATGCAAATAAAATTAGTTTGTTAAAAACGTACCATTATTTTGTTATTCCGCCATTTTGTTTTATTGACCATAAAAAAAGAAACTCAAGAGTAATTTTTTACATAAATAGCGACCTCTTTGTGGGACACCCTGTATACACAAATGATGGCAAATCTCCGATTAAACCGTACTAATAATATGAAGAATCCATCATTACCAATTAACTTTAAAATCAGAAAATGAAATGATTAGATATACAAATCAGTAGAGGTGCAATTCATAAATATTGAATTGATGAATTAATTTTAAAACTTCTATAACAACTAAAAATTTATTGCAAACGTTTAAAAACACAAAAAGATTAGAATATTTTAAAGATAGTGAATTTCCATATTATACCATTTGAAGTGGAGGTGAATGATAAATGTAGATAATACGATGCTAAAGTAGAGGTAATTATAAAGCATCTGATATCGTGATGCACGTTATTCCTTGTCTAGAGGTTCTGTACACGAAACTTTACTGACAGTGTACTCACAAATATACAGGGTGTCCCGGAACTCTCTGGTGACCGCTTTGTAGAATTGTTAGTAATGCAATTTACCATTTCCTTGTAACAAAAATGTACCTTATTTTTCACTTCACTTTTTATCTTAGACGAAGAATTAACTTCAATGAAAATGACATCTCTTGAATTCATACACTGTGAATTTTTAATTTATTATTAGTGTTGTGGAATTCAGTTAAATGCTTGGGTTTTTTGTTTGTAATAAAAATCTTCAGTGGTTCTGTTCTAATAAAATCTCTTTTTTTTATTTATTATTATATATACATTAAACGAATTATAACAATTAAATATTGTCAATACACTTACGTTCGTCTTTATTCTATATTTTCTTATACCTATACAATTTATACATATTATATCATTATTTCTTTCGTAAGAATTTTAGAAACAAAATAATAAATCCAGAATGGTTCCAACTATTATTACTTGAAGTATTATTTAAATCATCACAAGATCCTTTGACATCCATGTTTGCTCAGCCTTTTTATTATTATTATTATTATTAAAGTGCTTCACTGCTCCGGTTACACTTAAGATAGTCTTCCCTTGCACCAACAACGATTTGGCCATCTTCCTTCTCTCTCTTTCCTCAGCCGGTCCCCTCCAATCTATCAGACCTCAACTCCTTTCGGTTAGGCCTTTTTATATCATCCTACACCTTGTGACGTCCCGTTGCCTTTGCAAGGTAAGCATTTCAAAACTTTTTTCACTTCTTTCATAATAATTATTTCCATTCTGAGTTATAAACAACTTTGTATTACTTTTACTAATTTGATTTTTACAATAATTCTAACTTACAATCCTTATTGCTAACAGTGTTTTCCGTTAAACAACTTTGGAATACATGTCTCGTTTAAAATGCGTATTGAAAATTTCTCCAATTTATACAGGGTGAACTAAAAGTTTGGAAACACCCCTGTAACTTTTGAGTGAGTAATTTGGAAAAAACCAAACTCAAGTAATGTTTACTAGATAATAAAATGTACTTTTTTAGACATAAAACAATGTTGTTACCATTTCCAAAATGGAAAGGTTTGGGGACAGTTCAAATTTTTTAAATGCAAACCCCTGCCTTGCGACCCCTCATTTTAACGGCATTGGTACAAGAATGTCAATGACGAAAACTAGAGGTCTCTATCTAATTCCTATCTAAAGTTATTTTCGGTTAAAGACGAGAATGATACAAGTTCTTCCAACTTTTTTGTGAGTGATTGGAATTATTGATTAACCACAACACAACTTAACTGCTGACTCCAATATAAACACCTTTCTTCTTATCAGGATGTCTGAAAACATTCAAAGTTTGAGTTGAACACAAATACCACGGTAATAAGTTGATGGTATTTATTCAACCCAATCGTACAATACAATAATACAAGAAGATCCTCCCAAAGAATGTAAACAATTTGGTTTCTTGAGCGTTGTAGGAAATATTAAATTGTATTGGTAGATCAAGTGGTCATGCCATGTGTACGAAGTTTTTAAGTTAGTTTAAAACAATTATGGACGATTTTGATCCTCATAATTGTGTACAATAAGACACTAGAAATTTGACATGTTCCTATCTTAGTTTGGTGCATACAAATGGTGTCGAAAATCACTTTTTACCGTTTCCTTAGGCCCAAACACGTAACATACAATCCAAAAACTGTGATTTTTGTTCTCGATTTCGATAATTCTCTGAAATACATATTCGGGAAAAATAAAATAAATTTATTTTATCATTTAGTTTTAAGTCTTAGCTCTTACCTTTCTTACTTACCTAGAATGGCATTACATTGTGATGGCCGTATACATCACCAGCCTTGGCGCCTTCCATGTACTTAGAAGTACGAAGAGTTGCCTATTCTTTGATTTAAGGCGCTAATGCCGGGGTATTGGATAAGGTTTTACCCACTTTTTTCCTGCGGACCGTTCGGATTCGATCTGTACGAGCTTAACCAAAATCTGTGGTTAGGTGTTTTTTGAAGGATCGAACGACCCTTTGGGGTTTGAGCCCAGCCTCTCCGTAATTATACTATTAAAATGAAGAAGAGATACCAAAATGGCGGCTTAGGCCATCGGGCTTAACCACTTGTGCAATAAATTTATTACTATTAAATTAGGTTAATTAATTATTAATTAATTTAAGTTTAAGATACGACAAAATGGCTGATGAGTGGAGACAAACCCGCGATATCTGAGCTGAACGCGACGTACGAAGAGGGAAAGTCGAATAATGAAAATATTTTCGATCACGGGTATATGTAATCATAACCCACAAGCAAACCAAATTAATTATTTTTGGAACATTTAGAATATCTGCTTGTATAATTGTAGGTAAGTGCAATGATAATGCACAACAATTTGTCTTCTTTTTTGTCTCTGTTTTTTCCTTCAATTAGCGTGTCACCTTCAATTTATCTTACTGTCTCTCTCTCCGTCGTTATGAGTTTTCCTCTCTCCCCCTCTCCCTCTCAAAGCAATTATTTCCAGTTCGTTAGCCTTCTACTCAGATCTCTCAAGATACAAAATTCTAACCCTTTCTCAAGATTTATGAGTGTCGAAAAATGAAAACCTTGGGTCAATACAAAGTTTTGTCTCCAACATTAAATCACACAAGGATGATTTGTTGTTTTGTAGGGGATGTTTGGAGGGATTTACAAACGAATTTCCAATAAATAACGCCGACACATTAGACTATAAAATGCTTTTAAATCCTACACATTGGATTAATTTGCCATTAGTGATTTCCATTGTATATACAGGGTGTGATCAAAATATGTGTCCTAGCATTGAAAAGTGATTCAAGGTATCAAAAAAAGCATCGTTATTCGTCACGTGTCGGCCATTTTCTGTGGTTTTTTTTAGGAAAATAATAATAGCTTTATAAATTATTAAAATTTCAAATCGAAATTTGGTATACACATTTGTTATGTAACAATATTTGTTACACAAATTTCCAAATGCCGCCGTTTGAAATACATAGCCGTCCCATAGCTCTGTATCACAGAAATGTTAAACTAGGCCGAAAATGTGTGCCATAGTTCCGAATATTTATATTATACCATGTGTCCAAAAAGTCCCACCCCCCCCCCTCTTATTTTTTTTATTAATGGAAATAGACAGATTTGCTTTGGGGAAAGTTTAGATAACCAAAGGAGGAGTTTTTTGAAGTATCAAAATTTTCAACCCTTACCCCCAAAATGGGGTAGTTAAGGGGTACCTAAGTCAAGAATTTTAAATAGCAACCCCTATTGAGTGATAACTCATTTTAAAGGTATTTTCAAAATAAGAATATAGGCGCAAACCAGAGGTCTCTAAGTTCATCTTACCCAACATAGCAACCAATCGAATTGTGAATGTTAACCTACAAACTCCGGTTGTTTTTATTACATTACAAAGTGCTCTATGTTGGTAAAATGATGGTAAGAGCCTTACCTTGTTTCTTTAGCTCATATTAAATTCTTGAAATGACTACCATTTACTTCTTGACAGAAATAGATTCTGGACTCAAAAGCATGTTGTACATTTCGTAACATTTCCGGTCTAATTATTAACGTAAAATTAACAATTCGATTGGTTGCTATGTTGGTTAGGATGAACTTAGGGACCTCTGGTTTGCGCCATTATTCTTATTTTGAAAAGACCTTTAAAATGAGGTATCACTCAATAGGGGTTGCTATTTAAAATTCTTGACATACACCCGAACTAACCCATTTTAAGGGTAAGGGTTGAAAATTTTGATACTTCAAAAAACTCCTCCTTTGGTTATCTAAACTTTCCCCAAAGCAAATCTGTCTATTTCCATTAATAAAAAAAATAAGAGGGGGGTGGGACTTTATGGACACATGGTATGATATATATATATATATATATATATATATATATATATATATATATATATATTGAATTCGAAGTTGTGGCACAAACACGGTAATTTTTTCGAAGCTATGACACCAACACTGAAATAAGTAGCCGACTGTCTTATAATTCCGAATAAGACAGAGGTGTTGGCGACAGTAAGAAGGGGGGAAGGGATTGGCTCTCGAGCTATCAGATAAATAGAAGGGATTGGCTCTCTCATTTGAAATAAATGACTATGAATAAATAAATGAGTCTTATTTATTGACCAATTCCCCCCGCTTAATCTCTTATAAATATTGAGATTTACATTAAAGTTAGAAATTAATTCATATATAAACTACAGGTTGTTATTACGTGATCTATAAACGTTCTATTTCAGCACTCACTGGACAAAGATTCGCTGAGATACGAAGGTTTTGTGGCGATGGGTGTTACTCCCCCACGTCAACCAATGACGAGCCTCGTGCCCCTTCTCCATTTCTTCCGTCACCGTGCAGACCCCCACCACAATTCGGACATGTACAAAACACCATAAAACGTTTAGAAATTATAGGATTTTTTTATCATATTCGGTGGTGTGGCACGGTTATAAAATTCGATCTTATTAATATTCGGTCCTATAAGACACATCTGTTATTCGGAGTTGTTAAACTTTTCTGTGGTTACTTCATCGCATCGTTGAAAATCACTAAAACCATTAACTTTAACAAAATGTAAAAACCCGCCATTTTGAAAATTATACATTCAGTTTTGATTCTTTAATACTAGTTGTTTGTTGTTCTTTTGCTCATCAACGCCATATGAAAAGAAAAAAGAAGAAGAAGAAGAAGAAGAAGAAAAGAAGTAGATAAAACAAAGACCCGTAGCCTTCGGATACTATTACTTCGACAGATTCGGAAGAGAACAAGAGTTGATCAAGAGAGAGACCTGCTAGGAGAGATAAATATAAGGATTTAACCCAATACTACATGAAAAAAGGTCTCCAATTAGAGGGACCTCAAGATCGCGAAAGTCAGTACTCACTATAGTTAGCCCTTGAGGGTAAAACATGAAAAATGTGTAGACCAAATTTCTATTCTAAATCTCAATATTTTTTTTTATTTTGAAGAAAAAAAAGTTTTCGGAGATCTGTTTATAGGAACTGTTTTAAAAAAAAAAAAAATTATTACCATCAATCACTTCCCAAAGTTAGGGCACGTATTTTTGGAACACCCTATATATTCAAAATACACCCATAAACACTTAAAACATGGTCAAGTGATTGTGATTTCATGCTAAATTTACAGCTACGGAGTAATTCAATAAAAATTCCATTCATTAAAAAACATAATCAAATGGTGAACATTACAGAACAAATTGTGATCATCAATAATACTATAGTACAGTAATAATATGATTTAATCAGACACTTGGCATCATAAAAACAAATACAAGACTTTCCAGAATGTATATCAACTTTTGTTACCAACTTAGATTATAAAAGTGTAAGGACACCAACATTACCTAGTAGCCAAGTTGAAAACTAAAACAAAACCTGAGAGAGGAACTCAGGCCTAAAGCTGTCTACACGAAGAATAAATACGTCATCAGAAAAGACCACCAGACTCAGGACTGCACTACACAAAGAACGGCAAGCAACTGTTAAAGTCACCTAATCATATGTCGGGGTGAACAACCTTTTGTGAGCACTTGAAGGTGACATTTGATAAAAACTAAAATATTTGATGATGTTAATGTTGTACTTAAAGGTGCATCTAAGCTGAACTGCCTCTCTCTTCATGCGTCATGAACTTTACCTCTCTTGGTTCAGTGGCACAAGGTTTGTGTACGACACCCTCGGGGGCTCACTATAGTTATTACGGGCTTGACAATCTCGAGGTACAGTAGCTGGATCTACATTTTTTTACATAGTCTTGGATTACACCCCTCTCTTTCAACTTTCCTGTCGTGTGTTTCTTGACCAACGATTGTTCTCTTCCGACCCTGACGCTATTTTATTCGGGGACTAAAGTTCTTTATTTTAAGTTCTTTTTTTTTATTTCGCCTTTACACAACAAGAAACAAAATTGTGTACGATAAATAACTGAAGATGAACAACAGTTGTAGAAACGTTGATCTATTGAGTACATTGGAGTGTGTTAATCAATTGATTACAAGTTTGTGTTCAACATATGTTGATTGAGGATTTACTTCATCGAAATTAGTGTTCAACCCTAAAGTTGCTAATAGTTAGGGATGTTATTGAGGGTTGTTAAATCAATTAACCCTTGTTCTAAAAGCACTTGCACACGTCAACCTCAATTGTTGTCCTTAGTTACCAACCCCCAGTATAAGGGTAAATTCAAATTTACTAGATGTTGGCCTGTTTCCATTATAGAGGGAAAACATTTATATCTTCTCTAATTTACTAGGGGCGTATTACTAGGGACTATGATTCGGTACGAAATGTGTAATTTATTAATATTAAGGAACAAATGTTGTTTCCTTTGTAAACACTTCTATTTTTGTCGTTGTTGTTTAAACGCGAAAATCCTATCTACAGCTGCAACCGGTGGACTGATTTTTATCAAATTTTGTAAGTGTGTAAAGTTTTGACCATATCTCAAAACTTTTATCTATTTTCTAAATAACTCAAAATCTGGGGATAGCTGCCGGAAGATAAAACACAAAATTAACTATTTTGATGGAATTTTGCTCAAATGTAACATCTAAGAACCCAAAACAAGAAGGATTGGTCGCCATCTCAATCTGTCTGGTTGTCTGTCTATCTGTTTGTCTGTCTGTCTGTTTATATGTATGTATGTCTGTCTATCGGACTATCCGTCTATGTATCCGTCTGTCTGTTACTCTATCTGTCTTCCTTCCTGGATTTATGTATGTCTGTCTGTCTATATGTATGCTCTTTTTTCTTTCTGTCTGTTTGTCAGACTATCCGTCCGTCTGTTAGTCTGTCTGTTAGTCTCTCTGTATTCCTGCCTGTCTCTCTGTCTGTCCATTCGTCTGTCTGCACGAAAGTCTGATCGTCCGTTCGTCCGTCCGCGAGCCTGGGTCTTGTCTGTCTGTCTGTCTGCCTATTTCTATGCTTGTCTGTCTTCCAGCCTGTCTTTATGTGCTGTTTGTCTGTCTTTTTTTCTGTCTACATGTATGCATTTATGCATGTCTGTCCGTCCGTCTGTTCGACCGCCAGCCTGGCTCTTGTCTGTCTGTATGTCTGCCTACCTGCCTACTCCCCGTCTTCCTGCATGCCTGCTCCCCGTATTCCTGTCTGCCTCCCTGTCTGTACTACCTGTCTGCCATTCTGTCTGTCTGTTCGTCCGTCCGTCTGTCTCTCAATCGTCTGTCATATGTGCAATGCTCTTTAGCCCAAACGTAGGCTATGTACTAAATTTAATCAAATCTGTTATGCGAGCATATTTTGGGCATATCACCAATTGTTTTTTCAGCTATTTGACAACTAAATATTTATCAACTCCTGACACTGTACATACATCTTCAAGATGTGAACTAACTTCACGCTCAGAGTGTGATTATTTTGTGATACGTATGGTGTGTGAATGAGTAAATGAATCATAGCTTATTGTATCATTTATGTACTTAGTATAAATATTCTGTTAATGTTAAAAAAAAATTGACAATAGATTTATAATACTATTTATAAATTTTTTCTTAACGTCTGATACTTGTTTCATTTAAAAGGTTCTTACTAAAGTTTATTTTATTCTTTAATTTTAAGTTGTGTTTTTTTACGTTTGACGTTGTTTTTACTTGGAATTGTTTTTTAATTGATCTTATTTTGTAGGTTATGATTTGTTTAAATTGTGTTCAGGTCTGTTTAGTTAAAATATACAATTTATTATTTATGTATTGTCGGATTAAGTGAAGAAGAGGACTTGGATTTCTATTCTACTGTATCGCTATTATAGTATACAGTAAGATAAAAGTCTCTCATCGTAATGATCATTCAATACACATCCCTCTATTGTGCAACTACCTTACAGAACTATTAGTTTAAAGTAGTTTTGAAACATATTCACGACTTCTAATGATGCTATGTGTACATCTGACCCGGCGCAAGTAAATATTGAATCTGAAATAAACAAATATGGTTTATCTCAAAGACAGATAAGCCTCTAAAGGAATGATAGTAGTTGAACTGTGTCTGTTACATTAAGTGCTTCGGATTAGTATCTGCTATGGTACCACTTAGTACTTTATATTTACCCAGGCAAGGTAGGTTGCTATGTGTACTGATTCGCTATAACTTTTCTGTTATATATACATTCAAATCGATGGTAACAGTTGTTTTGACGGTTAGTTACAATCGAGAGAATCGATTTTTTTTTTATATAGATACTTTACGATCGTAATTAATTCGTATAAACGATTAACTCGACCTCAGCTGATGTTTTTAGGTCCTAAGACTAAAAAGAACCAATTTAGCATCTCAATGCATGTATTGAAAACAGTTTTGAAGCAGTCTAACGGAAAATAGTTTTTAACAATAGTTCTAGATGAGCACTATATATATATATATATATGCTAAATTTCAAGTTCGTAAATTAATATTTATAACCTTTGTCGTGCTTACGTAGCCTACAGACGACAGCGATGACGGGCGGATTGCATGTAAAAATCACTTTTTTGGTCCCTGAGGCCATGAAAAAAAAAGAGATTGAAATTTTTAAGAGATTGCCAAACTTGCCCTATAGGCTACTTTGTATACTGGGTACGTAAAAAATGCAATATGCTTATAATAATTGCTATAATATTATAAATTTAAAATAAATAACTATTTATTTTATTAACACAAAATCTATCTGTAGAAAAGTGTTACTGCCTAATAAATAACATACTCATTTCAATTGCATTTCAAATAGTTTCAAATGTGAACACTAGTTGCAGTACTTTTATTTCAATTTAAGATAAATTGAAAATTTGTAAATGACAAAAAGAGACATCAGTTAAAAAAAACCACCTTCCTTCCTGTTAGTACTCCAATCGCTTTTACCTTGTACCAACTGGTAAGCTCTTCCAATAGACATGCAGAGATGATTTACAAATACAATCATGGAATATGGAATTAAAGTGGAAGGATAAGAAGTGTATCCAGGTGACAGCATCAGTCTGTCAGATACCAGTTGACGAATAAATATTTACAATTCGTCGATAAATCCAATGCCTTCTTGAGAAAATTTATCAGTAAGCAAATATATATATTATATTCATTATTGTTGAAAGCTGTACTAATTTACGTAATATCAGTTCTGAAATATTCTTCAAGTGGATACCGATAAGTTTTTTGTATTTTCCTCAATGTCTTTGGTATATTTTGCTCCATAAATTAAATTTAAGGTAATTTTTAAAAGACAATTGTGTATGCTATATGCTTTGTTCTTAGTTCATTTAATCATCTAAATTTAGAAGGCTCTGAAATGTTTTAGAGACAGCTGATTTTCTTAACATGTTGACAGTTGATAAATATATTTAATATATGATAGTATCGGCTTAATTTTTGTTATTTATGGCGTTTAATTGGTGTTGTGCGGGCGTAAGTGATCTTTTAAAACATAATTTGAAGTTCGTAAGGACCTAATTAGGGACATTATTAAATTAATACTGTAAGTATAAGTCAGTATGATGTCAAATCAAGAAATACATTTAGATGAAGGGCCTACTGTAGATTTTAAAGGTGCAACTTTGCAAATGCATGACGAAGGTTTCCAAGGTGGCAAAACAAACACAAGTGGAGTAGAAATCATAAATGATAATGCTGACGGAATTGCCAGTAATGGTAACGCAGGTAATTCTGACAGTCCAAATTACGAGTTACAAATTATCTTAATCTATGTTACTTAAAAATAGGAGTATGTTAATATACCTAAAACTTATTGTTTATAATTTTAGAAGTTGATTGGGACAGTGTATATAGCATCGTTATTCTCGTTTTTGTTAACTTGTTTTAATCACACAAAAAAACAAAATCTTGTTTCCCCAGAAAACGTTCATATTTTGAAAAAAGACAAAAAAGGATTTTTAAACGGAATTCACACTTCACTCTAAGAATTAATTGTATCAAAATATAATATGTTGCCAATGTTACCATAGGGGTAAATGTCCAGTTGAGATCCTGTTGTGATTTAATATTGAAGTTTAATGAAATCGTGTTTTACATACCTTATTATTAAACAATTGTATTAACCTTTAGCTTGGAAGACCCTTTTCAACTATCAAAAACCATTATTTATATATATATATATATATATATATATATATATATATATAAATTGTGAGTGTGGAATTGGCTCAATAGTATTATTGTCATATCATGGCACAGATGACATTTATAAACTATACAATAAATTTTTGATGTCTAGGACAAGTTAGGTTAAGTATGATCTAAATATTTCGATTTACAATATAAATGAAACACAGACATAATATTTTGTAAAGTTTTACAATTTATTGAATCTTTCCGACCATGGTTTTGCTAGTTACAGTGTTTACAAAGCAGCTAAAGACATATAAATATGCCTAATACAAGGACGGTATATTTATGTTTTCTTCCCTTGCAATTTAGTGAAGTAAAATATTTGTTGAAATCGTTTACTACCTGCCTTATTTTGAAACAAATAGGTCATTTGATGTCGCAAGACCATTTTGTTGTACCAAAATCCATTACTTAAGTATAAAATAAGCAATATATATCAAAGTATGAATGCCTACATTAATACGTATGACTATGGTTGGTCAAGTTAGTGAATGTGTGATTGCTTGATGTTTATGTCAAACCTTTTATTAGGCCTGGCTAGGTGACTATATATATATTATATATTTATTTATATAGTCACCGCCTAAACCTAGCCTATTTCTCATGATTCTTACATCATAGAACATCATAATATTAAGCTGTCAGGCGACATATACTGCACATGTGTCATACCATACACGATTTTTGTACCATTGTGTAACCTTGATAAACTAGATGTAGAGCTCGATTTGTTAGCTTTAGAGCCCAGTCGTTCTTTTTTATTTCTTATTTTAGACTTCAATAATGGATTTTGCTCTTCAAAAGGGTCTTCCAACATCAAATATGGTCTATTTGTTTCGAAATAAAGTAGGTAGTAAAGGATTTCAACAATTTTCTTCACTAAAGATCAGGGCAAGGTACAATACATAGGCCTAAGTACCCAAGAACAGTTAGTTCTCATGAAACCTAAAAATATAATATAGAATTAATTATTTTGGTAAAGCTAGCTGTTGGGAATATATTAGAACAGAAAAATCACTATAATTCCGCTTTTTATTGTAAGAAAAATGTTAGGGAATTTAGGTTAAAATTTATGATATGCAAAAAATGGTTTAATTCCAATATGACACAGCAATAAAAATTCAAAAAGGCTGGTGTGCACTACAGAATAATTGTATTGTTTAGTGTTTTGTTATGTAGCCTAATTCCTTTAACATATTATGACCTCCTATGAGTGATTAAGGTTCATCTGATGATAGGATAGACTTTAACATATATTTTATCCGATTGTGACCTGTATACTTGAGAGTGAATATGAATTCAAAGAATGCTGTTTCTAAACTGATATGTAATATTTGTAATGCAGCCTATGTAGGCCAAACAGACTGTAATTTTTGTAGGATAAGAGAACACAAAACGAGTTAGAGGTTGGATTATAGTTATTAGCTTTTCTAACCATTTAAAAAAAAATTATGTAATGTCAGAATCAATGTCAAAGTAAAAAGTAGGATATTAAATGCTTATAAAATATTAGAAATTAATATATTGTTTTGTAAAAATGCTAGTTTAGTTTTGAATGATCAGATAGCATTTTCACAGATTCTCAACTTCTTCAATCTTTGTCTTATAGGCCTTGATTATTGTCCCCTCCCCCCAACACCCCCTCCTTACCTTCTACATCTAAAGAAAAAGTATTTTCCTAATATGTATAAAATTGTTTGCTTTTTTTCATATTTGTCCTTAGTTTATGTTAAACTGTCCTGTAAATGCTGAATTGGCAAAACCATAGTCGCAAGACTTAATAAATTGTGGAATTGTAGATAATATTGTGTTTATGTTTTCATTAACATGGAGTACTACCAAATACCTTTAATCTTAATCATGAATTTATTTTACATTTAATTGTTATAAAAGTGGGATTTTTTACAACTTTGTAGAGTGTATGCATTTTAAACCATACAGTAAATAATTTTACAATGTACTTGCTGTTTTTACAATAGTGTTACAACAATCTAGTGTTTTGGTTTTATTTTTATGGCGGATGAATTTTGTGTTCTGCCTTCATACTCTCTTTTGTCAGGCTAAATATGACTTAAAATAGTTGTGAACAACTTACATAGAGTGGGTCAGTTAAGCTGCTTGTTTAAGTTACAAAATATTATTAAAAATAGATTTGCATTAAATTTTATTTTCATATTATTAATTTAATACGTTCTTTTACAAATTGAAAATATATATATATATTGAAATATCGAGGTGCTAAGATCTCTAATAATTATCCAGTTTTATAAATATGACTTAAATTGTAAATAGAAATAATAGGACTGTACATAACCTAACTTCTCCCAGAAGTCAAATAGGTATTTGTTGTGCGATTGAAAATGTCATGAGGTAGTACACTGTTTTGACAATACAACTGAGCCAGTTCCACAATCATATTGTATGTAATGTAGAGGTGTGTATATCACATTATAACTCTCTCAGTCTCATCTTAATCTGTCAAAGAATATTGATCAACTTCCCCTAACTAAAAACACCATAATCCCTTGGATCTCTTATATTGATACTGCAAAACATGTTGATGTGATATTTTTAGTTCTCCCAAACCATCTGATTTCCCGTGTGTGCCCTAAATTGTAATGTGTTAGACTGCTACAATCCAATTTTGACATTCTTTAGTTTTCATTGCACCAGTTCCACATTATCCGATTTTCACACTCCATTAGATCATCTACTGTAGTCCTGTATATTCTTTCTGTTAAGTGATTTATCTTTGCTAAAGTTATACCTTGACATTTGTTAGGTTATTCAAGATGTCGGTCGGTAAAACTTACGGTCGGTACTCCGCAGGTAGAAAAGAGCCTGATAAAAATATTGTTTATATGATATCATTGAAGAACCCATTATTTACAAGAGAAAAAATTATACAGATTGAAAAGGTTAGGTTAGGTTAGAAGTATCAACAATTAATTAATAAATTAGTGACATTAGTCTCGACGCTTACAGACATTTATATATATATATATATATATATATATATTAGAGAAGAAAATATGCATTTTCTTTCCAGTTTGAACGTTGAATTTTCAAATATATAGCCATAATTAACCTGAAAAAATGAAATTGCAATATCTCGGCTCCTGTTTATCAAAAGTTTTAATATTTTTGAATTCTGAAGGTCAAGGACTATTAATTTTGAAAAAAAATCTCAAAATCTTTATCTTAGCCACAATTTACAATTACTAATTTGCTAACAACAGCCACAAAGATGTTCGACAGGAGAATATTGATTGGATAAATTAGAAATTGTTTTGAAAACTTCTCTCACCTCTCCTCATACAACAGTTGAAAACTTATTGAAACCTAGGTGACAGACTAATAACATAGTCCAAAAAATACTGTTTTTTTTTAGTTTTTCCTCTACACTAATATTGCTTTTAAATACTTACTTATTGCTTTAGTAAGTACAGGCTTGGCAATCCCGAGGAACTTTGCTGTATCTACACCTTCTTTCATGTAGTCTTGGGTTTAGATATCTCTTCCATATTTCCTATCAGGTCTCTTTTAACCAACTCTTGTTCTACTCCAACACTAATGCTATTAGAGTACCGTATTTGAGGGCTAGGGATTTTTTAAATCTTTTATTCTTTTTTTATAAGGTGATGATGACCGAATGGTTTTTGCCTTTAAACAACAAGGAAAAACAAACAAGTGCAACCATTCCGTTTTATATGTTTAATATTAGGGTTACCATATAGTTTTTAATTAACATTAGCATATTGTATGTGTTTATTTTACTGTGAGTAAAATATTCAGTCTATTAGAGACCGTTTCACACTTATCATTAAACGCTACACATTTCAATAATCAGTGCTTACTGATTCAAATAACAATGTGTACAAACCAATTAAATTTAACAGAATTATCAAACCCATTACTAACAAAACTTTCTAGGCTATTTGTTGCAACTGGTTCATGATTTCTATCCCCAAAATTGCTTTTTACAAACTATTTATATATAATGAGTAGGATAAAGATTTTCTTATTACTTACAGTAGTCCTAAATATGGAAATGTTTTCATTTTCCTCTGGAGTTAAACATGTTTTGAGAAATTAATTGGCAAAGTTGAAATTTAATTTTTAATGTTAACAATGTGTAACTAACTGGTAATTAAATACACTGCACGATTTTTTAATTTTAATTTTGTTTTAGTATTCTATTATTTTGTTTTCCTTAGGACATATTGCTGAAGCTATAATTGGTCTCCGGCACTTCGGCTATGAGCCTATTGTGCTCCCCTTTCTTACTCACCTTACACCGAACCCAGTCCCTTTACCAAGCTCCAGGATCTTGTGCAGGTTCTTGTTAAAATTTATGTCCGATTGTTGGGGGTCCAAAGTTTCTCCTTCTTTTGGGCTCCAGGACCTCACAAACAAAATGTGTACTACGGTCTCAAATACAAGACCGCAAAGACGACAGTTAGGTGAGACTTGTAGTTGTCCCACCTTATTTAAGTGGCTCCGGATATGGCCATATCCAGTAATCATGGGAATGATCTATCTCAAGGACTTCCTGTCATACTGAACCAGCACCTTTGTCAGCGCAGGATCTGATCCTGATAGAAGACGTTTACCCAATCTCTGGCCAAAAAAATGTCTCCATCGTTCGATGTGTTCTTCCTTGGCCCATTTTCTTATCGCTCGTCTTGCCGTTGAATTACTGATCTCGCAAGCAGGTTCTGGTCCAACAAGGCAGCCAGCAACCCCTTTCTTTACCAATAGATCCGCCTTCTCATTACCCTTGATCCCGCATTGCACAGGTAAACATCCCAAGTGCACCATAATGGGAGTGGATAGGACGCAAATAGAATGGAGAGAATCCCATACCAATTTGATCTAATCCTTGATGAACACATGCTGTGATTGCACAAATTTCAGCCTGGAATACTGTAAAATACATTCTTAGACCAGCTTTAAAAGTTGTCCCAGTGGTTTAACAGTATCCAGACTGTTGATCATGTAGTGATCCGTCTGTATACCAAACAAGCTGTCCTGGATATCCTGGTAGCTTGCCATCCTTCCAGTCCTCGCTTGTGTTTGAGAGAACGTTGAACCATTGAAGGCTCTTGAAGACGAACTCAGTTTGCATACCATCAGTTGGCATTTCCAACACCAAGTTCTGCAATAACTTATTGACGATTTCTGTAGCTCCACCTCACTGTAGCTCCTCTTCCATTTGCCATGATTGTGTAGCCTATAGGCTGCCATTCTCGCCTCCGACATTATGAGAATATCTAGAGGCGGCAGGTCTAAAAGCACCTCTAGAGCAACCATTGGTTTTTGCTCATAAAGGCACCTGTGACTAGCATGCATCTTAGCAAGCTTACTAATTTGTTGCCCGTTATGACTTGTGCTCCTTTTATCCACCATACCAGGAGGGAACCGTATGACGATCACCTTGTAGATCCAGAGGGCAACCTTCGGTTTCAATCCCCATTTATCCTATAAATCGACTTGTCACCATTAGAGACAGCTTTGCCTTAAATATGCCATGGTACGGATGAGCGTTACATGTCAGTTTCTTATCCAGGATTACTCCCAGATATTTCACCAATTGTGAAATGCCCAATCTAGTTCCCTCAAGCCATATCTTACCACCACCTGTTTCCTTCTTCCTACTAAATGTGACAATGACCATCTTAGAAGGATTAACTCGAAGTCCCTCCCTCCGACACTAGTTACCAATGAGTCCCAGAGAGTAGTTAAGCAGCTTTTCAAGTGTACTTGTTAACTTTTTTTGTACCATGATCACTATGTCATCTGTGTAACCTTGAACATATGCCCCTGACCCATTAAGGTCTCGAAGCACGATGTCCACAACCAGGGCCCACAAAAGAGGCAAAATAATACCTCCCTTCAGAGAACCTCTAGTTGTGTCTACCTCAAGTACCTCGTGACCCAGGGAAGACTATACTTCTCTACTGCGAAGCTTAGAGTCCATCCACCTGCAAATGGATGGTCAACTCCATGACCTCGCGTTGCCCTCACAATTGAATCAAATGAGTCATTATGAAAGGCACCTTCAATGTCTAGGAAGGTGTACATTGCTGTCTCCTTCTTCACTAAGGCGTCCTCAATCTCGCTTACTAACAGATGTAAGGTGGATTCACAGGACATCCCAGGCTGATAAGCGTGCTAGTTTCTACGTAGTAGATTTCTTGACAAAACCCACTGCCTTATATATCTACCAACCAGTCTCTCCAGAGTTTTCAAAATAAATGAGGTAAAACTGATTGGTCTAAATGATTTTTTGATGAATATGATCTGAATGACCATGCTTCATAATAAAAATTACCCTGCTGACTCTCCAGAACCTCGGTATATACCTATAACCTATGCTGGCCCTAAAGATATCACAGAGTTTGACAAAAAGCGATTCCGGCATCTTCTGCAGCAAGGGAGGGAATATGCTGTCTCCTCCAGATGATTTAAAAGGGCTGAATCTCTATATAGCCCATTTAATGTTTGAAACTATTAAAATGCTTCTTGTTAGCGGGCAGTCTTCTCGAGCCGCCCTTGGCCTAGGGCTATTCTCGATTGTCTGGTGCCCTCCGTCAGTATCATTACTCACAATACAATTGGGAAAGTGAGTTTTTAAAAGAAGAACCAACATTTCCCTCATTGTTTGTGTATACTCTCCTGTAGACTCCATTAATGTGCCTACTGGATTCAAAGGCCTAGTATCCAAAACTCGTAGCCTAAAGCTCTCCACCTCTTGAGTGAAAGCCCTCCAGGATTCTTGCTTAGCCTTTTTGTTTGCTTTGCAATCAATAATGGCTTAATGATATGCCCTCCACTTCTGGCTGTGTTTTGCTTTGTTAAAAAGACTTTTGAGTCGGCCTTCTCAGACGCTCTAGATCTTTGTTCCACCATTTTACCCTATTCTTCACCTATAATGATGTCTCAAATTGTGGCACAGCATTATCTAGGTCTGGAAAATTTCTTATATTGTCTAAATGACTCAAGCCTGTTGGCAAGGTCATCTTTATATTGTGACCATATAGTTATTCATAGCTTCCTAAAGTACTCTCCACTTAGGTTTGTACCCAGTTGGAATTCAATATACCTACAGTCTGAAAGTGAGGGTTTCTCTAGGATTTGCCACACTTTGACCAGTGTTATGTTCTCTACCAATACCCAAGATATGTTTAATAATACCCAAAATGTGGTGCATAAATAAAAAAACTACCTCTGGATCATCAGACCCATGCTCAATGATCTTAAGGTGATCATATTTAGGGCTAATTTAAACGAAACACCCAAATTAATATACACTCAAGAAACACAACTACTCTTAATTGCACGGTTATTTGTGCGCAATTTCCTAGTGGAGCTTATGCGAAACATCAACAGTAATAGTTCATCGAGCCACAAGAAACCGGTGGTGCGACACATCTCACATGTATGTATAAAAGAAAATTGGGTGAAAGGTGGTGAAATTCATCACACCCTTTACTTAGATAATGCTGCCTGTGATGATAACCACTTATATTTTTCACATCATCATAGCATTTGCCAGCTAGAGATTGGTTCAGATGCATAAACGCATGCCTTTTGTTTTAATTTGCACATCACAGTTTTCTGTGAATCTCAAAATACCTTTTCAGTATGAACACAGTTCTTGATGGTGTTGAAATTGTGATTTTGAGCTTTTGGGTATTTGGAGTGCCTCTATTCCATAGAGTACTGCTTGGATTCTGGCACCCAATATGAGATGCCCAAGACTAATCACTGATTACTACTTGGTTTAAAAAGCACCACCTTCATCATTGTATTGAGGACCCACTTCCAAGTCATTTGGTTTTGTGCAAATCAAACAGCATTCTCCACACCCAAAGTGAACACAGTTTCCAACAACCTAGATGGTTTGTCACAATTCCATGAAGAATTTTTTTTTTAATTTCAGAAAACCCATTATAAAGTACAGTAACAAAATCGTAAACGGTCAATCCTGGTCAATTTTCTTCTTCACTTTCCATACCAAATCTTCGTAGATGTCAGAAGACCTCTCCTCTCTCCTCTTGTCATGTACATTCATTTGTCCTTCATTGAACTGTCTCATCATTCAATCGCCCGCTGCATTTTTATCTTACTTCACAAATATACTGATGAATTTCTTGTATCTTGATTTTTCTTGCATTAAGAAATGGATAACGGACCGTATTTCACAATTAGTGAGATAATGGAATGAGTAAAACAAACATTTTCTATGAACAAAACAAACTGAAAACACATCTTAGCTGTAATGGATATTTGAAACACCAGTGAACCAGGGAAAGTAGTGTGGAGTGGCGATCACAATGCTGCGGTGACAATGTAGTGAAGCTGTATTTACTTTCTATACATGTCTTTTATATATTTGATAATAAAATGTTTGCCTCTATCAGTAGTTACTCATGTTATTTAAAATAGAAGAAATATAAACGCTAGAAGAAATAGTACACTGTATGTAACGCTATCATATCATTCACTGCTTTATGATGTTTACTCAGCTGATTAAGAAAAACAGCTGTTCATACATTTGTTGTTTTTGTTGAAATGTAAACTGTTCATGTGGTACATTGTCTAATACTTTTACTACTCTATGTGATATCATGTCATGTAATATCACGAATTATGAACTTTATTGACATAACATTCTCATACACAATAAATGAAACGGATTTAGCAAAATATTTTTAAAACTATTCATTCCTTGAATTCTTAGGCTTGTCCTATTTAAAGTTATGTTTCTAAAGGAATTCCTACATATAAATAATATAGAGAAGGTTATTAAGGAGGCGAAAACATCCATGTTGAGTGTTTCACTTGTTTGAGATTGATTGAAACTAAACAAATTCTTTTTGAAATAACGTAGTGTATGTCTAACATCTCCACTGGACTATTTTTTATTAAATTTACTATTTGGGCAAAATTTAAATTCTTTTAAAGCACGAAACAATTTTTTTTTTTTTTTTTTTAACCTTTTCTTAATGATATCAACACGTTGAATGTTGAACTACAAAGCGATTGACACAAATGTGACCACTGTTTTTTTCGATAAGTAAAACAGTTTTTTAAAGCTATAAAAAGACCGGTAACCCTAGGATTTTTGAGTCAAAACTAGAAGTATTATCAATTTTTTCAAGTCACCCGCCATTTTTTACAATATGACAGTCAGCTCTAAATTTTCTTCTGGAACCCCTATTTTTTGTAATTTTGAATAAAACACATTAGTTTAAGACTTTTTCATTCTTGAATTTTTTTTTTATATCTTTAACTGTTTAGGATCTATAATTGCTCAAAGTTGTGACAATACCATGTAGGTTTTTAAAAATTGAAACATTGATAGACTGTAATCTATAAAAAAAATATTAAAAGTTTGAAAAAAAAACTTCTTTTTTTTTGTTGCTCACGTAGCAGGACTAAAAAAAGCAACATTTTTGAGAAATTTATTATTATTTGTCTGGGTAAAAGTAATGTTGGTAATACACTTAATATATCTAGTAGGTAATTGATACTCTTTATTCCTTAAAAAATGTTATGCAATATTTACAATGCAAAGCAGTTTCGAAAAAAAAAAATTTGACATTTTTCAAAGAAAGATTTTACCAACCTCCTTTTATTGAACTTTTACAGGTAATTGTTAGAACACTTACTGGCTTACATCAGTTTGTAATTATTACTGGAAATATTAAATCTTGTGATTAAAATATTATAGCTGAAACAAATGCATTAACAGTGCTTAATAATACAATTTGTCCTTAATTAACAAAGTGTAACATTTAGTAATATAAATGTAGAATAAAAGATGTTTATTTAGATAATAACAGTAGTGTTTTTACATCTGTTAACCTGGTTCTAGTTTAAATGTTACTTGAATTTGACTTTGACAAATATAAATATAATGACCGGTTGCTCCTAAATGATTAAAGATATTGAAAAATACCTAATTATTAAAAAATCATAAAATAATAGGTTGTAGGCTATATGAAAAATTTGGTAATAACTTGTAACTTTTGTACTTATGGAATAAAACAGCGGTCAGACCTGTTTCAATTGCCCTGTGTGTTTATGCCTAGGTGGTAATTAAACAAAATTTGAAACTTATGTTTCAATGTAAGAAAGTAAAATATGTGATGTCATTGGTGTCATTCATGAACTGTTACAACCAGATTGTGAAAAATGTGTACGGTGCTGTCGTTGGCTTTGTAGATTTGTTTCAGCTAACAGAGTTCAGATATTGGATTGGTTTATTTTAGTGACAAGACTTGGTTGGTTATGAAAACAGTTATTTGTAGAACATTGAATATCCTAACGCTTTTGAAAAATCAGCTTTACATCCACACAAAATTTGTGTCATGTGCAATTTCCCATAATCGTATGATAGGGCCATTATTTTTCAACACATCTGTGTCACTGGCGAAGTTTATTACTTATTTAATTTTAATTTTTGATTTTAACACTTATACGTTTTTTTTATACCAGCTAGTTTTACTAATTAAATAATATTTTAATTGAAAAATATACGACCTAGACTGGGAATTGAACTCAGGACCTTTGGCTTTACGCGCCAATACTCTACCAATGAGCTTTCCTAGTTGCTTCTCAGTATAGGGTGTACACTTCTCACTTGACATTGCTTTTGTTGCAATTTTTGAGCAATTTTATTAATTACCTCATTAACAAGGTAATAATTAATATGATTGCTCAAAAATTGCAGCAAAAGCAAAGTCAAGTGAGAACTATACACCCCATACTGAGAAGTGACTAGGAAAGCTCAGTTGGTAGAGCATTGGCGTATAAAGCCAAAGGTCCTGGGTTCAATTTCCAGTCTAGATCGTATATTTTTCACTTAAAATATTATTTAATTTATTACGGTTTTGGATGTTGATGAAACACTGTTTGTTGGTTTCAGCAGAATTTTATTGCAAGTGAAACATTGAACATGTTTCAGTCATTTATTGTTTTTTGTGATGGTTAGACCTTTCTAGACCTAAACTTTACCATAAATAATAACAAATATGTCTACATAATCTACAGGAAACCAATACAAACAATTCACCAATAATTTCAACAAACTATCCCACAAACTGGGGGCTAACAACAACTTCCTACACAGGGCTATAACCATAACTATGAACCGAAAGGGTTGAACCAATAATTTTCAACCATAAAACACATCACGCTATTTAATATATAAGAATCCACATAATAGAGAGATTATTGAACAACCACAAAAAGAATAATAACAATCAAAAGCCACAAATGAAAAATCAAATTATGTTTCAACGAAATAAAATCGCATTCTCAATCGACCCATCAGCAACATTTTCAGACACAGACACTGCTACAAAGTCGCGCAATGCTAATCAAACAACATAATAATTTCCTCAACCATAAACCAAATTTACCATTAAGTTTTCAAATAGGGAATATACAAGCTCACCTATAACGACTGCAGTGAGTAAGCGAAACTGAACGTTCCTTCACACACAGATTCAAAGAACATCTCCCCAACCTCAGAAAAACAATAATAGATGAACAGACTTCAAACTATGCAGAACAATCAATGAGAATCACACTTACATTGACATCACATATTTACACAATGTCAATAATACATTTCAATGAATATATTACAGGAATTCCAAATTTACACAGAATAAAAGAGTAGCCCAAACAACATGTCAAACATAACTTTTCATCCAACCTGATCTTCAACACTTACTTCTTACGTCTTAGTACGGGCGTCCAGCATCAATCGTAGCCGATGGCTCGATGTCCAATATACGCAGCACAAGCAAGCTGCCAATGTTTTTTGTTTTTAAGGATGTCCTCAAAATCGTTGACTTCTGCTCTTAGTAGATCACGTGAAAGCATTGGATAGCTGCAACGCAGAAGAATGTGCTCCAGATCTTCTTCATCGTCTTCGCATAATGCACAGTGCGACGAATCAGTAAGGTTGAAGCGGAATAGGTATTTCTGCGTCACTATGTGACCGATTCTAGCTCTTGCTGCAAAAGATGCTAGTTGTCTTTGCACCTTTTTATAAAAGTTCCCGTCAGTTGGTAAGGGTTGAATCTTGTGTAGGTGTCTCCCAACGGTTGACTGATTCCATTTGTCCGACCAGGCTTTATAAAAATATTTGTTGCTTTGGTTCCTACAGTGAAAGTAATTTCACATCTATGGCTCTGTAGTTCACGAAGCAGGCGTCTAATTTCCAAGATACGAAAAGCATATGCCGTAGGTTCGGGGTTCAAGATAGCCTGCAGAGCACTTTTGGAGTCCGTTAAGACACACACCTGTGATATTTTCAACGATAAACAACTTGTAAGCGCTGCATTTATAGCTAGTAATTCTGCGTCCATACTGGACAATGAGTTTGCTGGCACGTAGTACCTATCACCAGTTGTTTGATTGAAGTAACCGGCACCCGCAACTTTTCTTTCAATGTCCACTGAGCCATCGGTGAATATCTTGATATGGCGATCATAAAGCTCATTTATCATGGACAGTGCTTCATTTTTCAAGATTGCCGGGTGGTTGTTTTTCGTTAGCCGGTTTGGTAGTTCCATAACAATTTCCACTCCATTCCATATGCCTGGTCTGTCATCGTATGTCACTGGGATGGTTTCAGGAATGCCACACATTAACATGGAGGCCATGGACCTAATTTGACACGTGAATGAGTTTCTGATGTTACTGCTTGCATTTATCACGCGGCGTAAAGGATGATTGGGCGTTGATGACTGTATTCTTAAGTATTTGGTCCACATTTGCTTTCTGATATATATTTCAATAGGTTCAACACCCAGTTCCACTTCCATGGCGGAAGTGGGAGTGGTGCTCGGGCATCCAAGGCATGTACGGAGAGCCGCTGCTTGAATGCGGCCTATTTTGTCAATGTGTGTTTTGGCTGCAGCTCTCCATACTTCACAGCAATAGGTAGCTTTGGAGCGTACAAAGGCTAAGTAAAATGATCTTAGTGTTGATGTATCTGCACCCCAGTTGTGACCGGCCAATACTTTGAGCGCATTCAGCCGCGATGTGCACTTCTCCAAAACATAGTCCACTTGCTTTGCCCAACGCAATTTTGAATCCAACACCACTCCCAACAATTTTGATCTTCAACACAATTGATATAAAAAGTGGACAACCTAGTAGACAGATTTTGAACCTTCAGTACAATAAACCAAACATCGTCGCAAATACCTATCCATTCTTCTATCGATTGCAGGATAGATCGGACAATTTATATATGTGGCCATGTACAATTTTAATAATTAATGTGTAATAATAGCACTGTAGCAATGCCTACAACTAACAAACTGTGCACATGTAATAAGGTATTTAAAGTACCATTACTAACCAGTCCGGAGGTAAACAATAAGTCAATAAAAAATTGTGAAAAATAGTAGCTTCTCCGCTTTTTCTTTGGGCAATTTCAAAACAATCCCCAAACTTTTGAACACCTGAAGTTGATATTGATAGGGAAATTTTAAACATATATGAACAAACATTTCTTTTCTTCTTAGATATATTGTTAAAGTGATATGAAACACAAGATATGAATTTTTATCATTTCTGTTTAAAATGGCCACCATTTAAACATTTTTAATTTGATTTTTCTTAATTTCAATAATGTTCTTATATTAGCATATTATAGTCCTCTATACCAAATTTCTATCTTAATTTTGTGTCGTGTTATGTATAGACAACAACAACAATGTACACTTCAATATATTTTTTTCTTTTTCTCTAATTATGAATTCCTGTCTTTAATTACTGATACTTTCATATTAAATGAATAAATTTCCCTTTGTTTACCTTCAGTCATTAAAATTTATAATGATATATGACACAGTATTGTACAAACTGATGAGTCAACTGGCAGGCTATAAAATTAGTAATTCTTAGGCTCTCTTAGAGTTATCAGAACAACGGATACATGGCAGAGAATCAAAAAGGTGAGCCAATAAAACAGGCGGTTTTAAAAATTGTATAATTTTATTATTGTTACTTTTAAAAGGGAACTGGTATTACAAATTTACAAAATATGTAATAGAATTTAATTGTATCTTAACATTTTAGCTTCTGAACACTAACTACCTTCTAAAAATGGCCACCATTTTTATTCACACATTTTTTTAAGGCGAAAGCTTATTTGAAATCTTTCTTTTAGTTCTTCAATAGTTCACGAGGATGAGTCTTTGAATGTCTTAATTTGAAAATAGCCACAATAAAAAATCCCTGTCAGTTCTGGTGATTTCACATGTCAAGGGATATCTGTTGTTTATAGATAATGTTTGAATTTCCAATTTTGAAGAGATGTCAACCAATACATTTTGTTTGGTTATTCAATGTTATATTTCAGCAAAATTTGATAAAATTCATTCAAGTCAATTTTTAGAGAATGTAAATTTTAGAAAACGTAAATATTTATGGTCATATGACATTTCCCCCAAATTGTGAGATAAAAAAAAAGAAGTTATACTTAACCTTATAGTTAGTACAAATGTGGCAATCTCAGGGTAACCAAGCTAGATTTATACCTTTCTTCATGTAGCCTAGTCTTGGGTTAGATCCCTCTCGCTCACCTTACCTATCAAATCTTTCTTGACCAACTCTTATTGTCTTCCATCCCTGACATTAGAAGAGTATTCAAGGGTTATGGGCCTCTTTTCTTATATACCTTATCTTCTCAATTTAAAAATATTGTTAGGTTTATGTTATGAATTGGCACATAACATTAAAACTTATACAATCTATAAAATTATAAATAATAACAGGTACTTTGTTAGGGTTTTAGTGTTGAACTTAACATTATAAATAAACAAGATGGATATAATATAAATATGACTGATGTTTATTAATAAAATAAAATTATTTTAGTTTCAACACATTTATTTTACAAATTCAATACATTTATTTAGGTCTCGGGTAATGTTTCTTAATTTGCCGCTGTTAGCCCTTCACTGATATTTGATTTAAGAGTTTTGTTATTTATAATTTTTGGGCAAGATAGCTATCGATGTTAAAATATGTGAATTCCTTTAAGCTGATATTTATAGCTTTTTCTGAAGTAAAAGTTTTTATGCTCAGCACTCATCAATATGATGTAAAATTCTTTGACACAGTTTTAATGATACTTGTTTTAAAGTGTTACTGGAACTGATATAAAATCACTTTTATTTCTCTTCTTTTTGATATTATTGGAACCACAACCTTATAATATGTCCACCTGATTTTAGTGTTACATTTCCAAGTGTTCCTTCCTCCATCTTGTTCCAAACAACAAGATTAATCCAATAATGCTCTCACCTTCTTTTTCTTCCCTTGCTTGTGACAACCTCTTTTCTTGTTTCTACTTCTTCACTTGTTTATTATATTGTATTTTTAGCACTTTACTTTAATAAACAATGTACACTGGATATTTTCTTAAATTATATGGGTTACAATTTCTTATATATCTATTCTGCATCCAATTTCTCACAAACCGTGATGTGATCTTTTTCTATTCTACTGCCAGAGCATTTTCAAAGTATCCCAACTCAGAAGGAACGATGTCTATCCTGCTAAGGTACCACACAAAGTATTTGTATCCAATAGCCGAGGGAGTATTGGCAACCGATGATTTCCTCAGTAGTTCTCTATTCTCAGTCTAGAGGCTTGATATGTTTGCATGTGCTTTGACGTTCAATCTTCTTTCATTCCATGTAGAAGATAGTTTTATATTGATTTTTTAATCCTTCCATCCATTACACCCAGTTTGAAGGTATGTTTTTTATCCCTTTTTAACCAATTTGTCTGCCGCTTCATTGCTTTCCAATCCTACGTGTGACACTACCACTTTGAAAATGTTATTTTTAACTACCTTATAGACTGTATTGTAGAGCTTTTGTTTAAGTCGTTATTCACAATAGTCTGTATAGCTGATTTCTAATTACAGTATAATTTTTGAGGTAAGGTCTCATTAACAATCGCTTCATTAATTGTAATTAACTCAGCCTCAAACACTGTAGCATATGAATTTAGCACAAAATAGTGTAGTATTCACCATAGATACATAGTGTGATACATAGCCTCATCAAATACTGCATGTTTTTGTTTATTTCTTTATATTTATCAAACTTACTATTATAATAGTGATATGTTTTATTTTCCAATCAAGTATACAGTACACATCTTCCCATTGTAGTACAACAAAAGATCTAAATTTTTTTTTTATATATTTAACTACTATTTTTCTTTTTAACGTTAAATTATTATGGAAAATTAGGTGATCCTGAGAATTCATGATCTTGATTAGGATTTACCATCATTTTATGCTTTAAAAAAATTATTATTATTTAATTACCTTGTATTGAGGTGTTACCGTTGAACAATCCTTACTTGTAGTTTACACTCTCTTATATGACACGTTTCAACTATTTGTCAGTCATTTTCAAATATAAAAACACATAGAAACATTTAACGACACATATTAATTCATATTTTAAAACACGATTAAAAACATACATACACGGACGACGGGCGTTGTCAGAATTGAATTGACGATCATGAGTCAACGAGAACGGTCACTGACAACGCGTGTCGTCCGTGTATGTATGTTTTTAATCGTGTTTTTAAATGTGAATTAATATGTGTCGTTAAGTGTTTCTATATGTTTTTATATTTGAAAATGACTGACAAATAGTTGAAACGTGTCATATAAGATAGTGTAAACTACAAGTAAGGATTGTTTGACGGTAACACCTCAATACAAGGTAATTATATAGTAATTAATTATTAACAATCCAGTTGGGCTATAAGCAAACATAATGGGATTAAAAAAATAAAATAAAAGTGTTCGACTTGTGTTTTCAACACACAAAAATACAAATTGAGGGCTATAAATGAAATAATAAAACCCACCTTCTTGAGATCCAATTTCATGCCAAAATAAATTTTTTTTTTTTTAAAGAGTTATTTATTTCTTCAAAAAAACATGTACCACTATTAACATCCTGAACAAATAATTGGCTCCAACATTCTTGACGTTTTCATTTCTACTGGAAAATATAACCGTGTCAGTAATTCTTATTACACTTCTGTGTTGTTAAATTCAATGCTAATTGCTCCCTAGATCTCATCTGTGTGAAAGAAAACAACGTATGAAATAAATTACATGGCAGTATTTATACAACATATGCAGGTGCTTATTAAATGTTGCAGTAGTTAGTGTTTGTACACGTCCTCCGTCTAAAGTAAATTCATGAAATTGATTTCCCCTGAGTGTTAATAGTGGTAATTATATACATCAAGCAGCATGGAGAAATGTATTAAAAACAAAATTGAAGTATAAAGTACTCCAACATTAAGAAAAAAGTTAATGGATGCAATCATTGTACTTACCCAGTACCATCATGCAATCAGATCCTTTAAATTTAATCCCGCCCAATGGTTGGTCTCTTGGGCCTTGTAAGATATTTTAAATTGTATTGATAGATCAAGGGATCTAATCTTGTTTAAAATAGTTGTGTACACAGGTTTTTCTAACCTTGTAATTGTGTATATCACTACTTTCTTGACATCGTCTAGATGTGTATATATTAAACAGTATTCGCTCGCTTCGCTCTTGTCAGTACTTCAGCTCTAATGAGCCTCATAGCTGTTGTACATATTTAAAGAACCTCCATTTGCTATATTCATCTTGGTGACTATGTCCTGCCGGATCTTGTAACTATACAAATATCACATTTTCACAGGAGGTCAGAGTTCAAAATGATATGTTTTACGATAACTTTGCTATTTGTCATACCATGCAGAATTGAAATCTCTAAATTTGTACCTAATTTAGCATGTTATAAGTTGAACACATGTTGTATGAACAACAAATATCACATTTTCACAGGAGGTCAGAGTTCAAAACGATATGTTTTACGATAACTTTGCTATTTGTCATACCATGCAGAATTGAAATGTGTAAATTTGTATCTAATTTAGCATAAGTTGAACACATGTGGTATGAACAAAAAAAACTATTTAAAATTACCGCTATTTTGACATTTTAAATTAAATTTTTCTGAATTTCAATAGGGTTCTATATGACCACAATATATATATATAGTCTTCTATACCTAATTTCATTTTCCTATATTAATTTTTGTAGCCATTATCATGATTACCTATGGAGTATAACTTTAATAGTGGCAAGTCGAAAATTAGTTTTTTGGTTTCCTGAAGCTTTGAAAAATGGAGAGCAGTCAAAAAACGTAGGTCAAAATTTATCGGTTTTACCAAATTTACCCTATGCTTCATGGAATGACCGATACGAACATGGGTAATCACCACTTCCTCCCGAATACTTCCCTCAGCTTATTAGAGTCTGTAATTAGTTCACTCATCTTTCCAATTACCTATGCAAAATAATTTTAAATGTTGATACAAAGTCAGATACGAAAACACTCTGTGTTACTGGTATCTGACTTGTTTCCCGAAATTTTGCAATGCCCAGGTACCCAGCAAAATGATACTCCAACGTCCCTTAGCTGAAGTCTATGTATGGAACACAAAATATCTTCAACCAAAGAATGCTTAGAATACATATTCTGCATAGACTGTAAAGCACTTTTGAAATTGGAACACAAAAGATAGTGACGGAAATCATATGGATCAAATATTATAATAGTAATAACTCTGAAGTGAACAAGAGTTGGTCAAACGAGGCCAGATAGGGTAGATGAAAGAGGTTGATGTAACCCAAATCTACATGGGAAAAAAATTTGTACATCTAGCTATAATCCCTCAGGATTTCCATGTCTGTACTCACACTTGTGAGCCCCTGAGGGTCCTATGTCTCTAAAGCACCCGTTTAAGAACTCTCATTAAAAGAGAAACAAATTGTCAGAAGAAACAAGTCGAAAAGACCTAATTTTTCAAAATCAGTTCTAACTTTTTTTCGTGAAATATTAAAATTATTATTGCAAACCATTTACCAAATTCGAAGTATCAAAACAAAATTGTAGTTTGAAAGTAATTGCTTTAAAAAAAATTCATTCAATCATTTACAGAGACATACTTAGGTGTTAGGAAAGTTTTTCATTAACTCAGAAGTGGAAAATCTATCTAAATATAAATGACTACATAGTAGACTAATACAGAGTTGCCAAAATTGTAACCTTTAGAAAGCTCAGTACCTAGCATTTATACAGGGTGATTCAAAATTGCATGGCACTCTTCGAGAGCTGATTCCAAAGCTAAAAATAAAAAAGAAAATATATATATATATGTAAACGCTTCATTTGTCAACCATTTTGTATTTCTTCCAAAAAAATTATATCTTTGGAAGTAGATGAAATATTTGTTATTCACATTATTTACGGGTAATTTTGTTAACTATTTAGACCTTATCTCCAAAAAAATACACAACGATCCGAAAAGTAGTAGTAAATAGTAATACTAGAAGTTACAAGTTTCGGAAGAGCATAAAATTTTTATTCATGTTTTTTTTTTCAGATTTTTCAGTACAGATTTTTCATTGTTCATGTGAAACTCAGAAAGATATAATAAAAAAATAAAAAAATTGTTTTTTGTTAAAAGAGGTGAATTTTTGTTTCTTGTAAATATTTTGTATTGTTGATGATTTTCAATATACAATATTCGACATTAAACATATTAAACATGTGCCTTTTAAAAATTACAAAATAAAATTTTGGTTTTCTGGTATATTGGTGGCATATTACATATATATAATATGTATACTAAAACTCCACTCAATATCTTATCTAACTCCAATGAGTTTTTTTTTTTTTTTTTTTTTTTTTTACGAAATCACCGACAGATGAAAAGAGAAGTGATTCCAGACCTATGTTTTATTTACACTTTTTCTCTTATTTTTAGCTTTAAAATAAGCTCCATAATTACCATCATGCAATTATGAATTACCCTGTACACAGAATGTTCATAAAATATTTTGCCGAACTTGATGAACTAACAGGCGACATAGAATGAAAAACAAAAATGTTTATGTAAACATCGTATTAAAAACGCTTTCATTACCCATCGGTCCATCATTTTGTGTTTTTTCAATAACAAGATCCAGAACGAATAGAAAGATCAATACCAAATATTGAAGAATGTTTCATACCATAAATTCAGGGACTTATCTAGAGATTGGCGAATAAGGCTATTACCTAGGGGACAGATTTCCGAAGGGCAAAAAATGGACTTAAGGAAATAATTTAGATTTTTCAGAAAGGAATGTTTTTAGTGTAAATCCAGTTTGTCAATCCAAGAACAATTTAGATGACGGACACTATTATTATCCTGTAAAAGTCGGTCACATGATCCATTTACATTTCAGATGCTTCAAGCATCCATCATTTGGTGTGATATCACTCACGGAAGTCATAACATAACATTGTAGAAGTCATAACATCTATTGTAACTGACATCACACCGATGGTGGATGCTTAAGACATCTTTAATGCAGTAGTGTTTCTAACACAATAAATGGATCACTTGATGGACTTTTACAGGTAATTAACCTTTAATTAGAATCAGTGATCCGAGGACCTTTTACAATGAAATATTATTATCCTTTCAAAACCTTAACTTGATTCAGATAATTTGAAACAATACTACTAATTAAGGTTTTTAAATGTTCTATATTTTAATTCAAGAAAATTTATCATTACTTTGTCTCTCATAAAGTTTGTCTTTAGTCCTACTCTTACTTTGATTAAGTAGAAGTTTTATTAGCAAAACAAGGCCTATATTGTAGAATAAAAGGAGTATTCATGTTCAATTGAATATATATTCACATTTTAGAAAATCACTTAGCTGTTTATTTGTTATTTCGCTAATATAAATCTAAGCTATATAATTATCATTAAACAACATAAGTAAATTATTTTTCCCGGTTAAGTGGGGAGGTGAGAGTGTAGTTTTCACTAAAAGGTCTCCTATCACTACTCGTAGTTTGGTAAAACGTACTTTATCGTGTTCAAAATCGTCAGAACGGCTTGTTTTGGTTCTAGTTAGATAGAGTTTTGAATATATTTTTCCATTACGTAATCCTATAAATATTTTTCTTATTAAAAGATCTTACATGTTATTCTTAATACCCGTTTAGGGCATTGCACATCATCATTTATGTCTAAATAAGAGATAGAACATAATATAACAAACAAAAACAAGAAGTTCTCTCTGACTGGAGGTCATTTAAAGAACACAAAACACGAACACATGACACCTAACAAGTACAACAATGGAGTGGCGGCTCTAGCGGGTAGGCCCGGGCCTACCCAACTTATTTGGTTTTCGGCCGGTGACACGCCTAAATGTACATATTACCGTTTTAAGGTGTATTAACGAGCTGTATGGTTTACTTTGATTTAAATATTATTTCTCAACAACTACTTTTGTGACACTTATAGGCAGTAAAATATATTATAAAATAACAAAAATATTTTTATTTTTCATAGTTGACCTGGTTCCATAGTTTTAAAATTAACAGTGTGGTGTATGCTTTTATCTTCAATAAGCAGTCCCCCCTTATCCTAGGGGGTATTTACCCAGGTCCCCCGCCATAGTCATGACACCCCTAAACTGTTCCTACCCAAAAAATAAATCCTGAAGCCGCCCCTGCAACAATGTGTCGCTGGAATCTCCATGATATGCACGTCATGCTGTCATATTTATTTTGTGTCATGTGTTTGTGTTTAGTGTTCTTTAAACGACCTCCAATCTGAGTGAACAGTGTGGTTTTTGTTCATTATATTGTGTTCTGTCTTTTTATTTAGACATAACTGATGATGGCCAATGCTCGAAACCGGTATTAAGAATAACATGCGAGTAACATCTTTTAATAAGAAAAATATTCATGGGATTAGGTGCCGGGAAAATACATTTAAAACATAACTATCCTAATCCATAGGCTAAATGGAGCTAAATATAGATAGAGATATTAAATCATTTATCTCTATCTACAGAAGATGCCAAAAATTATATACCTTATATAGGATATCTTACAAATGTATGAAATATGATTTTTCCCTGCTTTGTCTCGTGAAACCATGAAAAATATGTTTGTGCTTTCTTAAAGTAGTTTTTACTTAATAAGTGTGTGTGTGTGTGTGTGTGTGTGTGTTTTAACTTTCTACAAATTTATAGTGATATTAAATGTTGAGCTTGACTTATGAGAAAAACTATACAGTATAACAAACACACAGAACACAATTCTCATAAAAAATATGCCTAAGTATCAGACGTGTTTCAACGACAAGGTCGTCCTCTTCAGTGATACACCAGCTACACCAACCAAACCACAACTGAATCCAATGTTGCATCGAACCCATATATATACAAACTGAAGGGGGGCGTGGCTTATCATTTTACACTGCCACGTGTCAATTTAACTATTTAAGATTTAACATATAGCTGATATAAAATAATCGAACTAACCCTACATTTAACATTATACATTACATTTTACATTAATACATAAATTTGCATAGGTCCTAGTTCATTATTTACAATTAAGTCCTGTTACTTATATAAGTATATAGACTTTTTTATTAGTCTATATAATATATAATCTCAACCACTGATTTATTTAGTTTAAAGTAAAAAAAAAAACCCAAGCAGGAAGCTTAATTCCTAACAGTAATATATGGACATATTATCTGTCTGTATATATATAACTAAATGTTTCTAAATACAGAAGTGGTATTATATTTTTATGTATTTTTTCAGTGTAGATTATTTTTTTGTTTTGTGTATATCTTTATTAGCCGTAGTGATTACTCCAACATAGGTTCGGATCTGAAGTAATCTAAATGCCTTTAGAAATCTTTTAATTGTTTTTAACATGTATTATGAGACTATGAGACCTTTTTATTTGTTACTAATTGTAAATTTTATTTTTATTGTTAAATGTTATTATACATTGTCATGTTATATATATTTAAGAAGTAAAACAGTTATTATTATTTTTGTAATGTGAAGGTAATTTTAGTTCCAGGACGAAGTTCAGAAGTTGCAGTAATCCCGTGGTCTGGTGAAGATGCTAGAAACTTCTTTTCTCACCGTAATGATATTGTTGAGAAGGCTTTGAAGGATTGCACCAATCAAGTTATCACTGTTGATGATGGAGATTTATTAGGCAATTGGCTTTTAACAGAGTAAGATAATTTTTTTAATTATAGTTTCCCACAAAGTGAAGTGCTTTTGTAAATAGCAAAAACCTTCAAACCTAGAAATGATAATGCACACTTGTTATCAAATTTTATTTGATTAGGTATTAAACAAAATGATGTCATGTAACTAATTGTGATAAAGACAAAAAAGTTCATATCATAAATAAGATCACCGAAATGATTCATGTATCTTAAACATTATAATTTCTTTACAGTTGTGTACCCAGAGTGTTTAATATATATTCCTATAGATATCGAAACGTGGTTTGATGATTAACAAAACAAAAACTCAACTTATTTTTACATATTCATGGTTAGCAAAGTAAACTTAAATACACTTCCTAGATAGACTGTTGTGAAAAAGTACATATCAAAGCTTGGAACTGAGTATTGACATGGGGTGACCAAGTAACTATGACATGTAATAGGGTTTTGCCGAGAAACATTCATTTTTAAAATGCAGGATTTCTTGCTGTTTCATATTAGAGTAATTTTAGTAATATTGTCTTACTTTACTTATTGAGACACCTATCATACTTTAAACCTGTATCAACTGATAAGGCTTCTAGCCAAGAATGCAAAGATAAAGAGCTGGATGAGATAGAACTGTTAGAGGTCTTGGAGGAAGAGGGCGAACTTCTGAAAAATCCAGGAACACCAGCTTTCACTGGTTCACTCGGCAATGCTACTAGGCAACTGAGCAGGCTAAATGTGAAGGAAACTAATCTCGCTTCTGCTTAACAAAGGGAGGCTGTTTAACCCAAACTCAGAGAAAGTAGTAAAAAATGGGACCCTAACAAGTGGCAGGGGCAGGAAAAAAGAAGAGGAAGTCAGAGTCGGGAATCGCCTTAGACACTGATATGGTTCCGAGGCGGATATGGGTGTGGTCAAGCGCTCTAGAGGCGATTTGGCCACTCCGCTCTCTGCTGTGGGCTTTCAAAGAAAGCCAGAGGTGAAACTCGAGATTCTGACATAACAAAACTCACCGTTGTTTAGAGCCATCTATGAAGGAAGTTCCCACTTAAAGGTACATTCCTACCAGCAAAATGTTCTCAATGTAAACAAGGTGAAGACATTGAGGACATGGATAATTTCAAACTCATGGATGATGAAAATTTTCTTTCATTCTCAGGGAGCTACATGGAAAAAGAACATCTCGTTCTTTCCTGCTTCAATGATGGAACAAAGCATTGGCTGAAGACATTAGATGAAGAAAACAGTTGATCACCGGATTGAGGAAAGTTATACTGAAGACTACTATATCTCTTAGTGCGACCCCAAACTTTTGAAACTCTTTTCCAATCAAGTCTGGGTGAAGTTTGTCCAGCATAACCCTGCTCTTATGGTACAGGAATGTAAGGTACTTTTGACAAAGGAAGTCCCAAAAGACTGGCTTTGCTTAAACAAGTTATGGCATTACTCATTGGACACAGCCACTTCAAGAAACATCTGCTAACATTTTATATCATTGATAATGATCCCATTTGTGGGCTATGTAAACAGCATTAAGAGACTGCTAAACATATCATCCTAGTATGTGTAAGGCTCGAGGCTAGAAGAAGGGCCATATTTGGAGCTTCATAAACGGGTGATGATTCTAATGCTAGCACCGAGCGAAAAATTATAAGCCTCATTGAAGGCACAGCAATTGGCTTGCCTTGCTAGTAGGTCCTTGGGGTGTACGATAAACTTAGGGTGATATACAAGGATATTGAGTCCTTATACGGCAATAATCTAATCTAATCTACTGTCACATCGTAGTCAATGACATGTCTGTAGGTAGCTAACAAATTACCAACTACCAAAAAAATTATTGTATACAATTTAGCTTTGATTTAAAATGTGATGCTCATGACAAAAATTGAAACACTTCAGCCTCTAAAACTGAATGATTTACTTTTTAACCATATTTTGATGGTACAAACTGGAGCGCTGACTTCCTGGCAAAGCGTTTGTGTATATTTCGAATATAAATCTAAAGAGATATACTATAGTGCTTACCATAGCACTTTATCGAACTGTAATATTTAACAAATCATATACTCTGTGTACTTGCTGCTTGTGGAATTCACTCCTGGAAGCAATGAAGTCTGTGATTGCTGTATCCAGTTTTAAAAAAATTATTAAAATCGTATGTTTTAACCAAAATGTATGTCTTTGCTTTAGTATGTGATTTAACAAATGTTTTATTTGTATGAATGTGTGTACAAAAGGTTATTTGTAATTGTGTATTTATTTTTTGATAATTGTAAAGAAAGGTATTATTTATGTTCTCAGTAGATGAGAATAATTCATTTAAATTTCATTTATATTTATGTATATTAATTTCTTTTCTTCGATATAGCCTATATCACAACTCTCTTTTTTCTTTCTATGCCATGAAATTTGATATAGGGAACAATAGTTTGCTCACATAGAACCCTATTGAAATTGAGAAAAATCTAATTTAAAATGCCAAAATGGTGCCCATTAGAACAGTTTTTTTTGTCATATATCGTGTGTGTTATTCAACTTAGTGCTGAGACACTGACACGTGCAAAGGGAATAAAGACTTTTTAATATATACATCTACGAGGGCTACTAGATTTTAAACATACTTACACCATACTGGGCAAAACTCCTTGATCTACCAATACAATTTAACATTTCTTACAAGGCCCAAGAATTTAAATTTCAAGGATAAAATAAAGCAAAAGCTTAAAGTTTCAAATATTTAATAGTATAAATGAGCTACAATTGTTTCGCCTTGCGGCATCGTCGGGCAACTGATAATTTACAGGTATAGACAACTATTTAAACATAAGTACATATAGACATATAGAAAATAAAAGCAATAGATTAAATAATTTAGAATGTTTAGAAATAAATAGATCTATTTCACTTAGGCCTATTCTCAACTTAAATGACCAAATTGTATTAAATTCGTCACCTCTTCTAAAACCCATTCGTAACATAGTTCATTAACCTTTATTTACCTGCTAGGTCATCCCCCTACCTTTCCCGATTTCTCTATTGTATTTCAGTTTCCTGTACTTATGTTTAAATAGTTGTCTATACCTGTAAATTATCAGTTGCCCGACGATGCCGCAAGGCGTAACAATTGTAGCTCATTTATACTATTAAATATTTGAAACTTTAAGCTTTTGCTTTATTTTATCCTTGAATATGGAGTTTCAACAAGAAATATCTGCTATTACATTAAAGTTAATTTAAATTTCTTTTGGGCATTAAAAATTTAGATGATCTGCTTGTATTACAATGTATGTTGGGGCTGTGTAAGTACCACGATGGCATCTACCAACTTGTTTTGATTATAGCCAACTTAAAATATTTATATACCTATTAATAATTGTACAACTATAAATCTACTTTTTATAATACTTGTTTAGCTCATCAACACTGTAGATTTTAAAAGGTGTTTTACGAAGCGCTTGCAACTATTCAATCAAATACAATATTTCATTTATAATATGAGCCATTATAAAACTCCACCACTAAAAACACTTTGAATTTACTAAAAAACTATTAAAATAATTATAAACAAAAATCATCACAGAACTTAACCTTTAAAAATATTAGCAGGTAAACGCACACTCCCTTATCTTTCAAAACTATAAAAACATACCAACAAAATGACAAAACAATCTTTAGACTTAATTTAAATGCAATAATTCACTTTTATCTTTCCAAAATTCAACAATAATACTACAAAAACATGAAAAAATACTAAAACCACTGTATAAAAGACAGAAACTATTTCCAATTTAGCACAATAGCAACTTACAGCTGATGATGAGACTGGTGATTAGCAAAGAAACACTTGATTTCAGACTGTATTTCAAACTAATAAAATGCACTGGGTTCGGCAAACCGCTAGTAATGATAAAAATAACTTTTCTACGTGTTCTGTAAATTTAAGTTCCTTAAAATAGCCCCAAATATAGCCAGTAGAGATCATTAACTGACAGACTACCTACATGCGAACAGTGCTCGACAATTCACTAATATAGCAGATAAAATCATGGAAGTGCTCTGCTTGACAATTCACAATAAGGGGTTAGAAGTACTTACTACCTTTTATGCTCAGTCTACTTCCCTCCTCCCCCACACGATATTACACCCAAATTTGTTACTTTTTTATAACATTTGATTTAAATGTTTTTACACCTTATGTATATATATTTTTGTTCTCTATAATAGCTGAGATTTATAATGAAATATTTATCAACATTTTAATGTTTATGTTAATAGAATTAGTTTTTGGGACAACGAAAAAGAACGACTCGTCTTGTTGACATCTAATTATGTAATCACTGTAAAGTACGACTTGATTGCATTGAAAACATTGGAAGTACGTAGAGTACCTTTAGAAAAGATTGATACCTTGGTTATTGGCGATCTCTCTTATCCACCGAATTCACTTATCCCGTAAGTATAAATCGTAATCGTATGTTCGTTATATGTAGAAATTTTCTGATCTAACTTTATATTATTTTAATATTGTTTCATATACTTGTAAAGTGTATTTTTTTCAGATTGTTCATGACAAAAATTAACCCTTTGAATGTTACGATAAAATTGATTTATATTGGATATTACATTACTATACGAGGAGGGACCCAAAAAAACAGGAATTTGGTCATAACTCCTTTATTTTTCAATATTTTTACACCAAATTTTGGTCACCTTCAAAGTAATTACCATTGATTGCAATGCACTTCTCTAATCGTTTCTTCCATTGTTCAAAACATTGTTGATATTCACTTAATGGAATGTTCTTTAGTCCATCCAGTGATTTTTGTTTCACCTCTTCCACAGTCTCAAAACGTTTACCTTTCATATCCCTTTTGAGTCGGGGGAACAAAAAGTCACAGGGAGTGAGATCCGGTGAATAGGGGAGGGGGGAGCAATTGGTGTCATACCGTTTTTAGTCAAAAACTGCTTCACACACAGGGCGGTGTGGGCAGGTGCGTTGTCATGATGGAAGAACAAATCTCCTGTGCGCCAAAAATCCGCCCTTTTTCTTCAAGTGCTCTCCCTCGGTCTCTTCAAAACCTCCAAATAAAAATGTTGGTTAACCGTTTGTCCCGGAGGAATGAATTCTGAATGTACAACACCTCGGCAGTCAATGAAACAAATGAGCATTGTCTTGATGTTTGACTTCACCATGCAGAATTTTTTGGACAAGGAGACTGAGCTGTCTTCCTCTGACTTGATTGCTGTTTTGTTTCAGGGTCATATCCATAACACCATGATTCATCACCAGTTATGACCTTAGAAAATATTCTGGGGCCTCTTGCAGCTGATTTTGCAGGTCGAAACAAACATGAAGTCGGTGCTCCCTTTGCTCGTCTGTGAGAAGGCGTGGAACAAGTTTGGCTACAACTCTTCTCATGCACAAATCCTCCGATAAAATCCTCTGGATTGAACTCCAAGACAACACAGATATCGCAACTAATTGATCAATGGTTCGACGACGGTCTTCACAAACCAGAATGTTGATTTTCTCAATGTTGTCGTCAGTTCTTGACGTTGAAAGGTGCCCAGAACGAGGCTGGTTTTCAGTCAACATTTCTCCATTTTTAAAACACTGCAACTACTCGTAGACACGTGTTTTACTTAAAGAAGCTTCCCCATAAGCTGTTTTAAACATTACAAGAATTTCCGCGGGCATTTTTCCCAACAGGAATCAAAATTTCACAGCCACATGTTGCTCCCGGTAGTCAGCCATTTTAAGTTTTCGCCAAAACAGATAAAGGTCTTTCACAAAAAAAGTTCTTACGGATGAACTGATCCACTCACAGCGAACAAACGTCGCACACTGACATGTAGCAATGTGACTCGAGACTCCCTCTCCGGCCACGCCCACCCCCTCTCCTCACCAGCCCGATTCCCATTCCTATTGGGTACCCCCTCGTATGTTCAACTTTTCTTTTTTTTTATCAGTTCTTTCCCCTGCTCTGTAGGTAACAAAAGCCACCTATACAAATACAAAAAAAATATATAAATAAATCAAATGAATTTTTGATACTAGTTATTATTTTTACAAAATATTGAATATTTTAATATAAAATGTTATAAATATTGAGAAACTCAGTCAAGAAATTAACTATATATAAGAGGTGAAATTATTATTATTATTATAACATGAAATCTTGAAAATAGAAAAATATTGAGTCCAATTCTTTATGCTATTTGTTTTTTTCTACGGTAAATCTCCCGTTTGTCCAGACCATAACAGCTTCTGATCCATATAGGTCTGTTTTTGTTTTTCCCTTGTGGCTTGAACTTTGTTCTTTTTACTTGTCCTTGTATGAAATACACTTTGAACAAATAATTATAATTTAATATTTGCGTATTATACATACTTTATTGTTATATTATCTGATTTTAATCCTACGGTTTTTGAATTGGTTATTCTTGCTACCACTAATCTTCTACATTTTTGTTTATCATGTTATTGTTAATAATAGATTAAGTAAGGCCAAGTTAGGTTATATATTCAAATAGACTCCTGGAAGAGTAGTGGGAGCAAAATCAACATAAATAGGTTAGGTTATTATATATGTTGATGACTGTAATCGATTTGTTTATACATAATAGATAAAAGGAAAAGAAATATTTGTTCAATGAGTATTTTATACGAAGACAGATACATACCTTCCATTTGGCCTTGAAATATTTTTAATTTCTTCATCTTCTTGATCACCATTTTCATTATCAGGTTCACTCTCACTTATCTTATGGAAAATAACGTTCTCTCTTTCAATACTCATACCTTTATGCGCTTGAAAATGTTGTGTCCATTATTCCGAATACAAATATATCAAACTCTGGATTTTCAGTGTTAACCATAATTAAATAGTAAATATGTAAGAAAAAACACTAAACTACATTAATTTACTAAACAGAGATTTTATAATATTGTTAAAGACATATTAAGAAACTGTAAAACAGTGTTGTGATCAATTATACTTGTCTAGTGTAAACAACTATATAGTCGAATGGCTTCCGGTACTGTAGAGGGAATTCCCTATCAACACTGTGCACATGAAGCCAATGCTAAGCGCTCCAAACTGGTTAACTGCTATTTCAATATGCTACCAATACCATTACTTGCTTGGAGACGTACACAAACAGTTATATTCATACTTGCTTGCACTCTTAGTTATTTCATGAACTAATTTTGACACAATAAAGTATTATGTGTTTTGTGTGATATCCCATCAACACAGGTTTGAACTAGTACTAGCTGTGTAAAATCACATCATTAATGTTCAGAAGGTTATTAATATTTGACGTGGTCCTAAATAATAGTGTAAGACCTTCAAAGGCAATTAAAAAAACTCTGGCCGAATAGCCCTGAAGGACCTAGTTGTTTAAAATTTTAACGGTATTTGATAAAGTTTAACTGAAACGAGGAATAATTATCGAAATTAACCAATATCATAGCATCAAAGTGTCGATTAGGATCCATTAATAGATCTTAATACTAAAACCTAACCTAACTTGTATTATTTTGGAAGGCGATAAGTCGCAATGCCTTTCAATATCTTCTGGAATGATTGGAATCTTTAAATAAGGATTTCCTCCATATAAATTGCAAAATAACTATCTAATAGATTTTATTCTGTGCCGAATTTATGCGTTAATGTTGATTTAGCAACACCCCGTAACCGTTCCACTATATTTGTGTCGATGAAATGTCTACTGTGGTTTATAATTTTATGTTCGTAATTTAATTTCTATTTGTATTTCTGATTCTGTTATTGGAGGACCATCGATCTAATATTATAATAGAGCAATGAGCAGTGTGTTCTTCAATAATTGGTAATAAAGTAGCTGTTGATCTATCCCTTATGGTAAAAAGAAAACAATCACCCTTTTGGTAAATGTTGAAACCAGTTGTTTTTTGATTACCCTGTCACCGTTATATTTTCTTCTTATAAACACAGGCTCTTCTTGCAAACTATACAGTTAGTTTTTTTGTTGCACAACTTGTAGACTGCGTAAATGTTATTAGGAACATGTCATTCACTGCAGGAATTGTACTACAATAACTAATTATTGCAATGAATTGACTAGCTTTGGTTGCAGTTCAGATAAGATAAGACCAAGGTAAACAAATTGTATTGTTTGAGTACAATATGACATATTACAGTGTCAACATAATATAACAACATTTCAGTATTGGGATCAACTTGCAGACCCTAACTCAAGCTGTCAACCTAGACAACCCCCAAGGGATGAAGTAATCTCTTAAATAGAAAATTTTAAAATGAAGTTAATCAGAAGCGTGTTATCAAATGTTAAGTTAATGTTAGTAGTGGTAGAAAAATATGTTTAAATTAATGTTTACATTTCCTCAACTTTTTTAATTTAAGATAATCATATTGACATAACAGCTAAGATAATTCTTGTAAGGGGTTAATTCGTGAATTAATCGTGTGGTTATTTTAAATCATTGATATAATTATTTTTAAATGGCAATTTTGTAATTGAGGTGTACATAAACCAAGCAAAAATATAATCCAAGAATTTCTGAAGTGGTGTATAATTAAGAAATTGGGAAAGTTTTTGCTAAATAATTGTTCACAATAATTGTTAAATAAATAATTGTTTAAATGATCGTCCTTACTTTCTCGTCGAATTTAAAATCTGTTTATGTGGCAACTAAATTAAAAATTCTTTATGGATACTTCAAATTGGATTTTGGATTTTGGACTTCAAATTTTTTAATATGTTCATTTCTGAGTATTTTTTGATAAACTCGCTCATTTAGAAGTTAGACACTTGAATTTTAGAAAATTTGAAGTTTGGTGCATTTTTGGGAGGCGGTTTGTATCAGGTTAAAAATTTAATTATGCATAGTATAGGAAGTGTAAATACGGTTAAATTCAGTTTTCTGTCTGCCAATTTATCAAATCCATTATATGTTCACCAAGAGCAAATTGTTTCTTTTAAGTTTCATATCTTACCTTTTAGTTGTTTATAGCTCTAACCTTACTTATTTTATCCCTTACCTTCCAGAAACTGTAACATAGTAAATAATGGGGTTAAAAGACACGACGTGATTGGTTCTATAGAATATAGGTCAAAGATCCTGATTGGTTCCTAGCTCATGCGAGTGTAGTAAAATTAATTAAAGAAAGTCGTACACTAATAATAAAAAACGTCCAAGAGAACAATTTTGTGTTATAAATAGTTTTAAAATGATTTTATAATAAATGTTTTATAGTAAAACGTTGTAGATTTGTAAAATGAATAATTAAATATGAATTGATGTGTCAAGGGGTTTTTGGAGGAAACGGGGGAGAGAAAATCTCGTGGTTTCGTCAGTCTTGGTTGAGGAGTTAAGATGGTTAGACGTGTTTAATAGAGTCTTGGAACAGAGCTTGTAGGTGAAGGTTGTGTTAAAAAGTTTTGATAGATGTGTTGTGGAAATTGGAACTATGAAAGTTTGAATGTGAACGTTTTGTTAAAAAATGTAATATATTAATTTTTAGTCTCAAATAGAGATTAGCAAAGTAGAAAATGGTTAGAAAAGTAATAAAGATTGTTTTCAATGACAATGTAAACATGGTTAATAGTCTAATAGATTTAGTGCAGACAATGGACAAATAAAGTGAATGACTGGACAGTTAATATCAATCTTAATGAACACTAGAGTTTGTAAGATTAATAATACTAAGAGACTATGTACTTTATACGTGAGTCGTAAACTGATCGTTTACCGCGTGGTGAAAATTGTGTATTAAACTGAACATCCTTTTATTAACCATAAATGATATGAACTATCGTACAAAAAAAAAAACATTTCTAGAGTGCTGTGTGAACATTCGAAACATGAACTTTTCGGAAAACAACGCTTGCAGTAATCTACAAGATATAGGACATCTTGAACTACTATCTTCGGACATTTTTTTTTTTTTGTAAATTGGTGTTGTGGTATAAACACCTTATGTTAACTTAGGAATAAGGACTTATATTATGTTTTGATATATTTTGCTATACATGTTTGATCTTTTTAATCTGCTTTAAAAATATTTTAAGAAAAATAAATTAATAAAATAATGAAATTTTAATATTTAAAGTAAATCTCCATCAGAGATCTACAAAGTGATTTAAATTTAAATTAAAAAATTAACTTCCTGTTGCAACATTTTTTGAATAGAAAAAGAAAAGTATAATAAAGAGGTTTTTATAAAATTTATAACATGTGTTTTATAAAAATAAAAAATAATTGTAGGATGTTTAATAAAAAATAAATAAATAATATGTACAATTTCAGCAGAAAAAGACTTGGATCTTTCTTTCATCACCTATGCCAAGTACGTTTTTAAAAGAACTTGAGACCTCGAGATATTTTGATAATATAAATTCAGTTTTAACTTTACTAAATTGACGAAAACTCGTCTGGCGCCCTAATGACCGAGCAATATTTAAAATTAATTATAAATAACTTTCTTAAACTTCATTTTTTTTTTTATTTTAATAATAAAGTAATTAAATTTATAAAAAACTAAGTTTTATAACTATTACAAAACTTTTGGCCATCATAGTAATTGCCATAAAATAGTCTATGTAACATAAATAATATGTGTACATGTTTTTCATATGCAAGTTAAGTCAATAAAAATGTGTTAAACTGTGTTTTATTAATATACTTCCTTTAATTATTGTTAGAAAACTAAGCAAAATTATTCTAACCTAATCTGGGTTGGGATTGATAAAATAGTGGTGGACAGATAACGGAATCTAACTGTAAATACTATACAAGACTAAAAGAAGTTGGGTAAGTACCATGATGGTACCCAACAACTTGTTTCGAAGTTTGTTTGTATTATACAGAAATTGTAGGTTGAATGTTTATAAATCAAGGATTTACTGGACTTCATTTAAGAAGTAAATTCAATTTTCTATTCTTAATTTAACTATTGTACACCTTTTAATTGTGATAATTTTTAATTCATAAAACCAGCAACAATGAAACAACCTATAATACTATTCATTGTTACATATGTAATATTGTTTAGCCGTCTGGATGGACTGGTAACTGGAGTCTCTGGTGTAGTAGGTTGCTTGGTCCGACCACTTCAAGAAAGATGGTCACCTTCACTGCATCAAGATAGTAATGCTAATGCGTTTCTTTTCAGTAATTTTGAACCAAGGTACCAGACTGCCTATGTGTTTGATGTTGTGTTTATTTGATTTACATTGGTTTTGTAGTTGTTTTGATTTATTTTCATTATTATTTTTTAGCCAGTGACCTATGTTTATCAGTTAAATTTGTTTATATATCCGTTAACAGGCATTTTACTTGTAGGCTATTATGGTATTAGATTAGAAAGAAGGGTTAACTTGAATTTTTCACTTACCTTAGTAAGTTTGGTAATCACTAAAATGTAGATCTCCGTTTTTTTTTTTCTTTTTTTTTTAATCTTCACATTTCATGGCCTTGGGAAACCAAAAAATTTATTTTCTACATATCGTAAATCTGTTGTTTTTATCATCTGCACGTAAACACGATAGTGGGAACAAAAGTTAAGATACGAACAGAAATTTTGGTATGAGGGATTATAGTATGCTCATATAGAACCGTTAAAAATTTAAAATGTCAGCAATGTTTTTTTTGTTTATATCTCTTGCATTATTCAACTTACAAGACATTAAATGAGATAAAAATTTACAGATTTCAATTCTGCATGAGTACCAAACCCACCTCTCTATGATGACAAATAGTGAAGTGTTTTTTTTTTCCAAAAATGTAATTTTTGACCCTGACTTTTCAAGAAAATGTGATATTCGTACAGTTACAAGATCCAGCAGGACTGAGTTACCGACACGAGCTAAGCAAGTGGTGCCATTTTAATATATAGATATTTAAGAGGCTTTTAAGCCTAGTCAATATCAAGAAAGTAATGATTACAAGATTCAGAAAATCTGTGTAACCAAATATTTTAAAGAAAACATTACCCTACTAAGTAAGACTGTCATTCTTTTTGTAAAAATCTTTGATGGCGTAAGCACCACTCCCAAGTATCCATGATAACTAAATGGTGTGGTGTAGATTCTACATGTTAATTACAGTAGAACCCCTCTAATCCACCCTCGGCTGGTTCTTCGCTCCGGTTAATCCGACCGTGCTCGAGCTTGTGCCGAAAAGTCGATGACTCACGGCTTATCGTGCGCCACGTGCCATTGTTTACGGTTTGTTATCGCTTGCCCGCTTCAGTGCTGTGTTGTTTCTATTGATTTTTCATAGTACTTGCTAGACTCATTGTATGTACAGTTCTGTGTTTTTCAACATGTCAGGAGAAAAACGTAAACACGTTACTGTAAACTTTGATTTATGACTTTTTTAAGTTTATATATCGCTTATTTCACTGTAAAAAAGTCTCTTTATATAATAAGTAATAAATATTGGCTTTTCGGATAATCCGACCTTTTTTGCGTTCCTACCATGCCCCCAGTCCCGAAGGTGACGGATTAGAGGGGTTCTACTGTAGTGCTAACAGTAACACCAGGCTACCAACAAAAATTTCAAAATTGTCATTTCAAGAAGCATTATTGTCAAGCTTGAATTTTTTTTTTTTTTTTTTTTTTTTACTTTAATGTAAAACAAAAACAAAATCATCAAAGAGATTTGTCAAGACATCCATTTAACAAAGCACTTTTACTTTTTCCTTGAATCATGTCACATATACTACAATTGACGGGAAAATAAATATATTTTGTTTGCTTTATTTTTGTTAGTAGTTTTGTAAATTAGTTGTAGTACTTACTGTCAGTTTCTCTTTTTTTTTCCGTGAGTTTTATTGTTGCTTGAATATGTCTTTGATTCTTTAGCTATTTTGTCTGTATTATTATATTTCATAAGTTCTGGATTCATTTTGTTTTTATGTGTAACTTCATTCAGAATTTTATGTTATCGTTATTAAATTCCACGACAAGATTATGTCCTGTATATTCCATTAAACTGTACTGTAAATTTCATTTGAAATCATTATATCTCTTTATTTTATATCAATAGATATAAAAAGTGTCATAATCTAAATTATTCAGACTTTTATATAAAATAAGAACTTCAAAATATACAAAATGAAATGTTATGAAACAATAGTACAAAGACAGAAATTCAATACTAATTAGTTTAGTTTGGCACTCTATTTATATTTTGTTCAAACTTCCCTCTTGAAAATATATAATTTTTCAACTGTGTTTAATGCATATAATTTCAATACAATTTTTTTTTAATAGTAAAATTTTCAAATTCCGTTACATACAAAACACATAGCACTCCGTATGGAGATCGTAAATATCTCAAACATAAATGGATTTAGGCGCAATACCAATTTTCAACGACGTGCACATCTGACCAATGAGTCGATACGGCGGTAGATTCCGTCATACTTTTTCTTATCTCAAGTCAAATGGGTGGATTTTGTACTTCAATTAAGGTGTTGAACTTCATATTTTAGTGGAATAGTAATTGATTATTTAATAAATAAGTAGAATCACATTGTTAACCAATAAATTTCATATTCTTCATAGCATCCCTTTTCGCTCACAGATACAAAACCATGATAATCGATAAAATGTTGTTGAAAATGCATCTTATGTCTATATCCATTTATGTGTGCGTTAAATGCATTTTTATTGTCCTGATGATGAGCAATCGTGCAAAACTGCAGAAAGAATAAGGTAAGAGATACCTAAAAACAATTAATTGACGTGTTGTAATACTGAAATTAAATTTTCACTAATCCATGGGCTACCACATTGGAATTAACATAACATTTTTCAGCCATCTGATGGTTTTCACAACCTGATACATCACAGAAACCAACGGTTAAAAGTGTGATAGATCAAATTAGTTTTACTGTTTTATAGTAGTAAATAACTAATATTTAAATGTATTGATCAGGTCAAGAAATATGCGAGGAGTCCGCGCCTTGTGGAATCAAGGAGAACCTTTGGCATTTACAAAGAAATGGAATCCTTTTTCCACCGATATACCATGGAATACTTACACTTCTCATCCATTGCTTTGGCATAAAGGTAAAAACAGTTTATTTGTATTGTTAAGACACATTTTATACACATGTACGTAATAAGTAAAAAACAAATTTACGAGGTAAATTAACATTATGTTGAGTTTTTCTTGGAAATGTACATTTTGAGGTCTTCTGAGTCCAAAATAATCATTTCGAAAATTATGTCCATCTGTATAATGTGTACAGTAAGATATAATAATTATATTCAGGTGGATTTACAAATGTGATAGGAGGGTCGTTCGGAAAGCAACCTCCATATTTGTGCAGCACAAGGAATGGGGGTATCAGCACAGCTTCATCAGCAATGTGTTTAGTGGGGTAGTATATTCCTGGCTACGCTAATGGGCAGGTTGTGCTACAGTTTATTTGCCCATAATAGCCTTTCAAAATGGGTGCTGCAGTATTAAACCCTACGAAATATGAAGTGTATGCTGTGATAATATTTCTGATAGCAAAAAATTTGTCACCTGCAGCAGTTTTATTTTGTTAAGTTGTTTAAAAGTGGAAGAACAAACATTCTCAATGATAAAAGGAGTGACAGGCCATTGATAGTCAGTTGTGAATTTGTTCAGAAAATTGATGAAAAGGTCCGTGAAAATCGGCACAGATTATCATACTATTTTGTATGAGGTAATCACCATTAATTCTAATGGCTATTGTAAGACTTTTAAAAAACTTGGAAGGACCACAAAGAACTAATGCTGCGGGCTTCTGGTTGCCTTCTTTTGGACAACAATGTATCAGCGTAAAAATTTGTTGGTACACTTTTGGATATGTTTTCAATATGTATGAAAAAAAAGTGTTATAATTTGGTTGATGCATATGTACATGGTGGTATAAAAAAATGTAAATACAGTGTACTCCCGATTATCCGCGAAATTTGGTGGCATAGACATTGCGGATAACGAAAATCGCAAATAATATGCAAGAATGCTAAAAATAAAGGGAAAATATGTAATAAAAAAATAGTTTTGACATAAAAAGATTTTAATATACTGTACATAAAACACAGTACAAACCTATATATTAAAAACATTTTACATGAAATTTTAAAAAAGTGTAATAAATGAGACTTTTTGTAGTAAAACAAAAGAACAATACAGGAAACACTTATGCTACACTAGTACAGTACTGCAATTTAAATTACCTGACGGTTTTTAAAAAATCAAACATTGTTTTTTGTTTCTTACTGAGAAAACACCGTTTCTTGATTCTTGACTGAACTTTTCTTAGTATCAGTTTTTCAACTAACTGTGTGTTATCGTCTTGTTCCTTTAAATACTAGAGCAGTGAGCAGTTCATTGATGTGTTGCAAGGCCACTTCATGTCATTCGCGCATGCGGGTACGTTCCTTCTTCCTCTTTGCTTACACTTTGGTCTTCATACGCCCCCTCTTGCTTTGTCTGCTATTTCTTGGTCCATCAGACGCTCAAATCCTGGCTCATTAGCGTCACAGTCCAACCACTTTAGACAGTAAGCTTATCTCTTACTGCACAACTTCGTTATCATAGTTTTACTGGTTGTTACACGTACTAAACAGGTAAAGAGAACCGTAAAAAAATTTTACTTATTTTTTCCGCAAGACTCGCGGATCAACCGCTGGCAGATAATCGGGAGTACACTGTACCTTCGTGGGACACACTGTACATAAAATTGCAAGCATTAAAATTCAAAATTCAAATTTAGATATTATTTTCAATAATGTCTTCAAAAGTTCATTATTTTATGTTATATGATACATATTTAACCATTAAAATGTTTATGAATATTCATCATTTAAATACATAATAAAATTATCTATATCAAAAAAAGAAAGTTATAAGTTTGATTAAAATCTCATTAATGGTTTTTGAGATAATTTCATGTTCTTGTTTTCCCAAACATCCACTTTGGAAAAAGCCAGCACCAACCTAACCCAAGATAAGACTTGTGATCTCTATATCATCCTATGTGTAAAGATGATTGTTACAATCCAATGAGCTAGATATAATAGTATACATGAGTATAGCTCATTGGAATGTAACAATTATCTTTACACTTAGGATGATATAGAGGTATACATGAGTATAGCTCATTGTATTGTAACAATTATCTTTACACTTAGGATGATATAGAGGTATACATGAGTATAGCTCATTGGATTGTAACAATTATCCCAACATGAACATGAAATTATTTAATTAGACTGTCTCGACTAGGTCCCAAATAATCAATAAAGAAAACAAAATCAATATTATTACTTAAAAAAATTGAATGATATGAATATCTGTATGAATGAATGTATGTAATATTGTTCACAGTTCAAATTAACTTATTTGTCTTTAAAACCGTGTAAAATAGTTATTTGACTCAATTCTACCTTCACAGACTGAGTACAAGTATAATTCCTATTGCAGAAATTCACTTCTCTTTTTTTCTTTCAATTCAATGCAGATCGACTAGATATTATCACTCTTGAATATACAGTAATGTTTGCACAGTCTTGAGGTATATTTATTTTCACTAGATTGTTGGATTCGACTGTTATTTCAGATTTAAAATTCCTTGAGCTTGGGAAGTGTTTGTTTCTCTCTAGATGCCTGCCAACAAATCCTCTTGTACCAAAATCGGCGTCTCTGTAGTTTCAAATCTTCCGCCGCCTTCTATGTTAAGTTTATGTGTGTGTTAGTTGATTTGATGTGCAAAATATGTGCAAATAATTAAGTGAAAACGCCACAGAAAATCCTAAAATGCACATAACACAGTTTTTTTAATTTTGTTCAAAATGTACAAAAGTTTTGTTATGTAGTTGTGAATAAATGTAATCACTTTATAAAATGTACATGGTGAAAAATCAAATTTTTTTTATGAAAACCGACTTGCTGAAAAGTTAGGCTTATTTTGAAAAATTCAGCAAAAATAATTATTGTTTACAAAACCCAACTTGTAATATATCATTTGTTAGAAACAAGTAAGTAGAAATTATCTATGTAATAAAAAAAAAATTACACATACAAATTTTGGAGTTAGTATGTCATGAATTTAAAAAATCTTGCAGTAATCAAAACCTATATGCCACAAAAAAGCATAATGTATAACATACAAAAAATATTTTCAAGACATTCAAAATTTTTGTAGTGTAATTGTGAATAAAAGTCTGTAAAAAAAGTATATCAGTTTAAATCTGTCATTATAAAATTAAATTTTTATGAATAAAGTACAAAATGGCTACAAAGTTAAGTCTATTTTTAAAAAATCACCAAAAATATTTATTTAATGCAAAACCCAACTTGTTGTTATATACCAATGTTTAGAGAAATGTATGTAAAATTGAACTGTGAATTTATAAATTTTCTACAATGATACAATTTAGAGTGAAATAATCAAGAATGAGAAAAGCTGTCTTCACATCACAAAAATTTTATTTTAACCTAAAAATCACCAACAAACTTGCATATAAATTTGATTAGACTATTCAAACACTTACAATAGTTTTAAAATATAGTTGTGAATGTAAATCTGTATCAACACATATCAACAGAACATAATAAATAATTCACAATAAATTACAAAGCAAAAAATTCAAAACAATAATTTCTGAACACACTAAACTGTATTAGAACCAGTAGGTACAACATTGGTTTAATAGCAACGTACCTAGCAGAATGAGGTCACAAGACAGATTTGTTGTGATACATTGTCTTGTACAGTCCAATCCAAATATTAGTAGAACAGGAGAATGGAATAAAACATTTGACAGATCTGAAAATCTTCTTTCCAATGATATAAAGCTCTTCAAAAAAAATGAAATATTACTAATCAATATTCGACATTTCATAAACCTATTGAAAAGAAAACGGGCGTGGTTAATTTCGTTTAGAATTTCATAAAATGTATTTATCTCAAAAACTCTAACAGCTACGATAATTTTTAATAAGTAGTTCGAAAGAGGAAGAAAAATACTATAAAATATTATCAACCTGTGGTATTTGAACAAGTATTAACATTTTTTTTAATACTATGAGAACAATGAGGTCATATTTTCTTGTATTGTGACGTTCCATCACATGCTGCTTCCTAGATGCAAAACACACCAAATTTTCGTCGATTTATTAGATATTTATGTGACGTCATATGGCATTTATGTTATATAACTATGAACATTTATCTTTAAGGTTGAAACGAGTTTTACAATGATATATAAATTATTCCAATACAATCTTTTTTACTAGACTGGATAAATGTGATTTTTAGGGTTAAAAAAACTTGTTATGAATTATTGATTTGTATAATTTTAGAATAATCCTAAACTATAACAGTTAGAATTATTTAGAAAGCACAGATCGAAAGATGAAAAAGTCTTCTATACAATACTGTTACTGTAGATTAGCTGAACAGAAATACGGACTTTCGTAATTAGATGGAGAATGACGTAATTTTATGTTTTACTGCTACGAATATTGCAGCGTTACGAAATACACAAACTTTACCAATTAATTAAATATTATTTATAACATTTTATGAACTTTTGGTTGTATGAATATTAATATTAATGTTAATGTTTGGAAGATTAGCTTTACAATGGTAAATTATTGCGGAACAATGATTTTTACTAGGGTAAATGTTGAATTGAAAAAAAAAAAGAAAAGTTATTACCAATGTGCTACCAGTTGGAGCGTTAAACAAAACAAAATAATCAAAGTTAAATTTTGTAAGAACAAATATGATTTTTTTTCAATGATAAATTTTAAAACTCATATTATTTGTAACAAAACAAAAATTTTCCGGTTATCTACATCTATTTAGAAGTTTCAAAGCCTTTAGTGAAAGTCACTCCCAGTCTTCCTGGCTAGTCAATCTCCAAAAGGTTAACATTACAAATGATATTTCTTTATGTCAATTTTATTCTTAATGCTTGATTTTTTCAGATGCTGATGACAAAGAACGCAGTATGTACAATGTAGATGATTTTGCTTACCGTCTTGTACAAGCAGTGGAGAAGTCTGTTCGCCCTACACCTTGTAGTGTTCAGCACAAACCTATTGTTTTTGAGAATTATTTAGGCTTTAGTTCTTTAATCCATAATAAAAATTCTTTGGGCTTTTTTAAAATACGTGGTAAATTTAGTTTTTAAAGCAATTTATAAGTATTATGGTTACCATTATTATGTTGTTATACATTTGTTTATTGTATTAATATTTATGAATATGTTACATATATATAAATTTATATTTGTTATGTTTTTAAAGATATGCTTTATATATAATAATTGACTCAATAATTAACCCTTTCAGTGCCAGAATTTTTTTTTTTTCAAATGCCTCTACTAGTAGTGCCAAGCATTTTCTTAAAGGTGGCACCCTATTTTTCTACTATTTGCAATATTTTTTATAAAAAATAACATTTTTACATATGTTTTAATGTTTTGTTAATGTGTAATTTACAACAAGGTTTAACTAATTTGATCATGCAATAAAAAATAAAAAAATTAGTTTAAAACTTTTGTATCTTTAAAAATTTGTGAATAATTTCAATTTTTTCCTGAACAAAACAAAATTTTGAAATCAATTATTTTATACTACACAACATGCAATGTTATTCTTGACACATACACAAAATTTAATATATCTACATAATATCTCAGTTCATTTGCCCTCTAGGATCCCAATACATTTACTCGAGTTTCTGGTCTTCAGGTCAAATTTTCTGTATTGAAGAAGGTAGTCCTTATTCATGATTGTGTCTGGCTGACAAAATACTAATCCTGCTGAAATGAACTGCCTGAAATGTTCAGTCGAAACCTCACCACTAATTCCCTCTCATGTGCCAGCTATGTTCTTTCATACTTTATCCATAGTACAGTCCATTGCCTGCTCTAGTGCACTGTTTAGTCAATTGGTTGGCGATCTCATTTCCAATGGGATGATATCCACTGGAAGGTAATTTACTATCCAACTCCAAGTAAGGTCTTGATCATACGAGATTGCTTAGATAGTGGCTTTTTTAAATCAGTTAGGATAACTTCTTTTTTTTGTATTTGTGATTTCATAATAATTTTAGCGCTGGAGATTGCTCTTGTTTCAGCATCAAACTTCATTTTGTTGTGTGTGGCTGAAATATAAGGAGAACAATGACGGAAGATGAGTGTGCTTCTGGTCCTCTCCTTCCCTTGTGGGTAGACTGCAAGTGGAAAGTATAATAAATAAAAGATGTTTAATTTTTTCACTGAAATGTGTAAATATGAATTTTTTTTCTCCAAGTAAGGGAGAATGTGTTAAACACCATCAATCATGTGTCTCCTGGAATTACTGATGCATCCTTCATCCAGATGCACCAAACCCTTCCCCTCGTTATAACCTTCCAGATGTTTCAAGGATCTCCACCTACACCAGTCTTAGATCTTCTTTGACCGTCTGCTTCTCTTTTCATTAGGATTTGTTGAATGTGGCTAGCTATTCCATTCCACTTATCCACCGAATACATTAACATCTGTAGCATATTTTCAGGTGATAAAGCACACCCCTAGTTCTTGAGAAAGATGATCTCTTTTGGACCAGGCCATCATGCCTTGCAGTCATAACATGTGAGCATGAAATCGTCTACTAAGCATTCACAGTAACAGCATATGGCGTCTTCACAAATCTTTTTAAGTAGGCTTTAAAATTACTATCCCTTGTAATGGCTTTGGTAATGGGCTTTAATAATTAACTTCTCCCTTCCTGCCGTTACACTGCTTTTCTAGATCCCTGGATCAATTTGTGTCTCCATCTGCCTGTTTGGTCTGAATCCCATAACGCTTTCTTGTCATTTTCCCTTAATTGGGAACCATTTATAAGCTCTTCAAAACATTGGGGACTTGCAGTTACAAATTGGGGACTTGCTACACAAGTGATTTTGTGTTTTTCCGCTATTTTTCATACTTTCTGCACTGTTTCAAGAAATATTATATAACATGTTCAAGAAACAGAATAATTGTTTCTAATAACAGCTGATGTAAAATATATTGCAAAAACATATATGTTTTTTATCCCTTCCTCCAATCCTATTTACCGGATGTCAGCACTTCATGCATAAAATGCAAACGTCCAGTAATCAGGACATTGCACTTTTATGCACCAACTATTAACTTCCGGAAAACAGAACGTTGGCACTGAAATGGTTAAAAAATGTTAATGTACACAAATATTATATTTTGATTCTTTTTGTTTATTTGTAGTAAGAGGCTATTAAAGGATCTGTGATTTCTTAAAGTTTTTGTCAAATTGTATTATATATAACATAATTTATACATTTATTTTTTCTATAATATATGTATGCATTAATAATGTAACCTGCATTCTTGTTCAATCTGATAATTTATTTTTAAATTTTAGTTGCGGCTAAATAAAATTTATATTATGCTTGTTAAGTGGTTTACGATTAAAATTTGTAAACAAAAGTAGGGATTTTAAACTACATCCCTATCTAATAAAAATGGCAGGATATATGATGTATATTTCAAATAAAAGATGGAGCCAATTTACTTGGTTGAACATATAATTTGTATATTCAGTAGCCTAGTTGTTCACTACAGATTTTCAAGTTTTTTAAATTTTATAATTGTTATTACAATATGGTTATCTTCACACCTAAATTAGTTTTCATAGGATCTAACCATTCTAATTCTTAATTATCCACTTAAAAAATGAAATTTATAACTGTTTTATGATTACAAATGAACATTTTATATTGCATGCAACTTTTCCATAAATTAGTAGCATGTTTAAATGGGAATTAAAATTTTATTTTAGGTATAAATAAATTTGTATCATGTACAAATGAAAAATTACCTATATAATGTTAAATTTGTTTGATATACACAAATGTTAATTAAAGTCATGTTTGTGTGTTTTACCCGAGATATTTTGTTCACTATTTTAAAGGACGTATTTAATTGAATTAAATTTTCAAAATAGCGACCTTGTTGAACAAATTTTATTGTGAACCAGTTTTCATGAAACTCAACTACTCTTTTTATTTTGGAGAGATGAACAAAAATTTGTCAATATTCTAATTTATAGTTTTAAAATAAATGGCCGCACCACTAATTTTTTTTTTTTTTTAAATTTATTTCTTACCAAAGATAAATATTTGTACAAACACTTTTTTTTTTTACTTAACACCTTAAATATGTTTTACTTTATTATGTTTTTACTCTGTTTATTTTCCTTTGAATGTTAAGCCTCACCAGTGGATGCAGTTCTGTACATTAACAATATAAATATAATATTAATATACAACGACTTAGAAATAATGTTTATCTTCCTTATCTATATTATATATATATTTGCAAATAATTAATTAAAGAGTTTGTATACTTGACTGTTATAAATTGTACCAAGTATTCATTTAAAGCTTGCACGAAAAATATTAAAACATTTGACCAAAGAAATGTTTCTGATAAGTTGTACAATTTTATATTTTAAAAAAAAGGAATTTGTTTTTTATTTTAAGTAGGTACTTTCAAGGTCATATTTATAGAAGTCAATATTTTAAAATATCAAACAATATTTTGAATAGCATTATCAAAAACTTAATTATGAATCATTAAAAATGACATTGTATTCATCACTTAAGACGAGCATTATTATACACAAAATGGTTATAGCACTGCCAGTAAGAAATTTTTGACTGAATGTAGGTACAACGTCGTCGTAAAGTCAAATAAACAAAATGTCAGAAAAGTTATAAGATATGTTATAGTATTTAAGCATTAAAAAACTGAAATATTAATATACATTTCAAGTACGTCAGCATAAAATGCTAGTTATTTCAAAGTAATCCATTTTTTAGATGGGTGCTAAATTAACAAATCAAAAGAGGAGATATATTTAGAACAGTTTGGTGCTTCTTTAGGGGGGTTTTTTCCCCATGTTTGCCTTTGTTACATTAAGTTAAAAATTTAATTAACCATAGTCTAGGAATTGTAAATACCAAAGCAGAACAGTTTATATCTGTTCCACAGATTAGTTATTTCAATTTTAGTCCTGCATTGATTTTTAACATAAGAATAAAAAAGTATTAAAATTTGGTGCAAAATAAACATTTTTAAAATGAATTTTAAAATTAGCAGCCCAATTTCAAAGTTTGTAAAGCAGATTTTTAAATACAAGTGAAAAAAAAAACCCCCCGAAGGTCCCCAATTAAGCTAAAATGTAAAGTTTTTGTTGTACCACTAGTCTATGATAACAATCACCCAATATTTTGAACGATATAGGACTTCTGCCCTATTAGGCAAGCATGAAATGCTGTGTATTTTTTAAAAAAATCATATCTTAGATTATTAGGTAGTTTTAACAATGCCAAATACTGTACACAAATTTAAATATAATATATTAGTTAACTCGTGACTTTGTATTTAAGGTAAGATTTTATTTTAGAAAAAATTTATATTATGCAGTGTTTATAAATACAAATATTTGATGTGAAATAATATTATTCAGATGTGAAGTGCCATTTATTTGAGCAATTAAGTGTTAGCCTTTAAATTCGGCATATTCAATTGAAAATAATCTACTCATAATATTTATATGTAAAAATATACCATGGGAGAAGAAATTCTTCATCTGTACTTATTTGTACTTATCTGTATTTCCTTTAACAAAATATCTAATTATCAAAGTTTGTATTTTTTTTTTTTTTTTTTTTTTTTGTGATTTAAATCAATTTCTTTATTGGTTAGTTGATATTTATTTTGTTTATCCTGTTTGTTATGTATATTATTCAATTTAACCCCAAAAGGGCTCACTTTAATGAGTCCAGACTCATAACCCTGAGGGAACCTAGCTGGATCTACACCTTTATTCATGTAGTCTTGGGTTAGACTCTATCTTTCATCTTTTCTATGAGTTCACTATTGACCAAAGTTTGTTCTCTTCCGACATTTATGTATTAGAAGGCTAGGGGTCTTTAATGTTCTTTCTTTATAAGGCTGTGATAATCGAAGGTGTTTTGCTTTTAAACAACAAATGAAAACAAATTTAATTTCAAGCATAATTTTGTTGTAATGCTCTTCTACTTTTTAATATATACAGTAGAACTCCAATTATCCGGATTACCAATTATCCGGATCAGATTGAGAAAAATTTTAAAATCGGGGTTTTAAAGACACATTGCCTTGCAAGTAATGACTATGCAGGAATCGCACGCAGTAGTTGACCCTTCTAACTGTGAACATAGTGTAGCGATAGCGGAGGGCATGAGGGGGGAGGGGAGCGTTTATTCACACTGCCTCGCCACCCTGCTACTGTCACTCACTACAGTCTATTAAGAGTCAGGCGGCCAGTGCATCTTCAACCTGCCGGATAAATTGATATGTTGAATCTTTCGTGTTTGGACTATGTTGTGATTATCGTGTGCAGTACTACGATGAGTTCTAAGAGGAAAAGTGTGGTGTTTTCGTTGGCCGATAAAATTAAAATTATCAAACAGTGGGACAAAGGTGTCTCGGGTAAGCATTTAGCCGAGGTGTAAAGTGGGAACATCAACATATCGGACATTTAAAAAAATTATAATACGTAATGTAAACATTGATATTGTTTCTTATTAATAAATACCGTAAATGTTCTCTATTGTGTTTTTTTTACGGTTTTTTCTAAAAACTGCCTTTTTTCGAGAAAAATTCAATTACTGTATTTGGATTTTTGATTATCCGGATCGGGTTCGGTCCCAATTAATTCGAATAATTAGAGTTCTACTGTACATATAATCTTTGTTATGGAAATATACATTTTTCAGTCCTGTGAGTTCAGAAAAAATGTCTACAGTGCACTACAACCGAAACAAATGGAGCAATTTTGGTATGTTAAATTACCATTGTATCTCCAAAGTGTGTTTTGTTTAATTTTTTTCATAATTTAAAAACTTAATCTACCGTAAGACCAAAACATAAAATTTTAATTTATTCAAAATTGACTCTAAAGATTTTAATCTAATTTTGTAATTTTGTATCTCTAAGCACCCAAATAAAATCCCAACTTAAGAAACTCAAAATTGGTTGTAGTATTTAAAACAAATTTTATTAACAAATGAAATGTAGGTTTATGATCTAACCTTCATCTGGTTGACTTTAGTATTTTTCTAATTATTTGTGATATATAATTTTCTTTTGAGTTCTGTTTTGTAGAGTAAGAGAGCAGCCAAATTGGCAGAACACACTTCTCTTCATTTCGCTCGCCTACTGCGTAAAGACATTGTTTCACAACCACTCATAATATTCTCATAATTGTCTGAGAATGAGCATAAGGAGATTTACGATTGATATTTATTAATGTTGTGTTTAGTTTCATATTAAAGTAAGTTGTTTATTAGACCTAACTGTCTTTAACAATAATACAAATAATTACTTTAAACAACTAATCAATATATTATAGGAATTATTACTGTATAATCTGTAGCCTATTAATTAAACATTGAGTAATATTATATTACTTATGTTTTAATAAAGTAACTACTGTATTCACTGTTACATTTGCAATGAATTGCATCTGTTCCATTAACGTTATGATTACATTTATTCCTGATAAAAAATGCTCATATTAAAATTGATTTATAAAATGAAAAAAAAACTTTGGTCATGACTTCATGATAGTTTTCAGAAACACTGTCTCTTAACATTTATAATGGAATATCCCGACACAATATCCTGATGGGGTATTAATACACTCACTGTTAAATTATCTCACTTTATTGGAACTCCTATTAAAAACACTGCACTCATACATTATTTTTATACGTAATATTTATGTATTATAGAAGAAATATTGGATTTCTTGATTAGAGACCTCATTTCTAGACAGAAACTTTTTTCTTTTTTTTTAATTCAAAAGTACAACAGAGAATTGATTTCTTTTTATTAATGCTGAACTATGCAAATGGTAGTAGTGAACTACCTGCCGATTCCGCCAACTCAGCTACTTCTTCTACCTCTACACCATTGATAAAGGCAAGAAACCTTTATATATGGTTAAATAGCTTAGACTACTGTATACTGATTTTAAGATATTTGACATTTTTGGGGAGATGGCAACAACAAGTTTTCAGTTTGGTATGCAAATATTGTGATTAAAGTAAAGTTCACTTTTTTGAATTTTGATTTATATTCCTGTTTTAAAAGCAACAAAACATAAATCATGTTTCTTGTTGATAATTTATCCTAATACCCAATCTTCCATATGAGTCGTTTGGTTTCAAAATCACCTACATCACAAAAACTTTTTTTTCGGAAAAACAAAAAAAACTTCTCTTTGCCATTTTAAATGTTTATTAATTTTTTTTTTCTTATGTGGCAGACATGTAAGTATGTAATAACACCTGATGTTTAAAAGTTACCTAAAAAAACCAGTTTGGATGTAGCTACTTATGAATGGATATAGCTGGTTTTGGTTGTAAACTTATCCTGGGTGGGAGGTATAAACACCTTAGATGTTTAGTAGTTTTAGCATTAGGTTTATTAGATCAATTAAACAATTTGACACTAAATCATTAATAAAAAATAATCAACGAAATCATTAATAGGAAAAAAATATCACAACAAAAATTTATTTTTTTGTCAAGTACTAGTACCCTACCCTCATTTTTGAGTAATAAATAGATTACTGTTTTTTTTTAACAAAATACAGGTAAAAAGTCTATTATTTATAGTAATAAACCACTACTGTTTATACTTCACTGTCTTTATTGGCTTACACAATAATTAAATCAACAATTATTTCTTCATAATTTTCACAACACTCTTTCCTCTTCGTGTTCTTGAGGTTGAGCTCCTAGTTTGAGTTACTCGAGAACTTTCCTATAGAACTGTAGGTTTTCTACTTCCTGCCAGCTCTCACCAAAATGTTTCGTTAACCCCTTAAGTGTTTTATTTTTTTTGCCTAAATCAACCCAAAAATGCCAATTTTTTTTTATTTGATTATTTTAATGTTTGTTAACTTGGAAGTTAAAAAATAGGCATTAAAAGAAAATATAAGCAACATCAAAAGTATAAATGTCATGTTTAATATAATTTAAAAATTTTCTGCAAATACATTAAAAACACATTTACCTAACAATTAAAAAAAAGTAAAATGTAATAAAACCATTGTTAAAAATAAAAGTACACACAATAAAGATTGTTTACAGTTTCTTACTAATGTTTAGTAATTTTTTTGGGTGTGATATATTTTAAAACATGGGGCAGCACACAGCCCAACATCACATTCGCTGCACTGGTATCGCGACTCCTTGTAAATATAATGTTCACGGCGGATCCAAAGAGAACAAAAATAAAGCGGTAGTTTTATAAGTTATGCTCTAGAGAGCATGCCAACACTATCTAGCGGCAATACTAGCAACTACAACGTAATATTACGACAGAGAACGAAATAGAATAGGGCAAGTTAAGAGCGTCGGCTTTAGCCGACAGTGGCACTTTTTATCGATATTTGTAGCGTCGGCTTAAACCGACATAAACACTTAAGGGGTTAATAAAATGACGACATCTCGAATTTTTAGAGGGGCAACATTTACGCCTGGTGAAATTTGATCAGGATAAGGCATTTTTGATACATTTTCTCCATTTAGTGTTACTTTTTGGTACTTACCAACATCATTGCGATAATGAGGTTCACCTGTAATAAGGACATTATTGCCTTTAGAAATCATCTTAAAAATGAATCTTTTGCTCAGGTTAACCCCTAAATGCCAGTTTCAAGGAGGCTTGAATATTTCGAAACACCTTTGTTGCCAGTCAAAAACTTCTGTAGCCAGGGAACTAACTGTGCCAAATTCTGAAAAAATATGGTAATTCTTCAGGATGAAAGATTACATTTTCTTTTCCGATTGCCTTTTTAATGCGTACAAACATGCGATCTGGGGGGCAAAAACGAATGCCCAACGATGGGAAGATGAATTCATTCTTCCTAACACTGACTGGAGCATTATTACACAACCAGTAGCTTATCATTCCCATCATTGTCGTATTTTTATTTGCCCCCCCCCCCCCCCCGCATTCATCAGATATTAAATGAAGGACTTTCACATTGTTGGGAATGCTTAAGTTGTTCAAAAAATTAAACAGCTGAGCAAATCCCATTTGAGCCTTTTTTTCTGTTCAGTTTCATCAAATTCATAAACAAAACAATTTTCCTTTGTTTGTTTGGCTGTTGAATTGGCAACTACTATAGTCAAGTTATACTTATATAGCTGTCTAGAGTAATAAGCACTATTGTCTGAAACTCTAGGTAAGACTTGGTTTTTTTGATAGTCAATGGATATTGTCATTAAATCATCTTGTTTTTCTTTTAGTAAAGATTAAAAAGCTTTTGCTTTCAATTTGTGGCATCTCTGTTTAACAATCAAGCCATTCTTTATGTTTGGAAAATGCAAATTTTTATTGTTCATTAAAAGCAATGGAAGTCGAACATTCATCAGTTCTTGGGCATATTGAAAAAAGTTCTTAATATGTGCCTAAAATATTATTGTTTAACTTTAAAGTTTTCATCAACAGTTTCTTCATTGTAAATAAGCCTCATCTTTTTTATGTTCAAATTAGATGGAAGGTACTGTCGATTGGCTGTTTTGCTCCTGCAGTAATGATTTTCTATTACTTTCAACTTTTTTATGAAATCAATGACAGAACCTTTTTTGCCTTCATATGCTTTAGAATTCCTGTCTCCTCTTTGGATAAATCTTTTACAATTCGTAGAGGCTAGGCTGTTACACTACATGATTCACAGGGATACATAAACACTCTACAATCGTATATAGGGATTAGTTTTTTGACCTTGCAGAGCTGTAGTGCGTCTGGGAGTGTTTACCAGATCAAAGTGTGACAACCTTTGAATCTGGTATAAGCTGATATGAGCTTGCTCTGTCGAAGACATATGTGCAGTTTCTGTTCAGTAGCCAGTCACTTAGGTCCCTGGCCAGGAAGTGTTTGCGATGGGGGAGATGTCGGATCTTCCCTCTCCAGTTGCGGGTCTGGACTGATGCCTATCCAGTCTGGTTAAAAAGGATACTTTGGGCCCCAGGGTTCTGGAGTTTGGAAATGACAGAAAGTGATCCAAGAGTATACCCATTCCCAGAGTCTCATCTGCAACTGCCTAACACGATGCGCTGGTTACTCATTCATGACCTCTATTTCTTTAAATGTCAAACCGGATAATGAGAAGCGACAACTATCGGCATTGTCTGTAGAGTCAAACGTCAATTCGGGTAGTGATGAGAAGCGACAACTATTGGCATTGTCTGAAGAATCAATTTGCGTCGAAATTAAGAAAAGGGTTTTGGATGTAAGAATCCAGGGACCTGCTTCTAGATTCCTTAGTGTTTGAAACAACTTTCTTGTAATAGTATTCTGAATACTTTAAAATCGTGAGGTATAAATGACAATATTCTTATTTGTATAAAAATCTTTCTTTGCAACAGATATTTTAGAGTGCATATTAGAACTATGTTGTCTGCTCATTATCATTTAGAAAATGGTGTCCCTCAGGGTAGTGTGCTGAGCATGACCCTGTTTGTTGTGACAATCAACAGCATTACTGCTAATGTGCAGTGCCCTGTCTGCTGTTCTCAATTTTTTGACAATTTTGCTATATATGTGACTACTTGAGGTATTGCAACTGCCGAAAAGAGCCCTTCAACTTGTAATTAATATATTGCAATCTTGGTCAAGATTAACAGGATTTAAGTTCTCTGCTTCCAACACGCAATGCATTGCTTTTAGTCATCGAAGACTGAACCATCAACCTTTATTATTTCTTGACTGAACACAACTTCAAACTACTGAAACTGCTCAATTTGTAGGCCTATTATTTGATCATAGACTTTTTTGGATTCCACATCTCTCTGATCTGAAAACAGGGTGCAATAAAATGCTTGACATGTTACGTGTTCTCAGCAGTTCTCGATCGGGAGCCGATAGGACCTGTATGCTACGTTTTTTCCATGCTGTCCGCAAGACCATCAGCCATTAAGGAACTTGATTTGATTACAACTCTGCACTGTGTATTGTTTCTGAAGCATTTCGTTCGAACCCAGTTTCTAGCTTACATGCTGAGACTGGTGAATCATCTTTTACACAATGAAGACACCAACTACGAGAGGTCATTTTTTAAGTAAGAACTGTTTGCGCATAGCAACCGTGCAGGCTGTCATGTGACGCCCGCTCAAGGTTAGCGACTCTTGCCCAGTCCCATACTATGCAGTCAGTTGATTTCATGTCTCTGCCACTGTTGGTTCTATCGTAACTTTGCTTTATCGACAAACTGCTTCTTTATTTTTATCCTTTTTCAAAAAAAGTTTCTAAACTCACCCAACACATTTAAAAAAAAAACTCTTCTTATTTCGAAAAAGTTTGTTAATCCACGCAAGCTAATTTGAAAAATACCCCCACCCCATTTGACCCTTTTTTAAAACAAAAAATGTAAACCCCACCAACCTATTTTAAAAGAATACCCTGCCTTCTTTTGGCCCTTTTCTGAACCCACTCAACCTATTAAACCTCCCCCCCCCCCTAACGGCATTACAGTATTCGAAGGCTAGGAGTCTCTATTAGTGTTCTTTTCTTCCTTCTGTTTATAACAGGTTCAGGATGATGACCGAAAGGACTCTCAGGAGTTCACATTCGTAACAATCCCGAAGGAACCTGGATCTACACCTTTTTTAGGTTAGATTCCCATCTTCACCTCTCCTAGCAAGTCTAACTGGCTCACATTCAATTCTGACGCTATTACTGTCTATTTTACTTTCCCGTGGGCTGAAAGGTCTTTTGTTTGTTCTTTTTTTTTTTTTTTTACAAGCCCATTGATGATCGGAAGGTTTTTCACCTTTAATTAATCAACAATTATTGTTAAAAATATATATGAATAATTTAAACCGTGTGGGAGCACAGAGCAGTTGAGTCTGTACAACAGCTGATAATTATATTATACTTCGCCTTAATAAACTTGTGCAAATTCGAACTAAAATTGCAACCTCTAACATTTTTACCAACTCGCATAGTAATAATTAATGTACCTATATTTTATTATATCATAAAGAAAAAAAATGTGTTAAATTACTTCAATGAGTAGGCTTATTATCCATAGACAATGTCATGTATCATTTCAGGTGTCAACGTTAACAACCCGGTATGATGAACTATTTCATCATGTATAGTAATATATTTTCATTTTTAATTTTCTTTATTGTGCTACGTTTTCGAAATTATAATGACATGTTATAATTCAAAAAATAATATTAAGACTAATTATTTATTAGATGTATTATAAACAAAATTACTACAATGTTATATATTATACTATGTACAATATGAATTTAATCAATAACGAAACTAGGCCTACTTTTTGCTAAAGATTCTCGTTAAAATTACTTCAATCATATTAGTTTGAAGTACAGTACTGTAATTATTCATTGTGATATTTATTTTGATTGTAATACATATATTGTAATATTATGAAATGTATTATGAATATGTCCTACCTAATTATTCAAGGCTAGCGCTATAATAATTGCACAGGCTTCTGGCAATTGAAGCAAAATCGACTTTTTCAATTAGTTGAGTAAGACAAACAAACTAAATATTTTGTAAATAATTATTTAATGTATACAATTCTTGTTTCGCCAATTCAAAAAATGTTCCATTTGGACAGTTTGTTTTCTGTCAATCAAAACAGCATTCACATTCTGACAATCAAACAAAATGTTGGATTTATCTTATTTTCAAGAAATCTGTGCAGCTTATGAAAGAATTAACATCAGTGATAATCATGTGAAAATAACTTGATTGTTATGATCTGGTATGTTGGTTACACTGAGTAAGTGTAAATGTTATCGCCATTCGTTCGTTTTAAAATACTGAATTTATGTAAAATACAATTTATTGTTACAAAATAGCTTTATTAAAACAAACGTTATCGGAAGTTAAACAATTACAGTATATCGGAAATTTGTTTATAAACCCTCATTACAAATACTAACTATAATGTGTAATAGTTTTTTGTGTGAAAGTAATGCATATGAAATTCAAGGAAGGTAGGCCTAATACTGTACTCTAAATTACGGTAATTCAAATTTCTTATGATTTTGTGATTGTGAATATTAATAGTTTAATTATTTAATTCTACCTAGTCTTTTGGTGTAAATTAGAGGTCATGTAGACCATCTAGGTAAATTCTAAATCTTCCAATGAATACTACCAAATAAACTAAGCAAACATATCTAGCTAGGCCTACACTTTAAAATCATATTTATTTTAAAAATGCAATTTAGAATAGTGCTATGAATTTAAAACATTTAAACTATAATATTTAAATTATTTCATAGAAAATGACAAAATACAGTACTTAAAAAGTATCACTTAAAAATAAAATTTACATACCTTTTGGGGATTTTATACAAAGATCTGATCTCTGCAACACATAGCTGGCACCATAAAATATCCATCTATCCTGACTCCACCAAACAAGATTTGAGGGTCTGTATATTATTTTGTATAATGTAGGCCAATACAACTTATGTGTATCTTTGTATATATATATATATATATATATTTATTTATTTTATGACAAATACCAATTTGTATAGCAGTCTTATACTATATTAAGTAAAACTAAGTCACATACAACACTTTAGCAAAACCAAAGTTATGAATCTATAATATTAAAAATATTACAATAGGAATTATAACCAATATAAAAATGAAATAAAACAATGTGGAGATTGTCTTTATTTGTAATAGGCCTAATAAATATTAAAATGTGGTTTCGAGAAACTCCTCGATTGTGTAGAACTCATTGTCTAGCAACAACTGTTTCAATTTATTTATAAATGTTCTGACTTCCATTGTTTCTATAAACACCTTGGGAAGTTTGTTCTTAAAATGAACTCCAGTTACAGTTGGCAAATTTTTAAAAGCTATCAACGTGTGATTATATTCTCATAAATGATACCTACTATGAATGTTATGTCTATGCATATTTAAGTACTATGAATATATTAATGGCTAGGCTAATGCATATTGAATATGTAGGCCTATTGATGCATTTGTATTGTTATTATTATATCTGTGTTCTGATACGTTGAGAACACATCCTAATTTTTCATTGAGATATTGAGAAGCAGAAGATACAACCTGTAGGTAAAAATGTAGTAAGCAAAGCAAATACATGTTTATAAAGAAAAAAAATGAATGAAGGAAAATCTAATAAGTATTTCACAAAAATTGGTCTTACTAATAGCTTACTAAAATCAACTTAAATTCAAAGCTAAAAAACCATGTACACATAAATGAAAGTTATATGTTGCATTGTAGTGTTTCTGAGTTCTAATAATTTGTTGAAAGAATGAAAGCTACATTTTTCTGGCTTTCATCATTGAGAATTTTACAATTACATCACTGAAGTCAAGGCTTGATGAAAGACTGTGTTCGATTGCTAACACTCCAAGTGAGTTAAGACGTTCTTGAGTCATTGATGAACGTTGCCATGTTTTATATACGTTGCCCAGCTGACTAAATGATCTTTCTGCAGATGCAATAGAAACTGGTATCGTACAAAATATTCTTAAAGCAATACACACATTTATGAATATTGGTTCTAACTGTTTGGCATGGATTGCATTCAAAACTCTTAACAGGTTAGGCCTACTTGAAATGTTTTTTTTTAACACAGATCTGAATATATGTTTCAGATGTATAATTTCATCTGAAAAGTTTACTGATAGATCATTCTTATAAGTTTTAACTAAGTTTTCAGCCTTATCCCTTAAATCACTGTCTTCCATAGAGCTGAATTGAAGAACTGGGCTGAAGAGTTCAGTCAGTGCATTAGTTACTTCAAATCTTGTCTTGAGATCAAACAAAATAAGATCCAAAGCTCTATACACAATTTCACTAGTTTTAAAATGGTTTTCTTCTTCTTCAATAGGTGTTTCCAATTGAGGGCGACCTCTTGATTTTGGAAACATAGATGGTACGTTGATGGATTCTGCCACTAAACGTGACTCACTGATGATGTCTTCTCACGAATATCTGTCGTTGCATGTCTTCCTTCAGATCATTCATCAGTTTCACTTCAATGTCCAGAGAAGTACTCTGCGACTGAATTATTACACTCTTTTCATTGATGCAGCCTAACACTTTGTACCAAAATACTGTCATACAAAGGCCTCGAAAAAAAGAAAATTATTTTTTAAGACTAATAGCTTTATTGTATGCTTTTGGTTCTAGGCATTCTAGGCATTCTAGGCTTGACTTCAACTCAGTTAATACTCTTTCTAAGGCCGTTAATAGTCCTGGGTAGTGCTTTGTAACGGGAACAACAGCTTTGAATCTTTTGTACCACCTTGTTGGTGATTGTTTTTTTAGTGAAAGCTGCACTTCAGAAGTCAAAATATCCCATCTTCTAGGACTATGGGCGAAAAAAAGTAAATTGTTTCCAAAGAAGGTCATAATTTCGGGGCATATTTTTACTGTATTAACTCCTATTCTGTTTAAGGAGTGAGCTCTACATGATAAATAAAATGCCACATCATTTTTTTCTAACAGTCTTTGCTTTTACTCCTTTTACTTTTCCACACATGTTAGATCCACCATCATACGCTCGAGTCCTGCAGTCCTCAAGAGGGATTTTATTTTCAGCTAAAACAGTTAAAATTTCATTAGTAATATCTTCTCCACCTTTTCCATTACAGTTGACAAATTTCACAAACCTTTCTTTTATTTCATATTGCTTAGAAGTCTTTATTTTAATTGACATATCTCAAAATAAATACATTTTGTTCTTGATGTGATACATCAGGATTTGCATCAACAATCAGTCCATAATAAATAGTTTCTTGCCTTTCTTCAAGTATAAATTTTAAAAACTTTTCACCACAAAGTGAAATGAACTCATTTTGACTTTTCCAAGATAAGTAATGAGCTTGTCCTTTCATGTTTTTTCCTTGCAATTGCAGAGTTTTGATCTTAGCCAAGTGCTCTCTAGTGATTTCATCGTATTTTCCAATTAACTCCAAAGTCCCCAGAAAATTCCCATAATTTGCATCACCAATTGATACATTATCTCCTTGAAAATGCAACCCCCTTGATGCTAGAAAGAATGTCACGTCCAAAATCCGTTGTAAAATTGCTTTCCACTTTTCTGCATCGTTCAAAAATTGTTTTTGAAGACCACTGTCAATACCTTTTGAATTAATTGATTGTTGGAGGGATTTCCATTGACAATAAGACTTACGATGGTCATTGCTATTTTCATGTTCGGGAAGTTTGTTATACAACATTTTCAATGGAAATTGAGTGGGTGAAAATCCTATGTTTGCTAATTTGCTTCTTTTTTGGCTATTAGAAAAAAGAGTACAGGCAATACAATGAAGTGTGTGTTTTGAAGAGCTCCAAATAAACCAGTCCCTGGGGTACTTTTCTCGATTGTTTATAGATTTAGTGTTGAGAAAATAGTTTTCCTTTTTTTTTTTCCTTTAGGGAATGTCTTAGCCTGACTACATAATTCTTCAAATTTTATATTGTTTTGAGAGACAATATTCTGGTGATTAATATCACTAAATATTTCCGGCAATGTGCCTGGGTCGGTAAAATCTAAAATTGATTCATCATTGTTAGAACTCTCGTCATTTGAAATATTGTTTTTGTTATTACTACCCGTATTGATTGAATTTACAACATGTCCTATCTGCTGCACCTCAGAGGAAGTCTTGCCTGTATTGTCATCAGTTTCAAACACTAATTCACTGGACACAGACACACTATCATCAGTAGTTTTACAAATAGATAAACTGTCACTTCTAACACTTGCATCATCATCACAATGAGAACGCGGCTATCACTATCACAACATGTCCTATCTGCTGCACCTCAGAGGAAGTCTTGCCTGTATTGTCATCAGTTTCGAACACTAATTCACTGGACACAGACACACTATCATCAGTAGTTTTACAAATAATAGATAAACTGTCACTTCTAACACTTGCATCATCATCATCACAATGAGAACATCATCATCACTATCATCATTCTTTTTTTAAAAAACTTTGTAATATTCTGCCGGCCCAAAGCCCCTTTTGCATCTTTAATGGCTTTTAACTTCCGTTTTTGCGCCCCGGATTTGTGCTTGAAATTACTTGTAGACATAATGATTAATGATATAATAAAGCAACTATTAAATGTTTAAAACAATTACATACACAAACTGTCATGCGGCGGAAACACACTACTCAGTACCAAGCACCTGTTAGGGTTGTTGATTCACTGGCGGGAATGGGGTGGAGTGGTGCAAGTGGGCCGTGGTGTGAGGAAGAGACGTACACTAAAAATAGCAACGTCATTGACCTTAAGCCGAGTCACAGAGGGTGGGCAGTGTTCTGCTTATGCACTAGCACTGTCGCACTGTCAACAAGGTGTCACGTGTTGTCATGTTCACGTCAGCTGGTGGTGGTTTTGTTACTCACAGCTGTTGTAGATTCAGACACGATTTGTACGCAACACACTACATATTATCCAATTAACCAATTTATATTACTCTGATGTAATATTTCATGGATACACATAAATCTAGTCCTAGTGATTTAATTATTGTTTTCTTTCTATGATTTATTAAAAATTTTCTACTTTTTAATTTTTTTCCACCGTCCTTGCGGGGCCCCTTGGCCCACAGGCCCCGTTGTCGTTGCAACGGTAGCACCGGCCATGTGGGAGCCCTGAAGTAGGTATCTTTTAAAATGTACATACCATAAAAAATTATAATACCCAGAATTTTGAATAGATCTCTGCCAAGAATCATGATGTCTCAACTGAGCCTTTGTTAAAACCCATTGTCACACATCCTGTCAGTTCATATACCTTCTCATATAGTCCTGATTCATTACCCCTTCCTTGCATTCCACCCCCATTTTCTTAGTATAGATGTTGGTACTTAAGTTGGATTTTGTAAATTTTATTTCATAGTTGTCTTAAGATGATTAACTGCTGTTAAACAGCTGTCACAATATATGTTGATTTATGAAATTTTATTGTGATTTATTATTTACCTTAATATGGAATTTCACCAAGTACCGACTGTGGTTACACTATATATATATATATATATATATATATATATATATATAAACACATTTATTTAATGAATTATAAAGAATTTTTTGGCAAAAGGATAATATTTTATTTGGAAGTATATTTCATTTGATTGTTCCTCTAGTTATCTGATTTTACCAACTTTGGTAAGATGATTGGACATTATCAAGGCTTAAATAAACTAGAGAGGGCTCACTTATAGTGTGTATGGGGCATGACAATCCCAAGGAATACTAGCTGGATCTACACCTTGTTTTATGTAGTCTTGGGTTATATCCCTTTCCTATCAGTTCTCTCTTAACCAACTCTTGCTCTCTTACAGCCCTGATGCTTTAGAGTAGCCTATTCAAGGCCTAGGTGGCCTATATTTTATGTTTGTTTCTTCTTTTTTTTAGGGTGTTAAAGTACAGAAATGAAAGGTAAGAACTCTAAGATATAGAATTAACAATTATAAATAGAAAATAATGTTTTGTTTGTAACCAACCATCACAAAATGGCATCTGAACAACCGTTACACAGAGTAGTGTGCATTAACCAGTCAAACATTTGCACTACACTAAAAAGCAGCTAAAATGTAAGGAGAAAGTTAATAGAACCCACAAGTCTCTCCTTGCCATACTGTTAGATTGTTAAAAATATAGACTTAGCTCTTATGGATCGCACACAACAAACGAAAGGTTAATCTAGATCATAACAAATCACTTTGTCATCTAAAATAGCTTTTTTTTCCTGTTTTCAGTTTTCAAGAAGTACAAGTTATATTCAAATGAATAAAGGAAAATAGAACAAAAGTAAGTCTCTATTCAAGCAAGAAAGATGTCAAATCCATCAATTTCGTCACGACTTCAGTGGAATATCCCTTGCAAACAATATAGCAGTGATACTGACTCCACACTGAGTGATTTGGAGGAACTATCACAATCTCTCTTAGATGACAATTATTATAGGCCTACTCAAAATAAAAAAGAAAATGATGTTAAAGATTTTTCAAAAGTCAAAACAGATTCAGTTCAAGAAGTAAACAAAAATATTGTCTTTAAGGAAGTAACAAATAAATTTAATGATAATTTTCAGTCTAAAGGTAATCAAATTCCTTTACAGAGGAATTTTGAAAATGACACATGCTTAACAGAAATAGTTGGGAAAATTTGGAGTGAAGAGATAAATGAAAAATGTTTTGGAGAAGATCAAAACAAATGCTATGATAAATCTAATAATGATGATAGCTTGCCATTTAAAGTACTTGAAGATAATACAATTAATTTAACAGAAATTATCGGAGAAATATGGAGCAAAGAACATAACCAAAATGATCAGTGCTTACAGAAGGAAACAAATAAATGTGGTGATAATGTTCAAAAACATATCTATAATAAATCTAGTGATACGGGAATAACTTCACATAAAAATTTTGAAATAAATACGTGTTTGACAGATATAATTGGAAGAAGTTGGAGTGAAGAAATGAATGAAAATGAACAGTGTAATGAAGGAAAAACTAATAAGGGAGAAATTTGCTCTAAAGTCGGTAAGACTGACATTACACAATCTTTACAAAACGATAGTAAAGATGAATTTTGTTTGACCGAAATTGTAGGGGAAAAATTGAATGAAAAACTAAAAACTGATGAAACATCTGTCTATGGTGATACTTCGTGTGAGTTTACACAAAAAGTCGTTGAAAATGTCAGTAGTTTATTATTTGATACAGAAGATGATGTGGACGAAGAAATTGAATTGAAGAATAAAAGTGAAGTATATAACAAAGAGTGTGATGTTTTGAAGGAAAACATACAGATTCCAATTGTTCAATCTAATATTAATATTAATTCGGAAAATTTGTTTGATAAAATACTTGTGAATAGTAGCCCTACAATGTTTAATCGAAAGAAAAGTAATTTAATAGATCAAGAAATAAATCATGAAATGGATGTTTTTAGTCAGGTTTTTGATAGTTCTTTATTACCAGATGATAACATACAAAATAATTTAACTGAAAACAATAACGAATATTTGGAAGGTTTAACTTTAAATTTAGAAACTATTACTGCTGAAGATATATCTTATGGCAATAGTGTATTGAGTAGTCCTTTAAAGAACCAATCGTATAGAAACACACTTCCAGTTCATAAACCATGTAATGATAGAATTTTAAACTTTCAAAGGAAGGGAATAAATAAATTTCCAAAGAGAATTTTGAAACCTAAAGTTTTCCCAGAACCATTGAATTCTAAAATGGGTGGCATTCCACACAGAGATCCTGTACCGAAAAGAAGTTGTACTTTTAATAAAAAACAAAATTTGATAACGAAGGAAATTACTAAACATAGAGTTAGAGGTAAGAATTTTAATTTTCTTTTCAATTAAGTGGTAAAAAAAATATTATGATGGAATAAAAATTTCTATTTGGGGGGGGGGATTGCTTGTTTAGTCAATAAGACCTGAATGAAATATATAGTGGGTATTGAAAGTAAGCTGGATTTAACTGTTCAAGAACCATACCATATGGTACCAACCAGGCAATTGCAGTTAGAGTTTAATTATATAATTTGTCCACAATTAATGGTTAAAACTGGTAATGAAACCGTTCAAGATCTAGATTAACATACAAAGATCATATAAAGTACATCAACTCTACCAACATATATATTCTCCCTTAATAAATTTTAAAATAGAATATAGAAAAATAATTTAGTACCGGTATCCATATTAACAAATTTATATTAATATGGTTGAAATTATACAACATACTTTTCTATGTTTCTTGTACTATAGACAATTTAACACCTCTTGTCAATTTGGTTTTCTAAAAATTTGCTACAGTCTATTAAGAACAAGGTATGAGTTGTCTTCATTAGTATTTTTATTCAAAATTTTAAACACTATAGCTGTTATTCCAAATGTCCTAAAATATACTTTTGTGCGCCAAAATATAGACATTATTATCAATTATTCAAAGAGCACATTCCAATTCCTACTTAAATAGAACATTGCACCTAATCAATAAATTTGACCCATTATGTTTGCTTATAAGCCCAACTGGATTGTTAATAATTAATTACTATTTAAATACCTTGTATTAAGGTGTTACCGTCGAATAATCCTTACTTGTAGTTTGCACTATCTTACATGACGTGTTTCGACTATTTGTCAGTCATTTTCAAATATAAAAACACATAGAAACACTTAACGACACATAATAATTCACATTTAAAAAAACATACATATACGGACAACGCGTGTTGTCAATGACCGTTCTCGTTGACTCACGATCGTCAATTCAATTAATCCCCAGGTCAGCTGATAACGATCTTCGTTATGGAGAGGGGGCAATTATACAGTCTGTACATCGTGAATCACAGGTATGGTTTCTATATTATCGATTAAGTCAAAGATGGTATGGGAATGAAATTGAAGCTTGTTGTTAAGTAAGTGGACGGGGTTATGTTTCTGCACTTTGTAAATGTGGAATTCCTCTAATGCATTCATCAACGGGCCGTTCTTACAGTGGTGTAATATTTTAAAATTCTTGTTAATGTCTGTGTAACTATGGTTTGCATCAATTAAATGTTCGGTGTACTTGGAATCTATTTTCTGGTTGGCGGATCGTTTGGAAGATAGGATGTGCTCTTTGAAGCGGGTTTGAAACGTGCGTCCAGTTTGGCCTATGGACGTTTTTGGGCAATCATTGATTAAAGTTGATATACGCCGCTGCTGTTAAAATGATCTGGGTCTCTTGCTTTTGCTGGGAGACCATAGGCCATAATTTGTGGACAAATTAAAACGTTCATAGGCCAAACCTACGATATAAAATTTTATAAAATCAATTGTTTTTCTGTGGAAGAGATAGCAGTAGCTAGTAAGTCATTATTAAGAAAAAAACCACTTGGGCCTAATAAGTTACTGACACCGTATCAACTACTTCATCATGGACAGCAACATAATTTTCCTTTTACATTTTCTTTATTATGCTACTTTTTCTAAATAATAATGACAATTTATGGTTTTTAAAATGATACTGACCAATTATTGGTTTTAACCTATTATTAAAACAAGTTGATATAAAACCATCATAGTACATTCCCAGCCCCATCATACAATGTAATACCAACTCCCCTTTCAGTCAAATTGATGTTCAACATCTTCATTGCTGGTAAGAAAAACGATGACAGAACCTATCCTATTGTTGACTAGCTGGTCAGACATGCATGTCGTGAAAACACATCTTGTGCCTAGATCTGATTATGTGTGAACTATTTACTATCTCTATATGTTTGAATGTAGCCTATGTTTAATTGTGGTTATATTGCCCTGATGATGAACCTGAAACTGCAGTAGGTATAAGGTAAGAAATAACCTGAAACTGCAGTAGGTATAAGGTAAGAAATACCTGAAGAAAGATTAGTTGACATAACCAAATTAAATTTTCACTAATACATGGGCTACCAAAATGGAATTAAAATAGAATAGGAAATATCATTTTAACATTTCTATCAATTTTTGTGCTTACAGTTAGCTTATTATAATCTAATTTAAAATTAAAAGGAATGAAAAAAAAGTTTAAATGATTTTTATTTTCTATTCTAGATCAAGACGTGTTACCTCCAAAGAAGAAAAAAATTGAATTAATTTCTGCAAGTAAACCCAGCTTTAAACGTTCTAAATGCAAAACAATAAAACCTGAGAACAATGAGGCCAATTCAAATCAATTAAAACTTAAGGAATGTACACTTAAGGGAATTAAAAAGGTATGTACTATTTTTGTAAATTGCTTAAACTAAATAATAATTGAAAATTTAATATCAGACTTGTATCCAAACTTGGAACATTGAGCTTTACAGACTGACTGTACGCAGGATAGTGCCTGTTCACATCTACCGAATATATGAATTGCTTCATTTAAAACATTGAAGAAAAAGAAAAAAACCATAGTTAGTGATTATGGTCTCACCTCAAATAGCGAGCCCTCTACAGTTTTAACAGCTAGTCCTAAACTTCCGACAAGGGGTAATAAAGAGTTTAAACATCTTCATCTGGCTACAACAGTCTCCTCACTAGCTAGCCATTCACTTTCCCTCTTGAGCCTTAAGAAACATGAAGTATTCACTGCTTCCTTTGACATCCTATTTAATAACTTCTTCATCTTGCCTCTATCCAGACCTCTTAGAGTATTGCATACATATATTTTGAAGAGAGTAGACCTTTTGCACCAATCTCTTTACAGAATAAAAATGAGTTATAAATATTTCCTGTCTAGCATATGATACCAAGTTGTGATATTTAAAATAAGTTCTGAAAGATTTGCACTAAGAAAACTAAAATTATATTGTAAATCTACAATAATTCTCTTACAATAGTCTAATATATACTTATTTGAACTATTGAAATTTACTCAGGAAGAATTCATCAATTCGAATGTGCTAAGAGTGTTTGGCCTGCAAAAGAAAGGTGTAAGGCTTATAAGCAGGATTAAATAAATTTCAATCTTGTATAAAATTTGTTATGTTTACTCTTGCAAGTAAGTATTACTGGAAGTAATTTACTTTTTCAAATATTCATTTACAAGTAATCATGTTCAGAATAAGGACATTCATAGTTATGGTAGGTACCGGTACCAAGAATATTTGCAACACTATGATGCTAATCAGCACAGGTTGAGTTTATATGGTAAACTTCCTTCACAAGAAGGTGCATTATTTATAAATAAACTTGACAGGATGATTAATTTGAAAATTTATAATTTATTTTTTATTTCTTGGTACTTAAAGGTGAAAACCTCTCGTTCATTATCGCTATATATATATATTATTGAAAATAGAACATAATATAAATATATATATATATATATATATGTATATAGTAATTGTTCATTAATTTTGTTTTATTTATTATTATGTTTTTTCATTAATCTATAAAATAAACTTTCATCTAAGACTTTTGATGAAAACCAGTACAAAGTTTAAAAAAGTATTATAAATAAAACCCCTATTATAAATTTGACACTCTTTATTTTAATATTGTATGTGATACTGTTTTACTATTTTGTCATTTTTTGCTTTTGTAGATTTATTTGTTTTAATTTGTTATTGGTGCTTACTTTTGTTCCTGCATTGTTGTTTATCCTGTGATATTGGTTGTGTTTTAAAAATTTATTTATAGAGTAGTGACAAGATCTCTGCACTGTATGAGGTCTTATCAATAAGTTCCAGTACTATTTCAATTACATGGCAACCCATCATTGTAGCGTCATGCGGTTGGTAGTACTGTTTTGAATATAACCTAATGAGTAGCCATCTGTTTGCTGAGTGTTGTTACGCCAGCTCATTATTTGATAATTTTTTGTTATTTTTATAAAAGCATTTATGTGTTTTGTGATGAGTTTCATTGAAGAGCAATGTGTTAGCATCAAGTTCTGTGTGAAGTTGGGGAAATCATTCATAGAAACTTTTAAATGATGCAAACTGCTTATGGGCTTGAAGTTTTGATTCGGTCAAGGCAAGGTGCCATAAATGGTTTAAAAGGTTTAAAGGAAGCTTGACAATCAGTTGGAGATGTCAATCATTCTAGACAACCCCACGAGTGTATTCTTGCCCAATTGATTTCTAATAATAATGAACTGTGCTATATGACTTCAACGTGGAAAATTTGTGTTTCTCAGTGAAAAATTTGTTTTAAATAAAAACATGTGTCTGGTAAAGCACGGATAAACTATTATATGTAGAATAAGAAAAATGATTGTTTAATTGTTTATAATTTTGTGTGAATCTTCTAAATTTGTATTTGTAATGTTGTCTGATGTCTATGATATGTTATCTAGAATGTGATGTTAAATTTTTAGAACATATAAGAAATGTTTCTCATTCCAAATTTTAGTCGAACATTTTAAATATGAATTCATAAATGATATTTTTATAAAACTTAGAAGTAAATTGATATATCAAAACTTGAATCAATTTTATTTCAAGAACTAAGTTGCAATCAAAATTTAATATAATTAAAGTCTTAAAAAAAAGAAAAGATTTTTTAAATAATAAATATTAGTAGGGTGTTTTAATTTGTAGTAATAATTTACAAATATTTTTGTTTTATATATGTAGCCTACTCCTGCAATAATGATTTTGTCTTAATAAATATTATGTACATTTCAGAATAAAAGGACTTCTATTCTTTTATCCACCATTCTATTAGTACATTTTTTTTAAAGAGTTCACGACCCATGAAAAATTAATATTCACATTTAGAGTTATAAATTTTTATTTTTATTTGTTTTCGTAATCAAGGCATTACAAATGGCGCCCAACTTCATTCAATAAAACTTTTCAGATTATATAATTATTACAATTGACAATAACATGTTTTATAAACAATATCTGTCACCTATTCCTCGTAGGAACAAGCTCCTAATGATAGTGAGAACAAGCATGATATTTAGGAACAAGCTTCCTAAATTCCTATTAGTGAGAAACTCCTAATGATTTAGGTACAAATGAGTACAAAGTACTAGAACCTTCTTCTTCCCATTATCAATATGTTGTTAGTAGTGACAATACAAGTTTAGCTAATGGTTCTTTCAATGTGCACCTGAAATTTGTATTGCTACAGTGTCACAGCAAAGATTTTGTTTGTTATCACAGGCACTGAGGTTTGACCTACCCATACCAGAAGAAAAAAACTTGATAATTTAGCTCCTATTTGTGATATATTAATGAATAGTGAGATGATGGAACCCTTTAGAGGGCGTTTTTTTTAGTGTACATGCAAACCAAACCCTGTAGATGAATAAAAACGTATGCTACCGTAGATTCATCAACATTCTATATAGCATTCATGGAAATTTACAGTGGGAAACAGCCTAGGGACAACCCTGTTCATTTAACAAATGATGCGTCAAGTATGGTAAAGTGTTCCATACATGTAATTGATGAGACTGGGCATTGTGACAATGAGCAACTTTTTCACTTCAATCCCCCTTGCAAATGATATATATATATATATATATATATATATATATATATATATATATATATATATATATATCAACCACACAAACTAACATAGTGGGAACACTCCGTAAAGACAAAAGATAAATTCCAGAAGTGCTTCCCTGTGTTTCAAAAAGAGAAAAAAAGAAAAAGTGTTTACATGAATCAATGTTTGCTTTCTCAAGACCTCCAAATTATTGTTTCATGGTTTCTTAAATTCCATATAAAAAAGATAAACTTTTTCTATTACTTTATACATTCCATGATGTTGATAAAATTGATGAAAATAGTAGGGATGTTCTATAGTCTGAAGTAATTAACATTAACTCTAAAACATTAACTTTTTCTGAAATTTATCCTTTAATTTGACCTTTTTCCAAATTGCTATTTCCTTCCTATGGTTTGCTCCTAGTCTAAACACCTTTTTAACCATCAGTTTCTCTCAATGGTTTGCCCCTAGTCTTAACATCTTTTGAACTACAAACTTCTTTTTGTGATTTACCCATTCTACAACCCTTGTTTCATCAAATATTTCTGCAACTTCCAAAAATATTTTTACATACTTTTTTACATTATAATATTGTGATACCATTGTATTGTTTACTACACTTACATAAATACTCTGATTTACTTGTTCCTGTCTTATAAATCCCTCATTAATCTTATTCATAAAATCCTTTTCATAACGTAATGTCATTACTGATTTGCCTATTTATCTTAAAGTCTAACTGTACCTCCATATTACTTAACCCATTGTTTACATAATTATTAGCTTCAATTACATTGTCTTCCACCCCAATATTTTAAAAAATCTAAAAAAAAAAATCTTTATTACTTATATTCATTCTTATTATACTCTTACCTTGAAAGACTCCGCACTTTTATCCATATATTCTACTATTTTCGACTTTTGTTTACTTAAATATTTCTTTTAACGTAAACCATTCGCCCCACGTTGGGCGCCAATTGAAACAATTCTAAATATAAAAGAAGGGACAACTAATTTTGAAATGCTTATTCGATTAAGTTGGGCGCCATTTTGTAATGCTTTATTACAAAAAAAATTATTATTATGAAATTTATCACTAGAAGAGAGTGTGAAATATCTCAGAGGTCATAAAATTCTTTTGAAAAAAGTGTACTTAGTAGAATACTGAATAAAGTACAGAAATCTTTTTATTCTGAAATGTACATTTTATTATTAAAACAACATAATATAACACAAGAATATGTATGAATCAAACAATACCTGTAAAAATGAAATTACATATAAAACATCCTACATATTTAATCAATCAAGATTATATTCATTAAAATTTAATTTATTAACTTTATTTTTATGGTTGCAACCTATTTTTTAAATTGAAAATCTTTTTTATGTATTGAAAAGTTGATATTCTTTTTACTTTATATTTTTAATTTCATAAAAAACTTCATTTCTTTTATAAATGCAAATTCAAAATATCATAATCATAATTTTAAATAAAGAAAATCTTTTACTTATGAAAGATTTTGAAAATTACACTTGAAAAAACATATCATGTCTTCTTACAGAAAACATCAGACAAATTTACAAACAAAAAGTTAAAAGTTCCACAAAATCACAAGTTATAAATCAATTATATATTTTATTTTATATGAATAATTATAGTTTATGCATGTTATACCAGACATGCGTTGTTATTTTAAATAAACTTTTGATTAAAAGCACATCTTTTCCTCATTGCAGTCACATGGCGTTGTTTCACTGAAATCATGTCTATTGTTTTTAAAATTAACTTTTAAAGTTCTCGATTTCACTTATAAAAACATATCAATTGTTCAAACCATTATTAGTTCAAAAGTTTATACTCAGATTATTTTGTTTTCTATTAAAAACACAAAAACTTAGTCCTTTTTATACACATTTTCCGGATTGCGTTAGGCACATTTTCCATTGCACAATCTTACCAAATCAAATATTTTTCACTTCTGAAAGTTTATTTTTACTCAAACGTAACTAACTCACAATAGTTTATAACAGTACATATTTAACAACTCTTAGTTTTTCAAGAAAACACTTTTTATACTTCCATTTCGTTAAGACGATCATGTCTATCAAGCGTAATGAGCGTGCTCTCGCTTTGAAGGTTCTGAAAAGACTGAATCGGTTTTTAGTTTAGGCGGTTAAGGAACAAACTTTTTGCTTTGTCTACAAAACGTTTACACTGCACTTCTCTTATGATTAAGTTTATAATTGTTTTAAATATTAAGATACACACAGTAAATTTCTCTGATCATTTTGTACTAATTATTTTATTTTATTATTCATTCTTTATTAATTTTATTCAAAAACAAAAACAAAATACTTTTCCTGTATGATGCATTGAGTTTCAATGTATACCCCATTCTATTTAAGATCATCAAACTAAAAATGTACACTATTACATAAAGACCACATAGCTTCAACCATCTTCGTCTCCTCTAATTGTATCGACAAGGTGTAATGTTTCATATAATGCGAGACGTTACAGAAAAATGAAGCTATTTTTAAAAAGTAAAAATTTCTTTGAACTTGAAGAGTTCTTACGTTATTATTTAATATTGAAATTGAATTTAATTATGGTTAATTGATTAATATTGGGCGCCAGACCTGTTGGTCATTATTTATCTAAAAAAAATGAATTTATTAAATCTATTGTCTCTAGGGTCGCAAGTTCTTTCAAAAGTGTACTCACAGTGAAACCTGGTATTGTAATGAGAACAATTCTGCTGAAATATTAACATGGATTTATTAAGCATAAAATCATTTAAATTATACATATATTTTCATGGTACATTTCTTAATATTATCTAAAATCTCTATATTTTGAATTTAAGATTATTCTGCCTTGAAGAGGCTTAAATTCTTTTTCTTTTATGACTCTACGTTAATAGTTGCAACTTTAAAGAAATATTTTAAGAAATAAAACAGACTGAAACATCTGTTACTTATTTTTTGAATTTACTTTATAAAAAAATTTATGTCAATAGACATCTATTATCTATTCATTTAGTAAACGTAATTATTAAAGTATCTCATTATAAATTTTAGAATATAAAACATTTTAAATTTCACATAATATACAAATTAAGTTCTTTGTGTTGAATAACACATTTTTTACCAGTCCGTTGACGGCAATCCTTTTGTCCTGTGAAGATGTGTAAAACCTGGCATCGAAGATAAGTCCTTGTGTGTAGTCCACGTAGAACCAGTTTGATTGAAATTGCTCCAATCACACCTTGCATTTGTGTTTTACGAATGTCTTTCAGCGTAATTAGCTCATTTTCCGCACTCCTTAATTGTTCATTATTCGACCATTATAACGTTGCGCGCGCGACAGTCTATTGTCTTATTTGCAACACGCTATTCTCACTAAAATGTTCTAAAACTTCTCTTACTAAAAATATTGTCTCTCACTTTCGAACATGTACTATTTTTGAAAAGTTCTGATCCTCGACTTTAACTATAAAACACATCTTCTCAGTCCAACTTCCCAACTAAGACTCTTTTAAAAACATGACTTGTCCATCAAAGTGGTGGACTCCAACTATATACATCTGGTCTCTCTAGACGCTCGACTTAGACTGAATCTTCGCCACAAGATGTCTCACTTCCGAAAGTGTTCTTTCCGGTCACATTTTGGCTGTTATAAATAGTTCACACACCCCTACCTTTTCGCACAAATTATTAAATACATGTAAAGAAAATAAACACTTGTAATTACTTATGTTATACTAATATTAAACATGGTTATTTATTTTTTAGTCTTGAAAATCTATTTTGTTCCTATAAATGAATTTATTAGTTTTTATTATTATTTGAATTCTTATCTCTCAAGTTTAACCGCGTCTTTTAAATTATTTAATATTAAATCTGACTTTTTACATTGTCACAAAGGGGACAAGTGAGCTTTTCTTGTGACTGTTTTCAATATTTCAATATTGTCATAAATGACATGTTTTTTACAACTAATGTATTAATCACATATCAAATTCAAATATATATCTCATAATTTTTTTTTTACTTATAAGTCACTGTTTGACTGTCTTTACAATTCTTTATTTTTGAAATTCCTAATAGTTTATAATTAATAAGTAGCCTAGTAGTAAACAAAATTAATGTTTGTAGTACAGTTTATAATCATTTTGTTCATTCCCTTTCAAGTTTAAAAAAATCTGAAAGCTGCAAAAAAAATTATAAAATGTAATAATTATAAAAACATAATAACATATTATTTCTTTCTGAAGCATTAGGTCATATAAAATAATGTTTATTGCTTGTAATAGTGGTTTTATAATGTCTAACATCTTACTAGAATTTAATTTTAATGATTTTTAATGTGTTAGGTTGAAAAAAATAAAATTAATAAAGTTAAGGTATTTGAGAAAAAATCTCTACAGCCGACTAATGGTGTAACAATTTGAGGCCAGACCCATGGGCGTCATCGCCGGGGGGACGGGGGGACGCGTCCCCCCCCCAATATTTGAGATGTAAAAATATTTTTGCTAAAAACTAATGATTTACTTAAAACCTTAAAAGGTAAACATCAGGCTTTGTCTTTACTAGGGTTTTTAACATTACATTTCTGTTACAAACGCATAAATAAATGCATAAAAACGATGTTTTGAGAAGTTTAATTTAAAAAAATTTCCATACCCCCAGACCCCCGGCATATGTCTCCCCCAATAATGAACTGGTGATGACACCCATGGCCAGACTAATGGCGGGTTAAAAACATTACAATAGGTAACAAAACATAGGTTAATGGTTATGACATGAAGACTAAAATCCATTCATCACAATGGAAAAGCAAATGTTTTCAGAGTCTCTCTAGAAAGCACATTACTCATGATCAAATGTCAAGGTCATTTTGACTGTTTTCTTTGTTTACAATGAAATTGTTCATCTTGGATTCCTTCCACAAGGTAAAACACAATATTTTTTATTATCTTGAAGTTTTGAAACGATTACATGAAAGTGTTTGAAGGAAGAGACCTGAGCCTTCGGGCAGTGATGAATGGGCGTTGCTCCACGACAATGCTCCTGATTATTCTACACTTGTATGCCATGAGTTTTGCACAAAAAATCATATGATAGTTTTTCCTCAACCCCTGTACTCACCTGATTTGGCCTCTGCCGACTATTTTTATTCCTCATGTTTAAGTCTCCCCTCAAGGGACACAGATTTGACACAATTGAGCAGATAAAACAAAAATCGCCTTAGAAACTAAAAAAGATTCTGGAAGATGCATTTTCTACATGCTTCCATAAATGGTAGCACAGTTGGGAGATGTGTATGATTAGGCATGGGTAGTACTTTGAAGGGAAAGTTGTAATGTTTCTTAATCCTGGTAGTCCTGGTAGTTTTTGATCACACCTCTTATGTGTCTTATGATTAATAAATCAATCAAATAATATGCTATATTTTTGCAGAATGCTAACGTTTTGCTTGCTATTGGTACAAGGTTAGATGAGATAAAGGACTGTATTTCTAAATGGTTGAGTGGAGATCCTGGAACAGCTGTTGATCGAATTGATGCTATCAATATGTTATACTATGTCAAGAATGTACAACGTGATATTAAAACCATGTATACAGGAAAGGTATGTATATTAGAAATTCTAATATTTATTTATTCAGCAGCCAGGAGATAATTTAAAATATAAAGATACATTGATAAAAATCATTAAACATATTTACATTGGAAAAATAAACAAAAGGTTCTGTTATTCCATTGACAGCTGTCTCATAAATGTGTGAAACTTAGAATACATTGTAGCCTAACTTTCAAAATATAAATAGAAGGAAAATTTTTAATGTTAAATTTTTGGAAGAGCGATCGGCATGAGTCTTTCCACTTCTTACTGAATATAACCCGAACTGCATACTTTTGTATTTAAAATTTTTTCATCATAGTCCCTTTTATGCATTGCCCCATATTGCGACATTATATTACACATGGCAGTTAAATAGATCATATAAATTTGTTCTTCATTATGTTTCACTAAATGCAACAAACAGTGATCAATTTTTGAGGCAGATAAACTTTTCAGGTTTTTTGCAACAATGGCAAGTGTAGGCAGTTTTTCTTTTCTTCTTGGGGTCACATGTGTAACAAGTCTTCCTTTTGTTCAATCTGTCTCCAGCAGTGTCGGGTTTAGGCTCTTCTACCCCTAGTACTCTGCGGATGCATGCTCGTAGTTCATACGTCAGGCGCACATTCTGTATACGTCTCTCCAGTTGTGGTTTCACCAGCTCTTCTGCAAGAGTTTTCAAAAACTTGAAGAGGCTTATTTGTATTCTGTCCTTGTACAAGTTGTTTAAAATAAACGAATTTACACCACTGATATCCAAAATTCGAAAAAAGATCACCATGAGCCATCGTTGAGTACGCCGTGCTGTTGAGTATTTCGCACACTTCTCATCCAGTGCGTCAACCCCTCCTTTTATTTGATTGTAGTACATAATGATTTCTGGCTTACCACAATCACTATCTATAGATACTTCGTGATGCATCGTTGAGATGAGTATTACTACTTTGCCCTTTTTAGGTGCAAATGAGACTAAAGTTGCGTCATGTGTAAACCCAAACATTGATGAACCAACTTCCTTGTTCCTAGCTGGTAGGAATTCGGGGGGAATCTCCTTTTTATTTTTTTTTCAAAGTGCCCACATATGTCAACCCCTTTGTTTTCAACTCTTCTGTCAACTCAATTGAGCTAAACCAATTGTCGGCAGTGATGTTGCGATTTAATTGCTCTTTTGGTTTAGCAAGCCTAATTACAGCCTGTGTTGGCTTCATCAGTTTCTTCTCTTGTGCATTTAAAGTTTGGCCATCAGAATCTTTACCCGTATAAACATATGCATTTAAAAGGTAGCCAGTTCTAGCATCATTGAGGACATAATCTTAAGGCCATATTTAGAAGGTTTGTTGGGGATGAATATTTTAAATTTACATCGCCCACGAAATGCAACTAACATCTCATCAACACAGGCAGACTCCCCAATCTTGTATAGAGCCTAGGAATTATCAATAAATTGGTTAAATATTTCAGACACGGGAGCTAAAACATCAGTTTTACGGCGCTCTCCTCTGGTTGTGGGATCATCAAATCTCAAGCAGCTAAGTAGAACTCCAAATCTTGCTTTTGACATTACACACCTAAATATGTCACGCCCAGACCCGTCGGTTTCAAACAACGATTTATAATCTTCTCTGTTTGATTTGAAAATAGCAGAGTAGTAAAGTAAACCAAAAAAGGCTCTAGGTTCACATGCATCAGTTTCGTGCCAAGCATGTTCGTCATAGTTAGGCCTGTCTTTGTTTATTTTTACATTTGTCCATTTATTTATAATATTCAAAATATCTTCTGTAAAAATTAAGTTCCAAATACTAATAAGAGTTGGGTTATTACCTATTTGTGCAGGAGGACGAACAGTCGCAATCCAGATTATATTATTATGCTGCCGCACACGTGAACATCTCAAGACGGGTTTAGCAGACCAGCTATACCTATTGCACCCAAAAAAGTTTGTTTTCCGTCGGTTTGGAGTATCTGCCTATGCAACTTCATTACTGTCACTTTCACTACTCACTACACTGATAGAGCTATATTCGTCACTCTTGAAAGTTGTTGGAAGTTGTAGGAGTTGGCACTAAATCTTCTTCATTTTCACCTTGTTCTGATTCTAAATTATGGTCACTATGTACAGAAATATCATCATCTGAATCAATTTCACTCTCTACAATGTCCTCATAGCATGACAGAAGTTGGAGGTTAGGACATGAGGACTCTAGTTTTGCTAATAATTTTAAAATACATAATGTTTCGAATTTTCATGCTAATATAAATTTTGATATTTTACACATAGCTAATAAATCTAAAAAATTTAACCTTCTGGAAAATTTAGAAATTAATAGATTTGTTAAAAATAAAAATGTGTTAGTTTTAAATGAACAATTAGATTTAAGAAATTCCCACTTTTAAAACCATTAATCAAGTCAAGTCATTGACCTTCCTCTCCACTCCCCTCCCTATCTCATTTATGTTATAAGGGAAATACCCAGCTATTGTTATACTGTGTTGTTATGTTGTGTACTGAACCTTTTTGTTTCATTCTTGTAAAAGTCTTTGACAATGCTACTAGAGAAACCATGGTCGGCAAGTTTCAATTAAAATATTGTGGTCTATACTAAAAAATTGTTGTTTTAATTTATTTAAAATGGAATACCACCAAGTACCTACGGTCTTTAGCATAAATAATCTATGTTGTTCTCCCAAGTCAAAAATTGAAAAACGTAGAATATTATAAACATCCTCTCACTATAAAGAAACTTTAACTATATTGGTTATTAACTAAGTTAAAGAGGTGTATATGTTTCTTTTCAGACACCTTGTTTTTTTTGTAATATCTCTAGAAGGCACATATTTGTAACCCTTTTTTTCAAATTTCTCACAAATTTACCTTTTAACAATTTATGGACATAACTTTGCATCTGTATATTCTATACGTTCAATATATGCAGTTTTAAAATCATACCTTGATTTGTTTTCTACAAAAAAAAGATAAACTACTACAAATTACAACTTTAATAATCATTGTTAAGCCTTTGAACTACTTTTAAAGAGTAGTTTCTTTTGAGTTTAATAATATTAACCAACCAATCAACATGAAATCACAAAGTTCTGTATTATTTTATTATAGTGACTTAATATATATCACAGTACCTATACATATGTATTTTGTATATGTATGTGATGTGCAATGTATAATACAGATTAGTCTTAAAAGCTGGTCTGATGATTCTGACCGTGGCAGCGAAACATGTTGTAAAATAATTAGATGAAAGGAATTTTTTGACTCTTTTATACCTAGGTATATAAATATAATTTTAATTGAATAACTCAATTAGAAAACAAATCATCTAAAATGAAGGAATAGAGTCATGCAATTCTTGAATGCATTATGAATCATATTTGAATTTATATTTTTTTATAAAACTTGCTTTTTTAACATTACAGTTGTGCTATTGAATCTATTTTAGATATTTCAATTGTCTGTTCCATCAAGGATATAGTTTTGTATTATAAAATCAGAATTTTAAATTTCACTTTTATCATATTTGTAATTTAATATTTAATATGGACAGTTTTAACCAAATGGACAGTATTTAATTAGGCATTAAATATGTATTCTATTACCTTAAGTGGTCGACATCACGAGCTATAATGATAATGGAACATTGTAAATATTTTAAAACGATGTTTGTATAATATCATTTTTACTTTATTTACTAACTTTAAAAAAAAAACACTTTCCTTTTCTTTTGAAAACTACAATAGGATAACATATAAACAAACATTACAAGTAAACTTTTTTGAACTTACCGTCCAATAGTCTTATTTAAAACTTCCAACGACGGCCGTTTCGGCTATTCAGCCATTTTCAAGTTAAGGACTATTGTCCTTCGTCAATTATAAAATTAAAAGCACATATTACACGTAAAAACACTTATGCACACTAGTTCACAAATATTAACGAATACACGCTCGCACATTTTTAGTGCGTGTGGTCTGTTCACTGTCCACGGCTATAGCTGAAACGGCCGTCGTTGGAAGTTTTAAATAAGACTATTGGACGGTAAGTTCAAAAAAGTTTACTTAATAAACAATAGTCGGTATGGCGAACATAAACAATAATAAACATTACAACATTAAACTAGATAATGTCAACTTTTTTGTCACTCACAGATCTTCAACTTTCATTGCCTTAGGTAACCAAAATACTGATTTTCAAAATTCTGTCTATCCATCGATGTTGTACATAAAGGACGATAGCGGCAAAAAATATAAAGATATGAACATGAAACTTGGTATAGGGGACTATAGTGTGCTCATATAGAACACTATTGAAATTCAGAAAATATAAAAAGGCTGCAATTTTTAACAGTTCTTTGTTCTATTCTGGGGTTTCCTCTGGCCTTTTTGCCTTTTACAGATTATTTAAACTCTGTAGCCTGGATATTCTGAAAATGGTTTATTTTGCACACATTCATTCCCATATAGCTCTAGGAATCGGTGTGTATGGTATCGCTAAAAAGAATTTGGTCAGGATATTGATTATAGAAAATAAGAGCAATACATATTGTTTTGAAATTAGATTGGCGACATTCAGTGAAGAGTGAGTTCAGGAATCTCAAAATAATGGCAGTTTACAGCTACTACAATTTATCAATGCATCTTGTACATTAGACAGCATTCCAGCACAATCTCACTGATGGGAGATATAGTAAAACTTTTCTTGAGTTATTTTTATTTAAATAAATTATAAATAAAAATTATTTAAATCATTATGTTCTTTAATGGCACAATAAAAAATATTCAATATAAAAAATAAATGTTTTTTTTATATTTTTTTTTACAAATCTATAATCAATTTTTCTTTTCAAAATTACTATTGTCTATCTCGGGGTCAGGTTGGTGCCGGTCTTCTTCCCAAAAAAAAAATTTATTAATAAAAAAAAATAAATAAACCAAATATAACACAAAAAAAAAAAATCAATCAACAAAAATGTCAAATGTATGAGTGAGAAAAAAAAAATATATATATATATATATATATATATATATATATATATATAAAAGATTCCAAATTAATAATTCAAGTTTTTTCCACCTATCACGATTAAATAAAAATATATTTTAATAATAATCAGTTCAATCTCACCACCATTTTCAATGTTCTCCTTCTTTAATACTTCTTCCTGGTAATTGTTCAGTCCAATACAATAATTAATCCCTTCTCCATGCTTTTCATAATTATTTCAATATTTCACTTTGATCAGACTGTTTTACTTTTTCAATCGCATCCTACACACTACAATATGTCAACTGCACTTCAGATAATCTTACACAAGAAGAATTTGAAAATTTCTTTTTTTTTTTAAACTGTTATTATTAATCATATGATTTACTGTTGTTTCACTCACATGGTCCTCCTGCACCTGCCTATTAAATTTTGTATTTTTGTATGTAATATTTGAATAATTTCCTATAACTTTATATCTATAATTTTATTTTTTTTTTATATTTAAACTTAAAGAAATTTAAAATATATATTTTGAATTGTTATAATTATCTCCTGGGTAACTTTTCCCTAAAAATGTTTATTTAAATATTTTTATGGGAACAAAACAAAATTACCAATGAAAAATATAATTTTTTAATAAAAGTTAGCAGTTATTTATATATTTTTTTTATCGGCTGATTTATTTTAGATGGTATTATTGATCTATTTATCACTCAGCTGTGATAATATCTTTTCCATATCCAAACATGTCGTAGGTGTTGTATTTATATTTTTTTATAGCCGTTACATGGTATGGTCCTTTAATATTTTGATTATTAATATCACTAATATAATAAGTTGATATTCCTATTATTTTGTTTATCTTATATGGGCCGCTATAAATTTCAAATAATTTACAAGTCTTTCCTTCTGCTGTGTTGGATATAGGAAAATTTTTAATTAGAACTAAATCATTTAATTTGAAAGTTGTAGGTTTTAATTTTTGGTTTAATTCTGACGCACGTTTTATATTGTTTAGTTTTGATTCTTTGTTTAGTTAAATAAAGTTTCATTTCAATGGGTAATTCGTCATTGGCATAATTTTGAATGTATGGTTCCCAAAATCGGATATCCTTTTGTCCCAATTGGAGTTCATTTGGCGTGAATCCTGTTGTTTCATTATGAACTTCATTTAACATCGCATTTATATCCGATATATATCGGGCCCAATTTCTATGGTTTCTTGAACAGTATGTTCTTAAACACCTCTTCACTTCTCGTATTGGTCTTTCAGCCATATTTGTCTGGGGATGGTGATATGGGTTAAATATAGGTTCAATAGATTGTTCCTCAAGGTCTCGAATCCAAGTTCGACTTCTAAATTGTGTCCCATTGTCGCTCTGTACTCTTTTTGGTGTTCCATAAATCGGAAAATGTAACATGAAAAGTTTATTTAATATTGTTTTTGTGTTGGCAGATCGAATCGGGTATAATTTTACGAATTTTGTAAATATATCGAGAACAATAAATATATATTTTGTTCGGTTTATGCTAGTAGGAAGTGGTCCTATAATATCGACAGCAACATGATGATTTTTTCCAGTGCATGTTATTCCTCTTGCTATCCCTTGAGAGGGATGTGGATTGCATTTGCATTTCTGGCATAAGTCGCAGGTGGCAAGGGTAATTCTGATACGGCGTCCCATGTTTTTGAATATGAAACTTTCTTTCAGTATGTTTAAACATTTTTTTGCTCCACAATGTAGATAATAGAGATGACACTCCCATATGAGTCGATCGATTAAGTGGTCGGGTACCATAATTAACCATTGTTGGTTCAGATGTTTATAGAGGATATTTTCATGGAGTTTATAAGTGTTCATTAATTTTGAATTTTGTGGAAAAGATATATTATTTTTTAATATTTGAATGATATGTTTTAAATTTTTATCTTGATTTTGATTTTCGGCCATATTTTTAAATTCTTTTTGTAGTTCGTGGTCTTGTATTCTTTCAATATAAGCTATCATTAATTCAGGTAGGTTTGTTATTTGGTTGTTGTCTTGAGAAGTTGTCATTCGGCTTAACGCATCTGCAGTGCAGTTTTCATTTCCTTTGCAATGTAAAATTTTGAAGTTGAAATCCTGTAATGCCAAAATCCATCGAGTTAATCTTGAGCTTAATAGTTTACAAGTTTTTAGAAATGTTAATGCATGATTATCAGTTATGATTGTTATATCAGTACCGTATATGATATACCTTGTTTTTTGTAAGCAGTAAACAATGGCTAATAATTCCTTTTCCGTGGTCGTGAACCTACGTTCTGCTGGTTGTAGTGATCGTGATAAAAATACAATTGCTCGCTTCTCTCCTTGTTCATTAATCTGATAAAGGTGTCCTCCAATAGCGAAATCGGAGGCGTCTGTCTGTAGAAAAAATGGCTTTTGTGTGTCTGGATGGTGTGGTGTTTGTGTTTGAAGAAAAAGTTGTTTGATTTGTTTGAAAGTAATGTCGTCTTCGGAGGTCCATTGGAATTTGACTTTTTTGGAAGTTAATCTGAGAAGGGGTTGTATGTGTTCTGAAAATTTATTTAGAAATTTATTGTAAAAATTGATACAACCAAGGAAACTTTTAAGTTGTTTACGTGTCTTTGGGGTAGGGTAATCAAGAATCGGTCGTAATTTATTGTCATCCATTTGTAATCCAGTGGCAGTTAGGGTATATCCAAGGAATGGTACTGATGTTCTGCAGAATAAAGATTTATCGAATTTGATTGTCATATTAGCATCTTGCAATTTTTTAAATATATGTGAAAGATGTTTTAGATGGGTTTCGAAATCTTGCGAAATAATACAGATGTCATCAATATAAACTAAAGTAAAATCTTCCACACTGTCTTCAAAAACGTGTTCAAGTGCTCGAACCAATGCAGCTTGAGAGGTTGATATACCAAACGGGGTTACTTTATATTGATAAGTCTTTCCTCTAAACTGGAAAGCTGTATATTTTCTTGATTCTGGTGACAGTGGCACTTGCCAATATGAGGCGGTCAGATCGACAGTGCTGATCCATTTACAGTTCTTACCTTTTGCTAACAATTCATTTATACTTCGGTTCTGTTCGAAATCTGGTATAGTGATCTCATTTGCCCTTCGAGCATCTAAGCATAAGCGTATTTCTCCATTTTTTTTTATTACAGGGATGATTGGGTTGATGAAACTGCTGTATGATGGCTCAATAATGTTAATTTGTATCATCCGACTTATTTCTCGTGCTACAGCTTCCTGATGAACTAACGGGACAGGGTAGGTTTGTCCACGAAAAGTCTTGTCCTCTCTCACGTCAATGTGATGTGTATATTTATTACATAAACCCGGAATGTCTGAAAATATTTCTTTGTAACTTTTTAATAATTCAATTAGCTTTTTTTTTTGTGGTGGTTCCAAATTTTCATTTTCCTCTATTACTTGGTGTATTTGATTCTCACTTAGTTGTTCTTGTTGATTCATCTGGTTCCATTTTTTTATTTGCCTTATTGTTTGATTCGTTATCTATATTTATTTTGTTTAATTTATTATTATTATTATTATTAATAGTATTATTATTATCATCATTATTCATATCTTCTTTTATTATATAACATAAAACTCCCTCCTTATTCATTTCTTCGAACTTCAAATTAATTATTTTATTATTCGCATTTATATATAGCGTCGTTGTTTCGAAGTCCATATTCATTTTCAATTGGTTTATTAAATCCATACCTATTATTAATTCTCGAATCAAATTTGGTACTATTAAGGCCTGTATCCATATTTCTTCTCCTCCTATTTTAATTTGGAACATGATTATGTGTGAGACTTTTCGTGTCTTCGTACCTACTGCAGTCGTGATTTGGACATTGGTGGTTGGTAATTTTTCAAAATTTCCAAGTTGTCTTTTATTTTCCTGGAACCATGTTTCAGCTAAGCATGTTACATTGGAGCCTGTGTCAATAAGGGCTATAATATGCATCTCTTCTATCGATACTTTAATTTCAGGACACTTTATTGTTTTGGTTATGGGTTTCGTCGTTATGTTTTCATCTTCATTAATTAAGAAATCTCGATTGCAAAACATATTACTAATTATAAGATGATGTCTAGGTACATATAAAATATTGTTAATTAATGTATTTGGCCTATTAGGTCCGGGGTTGAGTCGCAGCACAGGATCAATACCATTGAGTATCGTTGATGTTGATGAATGGTGGATGAAACTCGTCTGGCCAGTGGCATAACCTGTGCTCAGGAGTTTTCCTGCTGAGACGGTGCTTGAGATGTACTGGACTCAGATGGGTTGGCAGGACGTAAATTTTCGGCAATTGCATGGCAGACATTTACCTGTTCGTTGGTCGGATATGCTTGGTTGCGAGGTCCAGTTAGTCTTGGTTGAGTATTTTGACGGTCTGGTCGGGTGAATGATGTATTTCCTCTATTCGGCGAGGGTTGAGAGTTTAGTGGTGGTCGTTGTGTGTACTGTTGTTGATGATAAGGCTGTGGTCGATAGGTGTACTGTTGTGTGGGTGGAAGTCGGTGAGATGGTCCATGATGTTGGAGGTAGGGTGCTGGTTTAAATTGAAACGAGTTGTTTTGATGTAGTCGTTGTTCTCGAGGTGTGAATCTCGGTCTCGGCTGTATTGATGAGGTTTGGTGTTGTTCACGTCTAGTTCGAATGTGTGCATCCTTGAGGTCTTCTCTCTGGAGAAGCAGCTCGAACTCTATGATTGTTTCGATTTTCTGGACCCTTCTAGCGTCTTGTATTAACTCCTCAAAATGTTCTGCCAAGCACGTAATAATCTCATCCTCCGTTAAAGGTGGTTGGATGGCTCTTAGGGTAATGACACGTTCTGTAAAATATTCGGAACGGCTTAGTTTCCCATTTCTCTGGTACTTGTCTACATCCAGGCGTTGTTTTATAGCTCTTTGGACCTCTCTGCTCCAGTATTTCTTTTCAAATGCTTCCTGGAAATCTGCCCAACTTCGTAAGTCCTGTTTGATGAGAGTAAACCATCGAGCAGCGTGGCTATCCAAACATAATTCCACAGTATCAATGAGTAAGTTGGTTGGATCACCGTTACTTTGAATCACAGTCCTTCGTTCGTAGAACTTCTGTATTCTCCTTAAATGTTCTGTAGGATTGTGCTCTCGGCCGTGGAACTTGGGTGCTTGGTTGTCATTTATATTTGAGCCTCCACACGTGACATAGATTTGTGGAGCAGTAGCAGTCGTCTTGGTGCTCCTATTTTCTTTTTCTATAGTCTCGACTCGTTCGGTGTTGTTGGTCATCTGGGCTGTGAGCTGGTTCATCCGTTTCTCTTGTTCTTTGTCTAATTCCTTAAGTTGTTCTACCTCAGTTCGTATTATTGTGTTTTCGTATTGACACTTATCCTGTATCTCCTTCGTTTTCCGTTCCATACTTTGTTGCACTTCCTCTTTATTTCGTTCATTATTCGCCGCTAATTCTTTTTCTAATAAACTATGTCGTTCTTCCATCTCGATGATGAACTGTTCTTGCACGGTTTGTTGTCGTTGTTGAAGACGCTGCCATAGTCTTTCTTCACTCTTCTCTATTTGTGCTCGGACATCTTCCTTGATGCTTTCGATCTTTTCATCCTGCCTGTTAAAACGCTCATTTAGTTGACTTATATTTTTGTCTTGTTCGTCAAAACGTTTATTTAATTTTTTGTCTTGTTCGTCAAAACGTTTATTTAGTTGATCATTATTTTCTTTTAGCATTTGGCGTATCTGTTCAATCATTGTCATTGGTGCTTGTACTTCTTGACTTACGTTTTCGTCGCTCGATCTTTCCACGATTTCCTCTTCTTCTATTTCACTAGTTTGGTGATCACATTCAGGGATCCGCGACCCTTCCAGCGGAACGTCCTCCAAGTCTCTGATATTGTCACTCGCGATCACGTCTTCTATTCGACGGGACGAAAATATATCAGGTAAACCTTGTGATTCCCGAGCTCTCTGGGTCATGGTAATATTTGTCCTCAATTCATGATTTAATTCTTTTTCCATTTTATTTGATAAATTATGATTAAACATAATTTGATTTATAATATCTATTTATTATTATTATATTTATTTATATTTATATAAAATAAGGAGTTATTTAGGTTAATTTGGGAAAAGGCCGTCACGTTGGTCGCCAAATATAGTAAAACTTTTCTTGAGTTATTTTTATTTAAATAAATTATAAATAAAAATTATTTAAATCATTATGTTCTTTAATGGCACAATAAAAAATATTCAATATAAAAAATAAATGTTTTTTTTATATTTTTTTTTACAAATCTATAATCAATTTTTCTTTTCAAAATTACTATTGTCTATCTCGGGGTCAGGTTGGTGCCGGTCTTCTTCCCAAAAAAAAAATTTATTAATAAAAAAAATAAATAAACCAAATATAACACAAAAAAAAAAAATCAATCAACAAAAATGTCAAATGTATGAGTGAGAAAAAAAATATATATATATATATATAAAAGATTCCAAATTAATAATTCAAGTTTTTTCCACCAATTACGATTAAATAAAAATATATTTTAATAATAATCAGTTCAATCTCACCACCATTTTCAATGTTCTCCTTCTTTAATACTTCTTCCTGGTAATTGTTCAGTTCAATACAATAATTAATCCCTTCTTCATGCTTTTCATAATTATTTCAATATTTCACTTTGATCAGACTGTTTTACTTTTTCAATCGCATCCTACACACTACAATATGTCAACTGCACTTCAGATAATCTTACACAAGAAAAATTTGAAAATTTCTTTTTTTTTTAAACTGTTATTATTAATCATATGATTTACTGTTGTTTCACTCACATGGTCCTCCTGCACCTGCCTATTAAATTTTGTATTTTTGTATGTAATATTTGAATAATTTCCTATAACTTTATATCTATAATTTTATTTTTTTTTTTATATTTAAACTTAAAGAAATTTAAAATATATATTTTGAATTGTTATAATTATCTCCTGGGTAACTTTTCCCTAAAAATGTTTATTTAAATATTTTTATGGGAACAAAACAAAATTACCAATGAAAAATATAATTTTTTAATAAAAGTTAGCAGTTATTTATATATTTTTTTTATCGGCTGATTTATTTTAGATGGTATTATTGATCTATTTATCACTCAGCTGTGATAATATCTTTTCCATATCCAAACATGTCGTAGGTGTTGTATTTATATTTTTTTATAGCCGTTACATGGTATGGTCCTTTAATATTTTGATTATTAATATCACTAATATAATAAGTTGATATTCCTATTATTTTGTTTATCTTATATGGGCCGCTATAAATTTCAAATAATTTACAAGTCTTTCCTTCTGCTGTGTTGGATATAGGAAAATTTTTAATTAGAACTAAATCATTTAATTTGAAAGTTGTAGGTTTTAATTTTTGGTTTAATTCTGACGCACGTTTATTTTGTTTAGTTTTGATTCTTTGTTTAGTTAAATAAAGTTTCATTTCAATGGGTAATTCGTCATTGGCATAATTTTGAATGTATGGTTCCCAAAATCGGATATCCTTTTGTCCCAATTGGAGTTCATTTGGCGTGAATCCTGTTGTTTCATTATGAACTTCATTTAACATCGCATTTATATCCGATATATATCGGGCCCAATTTCTATGGTTTCTTGAACAGTATGTTCTTAAACACCTCTTCACTTCTCGTATTGGTCTTTCAGCCATATTTGTCTGGGGATGGTGATATGGGTTAAATATAGGTTCAATAGATTGTTCCTCAAGGTCTCGAATCCAAGTTCGACTTCTAAATTGTGTCCCATTGTCGCTCTGTACTCTTTTTGGTGTTCCATAAATCGGAAAATGTAACATGAAAAGTTTATTTAATATTGTTTTTGTGTTGGCAGATCGAATCGGGTATAATTTTACGAATTTTGTAAATATATCGAGAACAATAAATATATATTTTGTTCGGTTTATGCTAGTAGGAAGTGGTCCTATAATATCGACAGCAACATGATGATTTTTTCCAGTGCATGTTATTCCTCTTGCTATCCCTTGAGAGGGATGTGGATTGCATTTGCATTTCTGGCATAAGTCGCAGGTGGCAAGGGTAATTCTGATACGGCGTCCCATGTTTTTGAATATGAAACTTTCTTTCAGTATGTTTAAACATTTTTTTGCTCCACAATGTAGATAATAGAGATGACACTCCCATATGAGTCGATCGATTAAGTGGTCGGGTACCATAATTAACCATTGTTGGTTCAGATGTTTATAGAGGATATTTTCATGGAGTTTATAAGTGTTCATTAATTTTGAATTTTGTGGAAAAGATATATTATTTTTTAATATTTGAATGATATGTTTTAAATTTTTATCTTGATTTTGATTTTCGGCCATATTTTTAAATTCTTTTTGTAGTTCGTGGTCTTGTATTCTTTCAATATAAGCTATCATTAATTCAGGTAGGTTTGTTATTTGGTTGTTGTCTTGAGAAGTTGTCATTCGGCTTAACGCATCTGCAGTGCAGTTTTCATTTCCTTTGCAATGTAAAATTTTGAAGTTGAAATCCTGTAATGCCAAAATCCATCGAGTTAATCTTGAGCTTAATAGTTTACAAGTTTTTAGAAATGTTAATGCATGATTATCAGTTATGATTGTTATATCAGTACCGTATATGATATACCTTGTTTTTTGTAAGCAGTAAACAATGGCTAATAATTCCTTTTCCGTGGTCGTGAACCTACGTTCTGCTGGTTGTAGTGATCGTGATAAAAATACAATTGCTCGCTTCTCTCCTTGTTCATTAATCTGATAAAGGTGTCCTCCAATAGCGAAATCGGAGGCGTCTGTCTGTAGAAAAAATGGCTTTTGTGTGTCTGGATGGTGTGGTGTTTGTGTTTGAAGAAAAAGTTGTTTGATTTGTTTGAAAGTAATGTCGTCTTCGGAGGTCCATTGGAATTTGACTTTTTTGGAAGTTAATCTGAGAAGGGGTTGTATGTGTTCTGAAAATTTATTTAGAAATTTATTGTAAAAATTGATACAACCAAGGAAACTTTTAAGTTGTTTACGTGTCTTTGGGGTAGGGTAATCAAGAATCGGTCGTAATTTATTGTCATCCATTTGTAATCCAGTGGCAGTTAGGGTATATCCAAGGAATGGTACTGATGTTCTGCAGAATAAAGATTTATCGAATTTGATTGTCATATTAGCATCTTGCAATTTTTTAAATATATGTGAAAGATGTTTTAGATGGGTTTCGAAATCTTGCGAAATAATACAGATGTCATCAATATAAACTAAAGTAAAATCTTCCACACTGTCTTCAAAAACGTGTTCAAGTGCTCGAACCAATGCAGCTTGAGAGGTTGATATACCAAACGGGGTTACTTTATATTGATAAGTCTTTCCTCTAAACTGGAAAGCTGTATATTTTCTTGATTCTGGTGACAGTGGCACTTGCCAATATGAGGCGGTCAGATCGACAGTGCTGATCCATTTACAGTTCTTACCTTTTGCTAACAATTCATTTATACTTCGGTTCTGTTCGAAATCTGGTATAGTGATCTCATTTGCCCTTCGAGCATCTAAGCATAAGCGTATTTCTCCATTTTTTTTTATTACAGGGATGATTGGGTTGATGAAACTGCTGTATGATGGCTCAATAATGTTAATTTGTATCATCCGACTTATTTCTCGTGCTACAGCTTCCTGATGAACTAACGGGACAGGGTAGGTTTGTCCACGAAAAGTCTTGTCCTCTCTCACGTCAATGTGATGTATATATTTATTACATAAACCCGGAATGTCTGAAAATATTTCTTTGTAACTTTTTAATAATTCAATTAGCTTTTTTTTTTTGTGGTGGTTCCAAATTTTCATTTTCCTCTATTACTTGGTGTATTTGATTCTCACTTAGTTGTTCTTGTTGATTCATCTGGTTCCATTTTTTATTTGCCTTATTGTTTGATTCGTTATCTATATTTATTTTGTTTAATTTATTATTATTATTATTATTAATAGTATTATTATTATCATCATTATTCATATCTTCTTTTATTATATAACATAAAACTCCCTCCTTATTCATTTCTTCGAACTTCAAATTAATTATTTTATTATTCGCATTTATATATAGCGTCGTTGTTTCGAAGTCCATATTCATTTTCAATTGGTTTATTAAATCCATACCTATTATTAATTCTCGAATCAAATTTGGTACTATTAAGGCCTGTATCCATATTTCTTCTCCTCCTATTTTAATTTGGAACATGATTATGTGTGAGACTTTTCGTGTCTTCGTACCTACTGCAGTCGTGATTTGGACATTGGTGGTTGGTAATTTTTCAAAATTTCCAAGTTGTCTTTTATTTTCCTGGAACCATGTTTCAGCTAAGCATGTTACATTGGAGCCTGTGTCAATAAGGGCTATAATATGCATCTCTTCTATCGATACTTTAATTTCAGGACACTTTATTGTTTTGGTTATGGGTTTCGTCGTTATGTTTTCATCTTCATTAATTAAGAAATCTCGATTGCAAAACATATTACTAATTATAAGATGATGTCTAGGTACATATAAAATATTGTTAATTAATGTATTTGGCCTATTAGGTCCGGGGTTGAGTCGCAGCACAGGATCAATACCATTGAGTATCGTTGATGTTGATGAATGGTGGATGAAACTCGTCTGGCCAGTGGCATAACCTGTGCTCAGGAGTTTTCCTGCTGAGACGGTGCTTGAGATGTACTGGACTCAGATGGGTTGGCAGGACGTAAATTTTCGGCAATTGCATGGCAGACATTTACCTGTTCGTTGGTCGGATATGCTTGGTTGCGAGGTCCAGTTAGTCTTGGTTGAGTATTTTGACGGTCTGGTCGGGTGAATGATGTATTTCCTCTATTCGGCGAGGGTTGAGAGTTTAGTGGTGGTCGTTGTGTGTACTGTTGTTGATGATAAGGCTGTGGTCGATAGGTGTACTGTTGTGTGGGTGGAAGTCGGTGAGATGGTCCATGATGTTGGAGGTAGGGTGCTGGTTTAAATTGAAACGAGTTGTTTTGATGTAGTCGTTGTTCTCGAGGTGTGAATCTCGGTCTCGGCTGTATTGATGAGGTTTGGTGTTGTTCACGTCTAGTTCGAATGTGTGCATCCTTGAGGTCTTCTCTCTGGAGAAGCAGCTCGAACTCTATGATTGTTTCGATTTTCTGGACCCTTCTAGCGTCTTGTATTAACTCCTCAAAATGTTCTGCCAAGCACGTAATAATCTCATCCTCCGTTAAAGGTGGTTGGATGGCTCTTAGGGTAATGACACGTTCTGTAAAATATTCGGAACGGCTTAGTTTCCCATTTCTCTGGTACTTGTCTACATCCAGGCGTTGTTTTATAGCTCTTTGGACCTCTCTGCTCCAGTATTTCTTTTCAAATGCTTCCTGGAAATCTGCCCAACTTCGTAAGTCCTGTTTGATGAGAGTAAACCATCGAGCAGCGTGGCTATCCAAACATAATTCCACAGTATCAATGAGTAAGTTGGTTGGATCACCGTTACTTTGAATCACAGTCCTTCGTTCGTAGAACTTCTGTATTCTCCTTAAATGTTCTGTAGGATTGTGCTCTCGGCCGTGGAACTTGGGTGCTTGGTTGTCATTTATATTTGAGCCTCCACACGTGACATAGATTTGTGGAGCAGTAGCAGTCGTCTTGGTGCTCCTATTTTCTTTTTCTATAGTCTCGACTCGTTCGGTGTTGTTGGTCATCTGGGCTGTGAGCTGGTTCATCCGTTTCTCTTGTTCTTTGTCTAATTCCTTAAGTTGTTCTACCTCAGTTCGTATTATTGTGTTTTCGTATTGACACTTATCCTGTATCTCCTTCGTTTTCCGTTCCATACTTTGTTGCACTTCCTCTTTATTTCGTTCATTATTCGCCGCTAATTCTTTTTCTAATAAACTATGTCGTTCTTCCATCTCGATGATGAACTGTTCTTGCACGGTTTGTTGTCGTTGTTGAAGACGCTGCCATAGTCTTTCTTCACTCTTCTCTATTTGTGCTCGGACATCTTCCTTGATGCTTTCGATCTTTTCATCCTGCCTGTTAAAACGCTCATTTAGTTGACTTATATTTTTGTCTTGTTCGTCAAAACGTTTATTTAATTTTTTGTCTTGTTCGTCAAAACGTTTATTTAGTTGATCATTATTTTCTTTTAGCATTTGGCGTATCTGTTCAATCATTGTCATTGGTGCTTGTACTTCTTGACTTACGTTTTCGTCGCTCGATCTTTCCACGATTTCCTCTTCTTCTATTTCACTAGTTTGGTGATCACATTCAGGGATCCGCGACCCTTCCAGCGGAACGTCCTCCAAGTCTCTGATATTGTCACTCGCGATCACGTCTTCTATTCGACGGGACGAAAATATATCAGGTAAACCTTGTGATTCCCGAGCTCTCTGGGTCATGGTAATATTTGTCCTCAATTCATGATTTAATTCTTTTTCCATTTTATTTGATAAATTATGATTAAACATAATTTGATTTATAATATCTATTTATTATTATTATATTTATTTATATTTATATAAAATAAGGAGTTATTTAGGTTAATTTGGGAAAAGGCCGTCACGTTGGTCGCCAAATATAGTAAAACTTTTCTTGAGTTATTTTTATTTAAATAAATTATAAATAAAAATTATTTAAATCATTATGTTCTTTAATGGCACAATAAAAAATATTCAATATAAAAAATAAATGTTTTTTTTATATTTTTTTTTACAAATCTATAATCAATTTTTCTTTTCAAAATTACTATTGTCTATCTCGGGGTCAGGTTGGTGAAGGTCTTCTTCCCAAAAAAAAAATTTATTAATAAAAAAAATAAATAAACCAAATATAACACAAAAAAAAAAATCAATCAACAAAAATGTCAAATGTATGAGTGAGAAAAAAAAAAATATATATATATATATATATATATATATAAAAGATTCCAAATTAATAATTCAAGTTTTTTCCACCAATCACGATTAAATAAAAATATATTTTAATAATAATCAGTTCAATCTCACCACCATTTTCAATGTTCTCCTTCTTTAATACTTCTTCCTGGTAATTGTTCAGTCCAATACAATAATTAATCCCTTCTTCATGCTTTTCATAATTATTTCAATATTTCACTTTGATCAGACTGTTTTACTTTTTCAATCGCATCCTACACACTACAATATGTCAACTGCACTTCAGATAATCTTACACAAGAAGAATTTGAAAATTTCTTTTTTTTTTAAACTGTTATTATTAATCATATGATTTACTGTTGTTTCACTCACATGGTCCTCCTGCACCTGCCTATTAAATTTTGTATTTTTGTATGTAATATTTGAATAATTTCCTATAACTTTATATCTATAATTTTATTTTTTTTTTATATTTAAACTTAAAGAAATTTAAAATATATATTTTGAATTGTTATAGAGATAACCATAGTTATTTTACTAGGTACCGGAACAACCTTGTTTTACGAATCCACAAATTAAAATTTGTTGACATCAAACAAATTGATGAATGAAAATAAGTATAACAAATTTAAGAAGTTACTAAAGATATTTTTATTAAAGAATCCATTATACTCCATTGAAGGATATTTTAGTTTAAGTTAACTTTAATTAGAATTCTGACGCCATTCATTTGTGTCATGTGTGCATTGTTTGATTAAAGATCAAAATGAAATGAAATATATCTCAAATAAATGTTATACATGGGGCAAACACAATAATAAAAAATATGATATTTTTGTTTCCACATATAAATAAGACATTTTTTGGTAGATGGCGACCATTATTTTGTTTGTTTATTAGTTTTGGTGTTGTGGATGATAAAGTTAATGAACTGATTATTTAATTACATTAATAAAATTTACAGAAGCCTGCACCAGCGAAGAAATTAATTGATGCTGCAATCATTTTGGAACTACAGATCGGAAAAGCAATATCAGATGCTGATTTACTTTACAAAACAGAAGAATTAAACAGGTATATATTTTTTAACTTCCTTGTCTCTCAATAACAGTATCCATCATATTTATTTAAACACTTTGCTGTCGATATCATATTTCAAATGAATTTTCACCATGTTTTTGTCACTAAACATGATACTTGTCTTGTTGCACATACTTTGCCTAACAATTATACTTGTATACATTTCTCAAATGAGACAAATTTGTTGACTAAAATCTGGTTACTCAGATATGAAATGAAAAATCTGGTTCCGTATTTGAATTCAGCCATATTACTTGTACATGGTATAAGTTTGGTAATTGCACAAAAATTTCAACCTCTGGTTTTTTGACTGATATTCACGTTTCTTGGCCTCGGCAAAACAAATAATTTTGTACATGTCATTGTTTGTTGTCTGTATGTAAGCAAGAGAGCAGCTAAAAAATTATGATAAGAATATGAAATTTAGTAGCCTATAGAAGACTGTAGTGTGGCCATAAAGAATCCTATTGAAATTTAGAAAAAACAAATTTTTTAATGTCAAAATGAAGGTCATTTTTAACAGTTTTTTGTTCATATCTTGTGTGATATTCAATTTATAACACAGTACATTAGACAAAAATTTAGAGCTTTTTCAGTTCTGCGTGTTAACTTATCGAACCAACTTCACCTATCTACAATAACAAATAGTAAAGTTGTTTTTAATTTTGACAATTCTATTTTTTTTTTTTTTTTATTTCAATAGGCATGATTAATAAGTGAGGATACTATAGTCCCCTGTACCATATTTATTGTTCCTTTCTTAATTTTCTGACTTCTATCAAGCTTATGTACACACAACTACGATGACAGAGGGATGGCATGTCAGAAAACACTTTTTCTGTTTCTCAAGGCCATGAAACATGAAGATCAGTCTAAATACAGTGTAATTATTAAATGAAACGGGGTTTGAATTTTATTTTATTTATTTTAAGAAATATGAGTTTAGTTAGTAATTAATTTATTAAATATTTGCTCAGCTAATTAGGGCGCCGAATGATATCTCATCAATTTAGAAAAGTGAAGTTAATTATTAAAACATCTCAGGGTCTAAGTTCTTTTAAAAGTGTACTCGACAGTGAATCTTCTGGTAAAATGAATAAATCTTGGTTATGCTGAAACTTAACATGGATTTATTGAAACAAAGAATTAGTACATTTACAATTATCAAATTAAATCTCATAGATTTTCTAAATTATACATCCTGACATTAATTATTATTATTTTACCTTTTAAGACGGTCATAATCTTGAATCTTGAATTTATTTATTTGTTGCAACTTAGAAAATTATTTAAAAAAATAAACAGATTAGAGTTATCTGTTTGTATTATTGAAATTACTTTATCAAAAAAGTATAAATGTCAGTAGACATCTATTATTCTCAAAAAAACAAAAATAGTTATTTAAAAAATATTAAATTTATAAAAAATAATACATTAAATATAATAAATTTTACATGATTACATAATATTTGAGCTTCAATGTTAATTAACATTGGTTACCAGTCCTTTTGTTGAAAGATGTTTAATTCAGTTACGGTCGATGCAGTGTCGCATATTTGATGAAACTTCCGCCATTCTGTGCACATGGTGAGATGCCCGCCGGAATTATATCAATCACACTTCTCGAGCCTTCCATTGCACTTGACTAATGTTCGTATTTAGATTGTTTATTAATTTTTAGACCATTAAACACCTCAATGTTATTCACGCTCACATGACATATCCCGCTTTCACTATTTTAGTGTATTTAGGCACAAAACGCATAGTTGTCTTTTGTATAAGAAAATACGATTGTCTTTTATCTCTATTCTCATAGCACGTTATTGTCACTAAACTGTTCTAAGACTCCCTCCTCTAGATTCAAAACTAATACTGTTTTTAATGCTTGACTACATTTTTCAAACTCTACTTCACACAAAACACATCTTTCTACTCTAGACACCAGACTAAGACTTTTTCTTTAACACATCCTACCACGTCGGATCTCCAATTCAAACTCCTTTAACACTTGACTACATTGTTCAAAATACTTATTCAACAAGAATACACTTCCCACTCACACGACTATTCCAATCAGATTCCTGACAAACACATCTTTCCTCTCCAGGCTCCTTACTATGACTGATCCCTTTTACCTCGTGGCTTTTTCCACTTCCCGTGATACAGGGCTCACATTTCCTATAGCACGGAATTCTCATACAATCTTGCAACGTATACGATAATCGTCTCGCATGACATGGACACTGTTCAAATTATTTTTGCTTGGCAACAAGTCTCTTGTCTATATTTTTAACGAACAAACACTCCCTAATTTATTATTACTAATTATAACTTACATTCTATACATTATTTTATTTATATTTGGAAACCTATATCTTAATTTAATATTCCCTTATTTTAAAGTGTACAATGAGTCATGCTTTTGACTTATAATTTCCCCCTCCCAAATTAACTCTAAACGTTTCCCGGTTACTTTATATATTCAAATTAAATTGACCATTTTTAGGTATTACAACAGATGTCTACATTTAATTTTAGAGTAAGTTTAAACTCACTCCGTCTCTTGTGACTTATTTATAAAGTTGCATTATGAATTTCGGAATCTATGTTCCATTCTCAAAATTTCACTTGTAAGAAGTAGTCAAAACATTAAGAATATTCATGATGTAATTACCAAAATTTACCCTTATACTTCATATATTGGGTAAGTAATGCACATGTCTACAAATAAGTATATGTGTATTTTTCTATCTACGTTGCCTGTATCCAATACTAAAAGTAGCAGATAATTAATTGTATCATGTACAGAAAAAAATACTGATATATTCCACCAACCACAATAACTTATTACCTTATTTATCTCATTATAAATTTTTTAATAGATATTGGACAGAACTATGAAGCAGTGATTATTAGATTTTTTTCAATATATTTAACAAATAAATCACTAGAGCACTGTGGTGATTATATATGAACAAGGAAAAACCACAAAATAACACAACTACACAAAACTGAATAATGTGTTTATATTACCTTATGTACATTTCGATAGCTCTGCTATCACCTTAAGAGGTACACTCATAGCAGAGCTATCGAAATGTACATAAGGTAATATAAACACATTAAACAGTTTTGTGTAGTTGTGTTATTTTGTGGTTTGGGGTTTTTCCTTGTTCAAATATATTTAACTAAATTTCTTCTGTAGGTTACAAAAACTTAGATATGGAAATGAAGAAGAAAGTGACAGTGATTTGAAGAGTACAACTACATCGAGCTTCATCATCAATGACTGTCCCAGCACACACAAAGTTGAGTAAGTACGTATTAAAACACACAATTTCAGTACCACCTTGTAGTTTATTTTTTATAAATAGTTTATATTTACTCCTGGTCTGTGTTCTGGTTTAACTTGTGAAGATGTTCTTTCAGCTTGATTTTGGTATAAATTTGGTAATGTGTACAATAGTAACAATAAATGATTGAGAATCTCAATGTCAGTACGCAGAGATTGAATCTTTCAAAAAGTTGCAACCATAGATATTTCCAGTCATATCCCCAGATCTCCTGGTGTATTTACATAATATATTTTACAAAATCCAGTATGAAGCAACAGTATTGCCTAATTAATAGAAATCAGACACTCAGACTTGTACTCCTATTTTAAGTTTTTAAGTAAGTTTGTGGGGGTTATAATCTAAGTAGAAGAAAGTTTTTCAGGTCCAAAAGAAGGTAATATGAGCAATTTTTAAGCCTACAGACTCTTAATAATAACTGGTTTACATTTCTATATATTTATCATTTGGAAACACTTTCCTTGTATTTTCACTTTCGATAACGTTTAAAAAAAATTATTTATTAAATTTTTATCATTTTGTTAGTTTTTTAATTTTTTTTATACAAGGGTCCATTTAGCAAACAATTAATCCATTTAAATAAAATAATTAATTTATGTTTGGTTTTAGGTTAGAGTTTAATAGGACTATTATGTTTAGATTTAATAGGACTATTATGTTTAGATTTAGTTTAATTTAGTTTTCTTTATTTACTCTCTACTGATTGAGAAAGTAAACAGTGTTTACGAAATATTTTATAACTTTAGTGTTTTAGTGTATTTTTCTATTTGTATACTACTAGATTATACCAAGAACCACTTTTCAAGGTAAGCCAGTGTCTTCTATCTATACAAAATCTAAAAAACACAATAAAATAATTAAACAATTTAAAATAACATGTATGAATATAATACCATACAAAAGTAAACAATATATGAACAAGGAAGGATTATCGTCAAGTCGATCAACGTCGAGCTAAATGACACCTAGATAACACATTTGAATTCACCATGCGTGACTGATAAAATCGTCCACTGAGTGAAAGGAATTGTACAACAAAAGATGAAGATTCCACGTAAATTCTTTCTGGTAATATTTATTGAGAGTATATAAATGTAAGTGTAACACCTGAAAAGGCAATTTCTTAGACTTATTTAAGTCTTCAGTAAGTTGCTTTGATGTCTGGCAATATCATTATTTAATATTGAATTATACTTAAATTTTACATTACAAATTGTTTGGAATACATACAGTATAGTGTAAGTATCCACGATTCCCTGAAAGCGCATTAACATGGTTAGAATTTTTTAGACCTTTCACAAGTCTCCATAGCATTTTTTTAAATTTTATTATTTTTTTAATTACATTATAAATAGCTTTGGCACATTTTTAAATGTTGAGTCTCTCTCTACAGTATCACTCTTTAGTTTAAATGTTGGTAGCTCTTTGTAGGGTTTTATTAATGTGCTGAGGCTTCCAATCAATTTTAGATATCTTAAAATAAAAATATCAGAACATAACTTTTGTTAAATACAAATGAAATTGTTATACCATTTATTGTCAATTTAATTTACTAACAATAACCATACCTATTTACTTTGCTGACTGGGTCTCCTCAACAGTGGCGGCGATAAGAACCGGCGAGCCCCCCCCCCCCGCAAGTTTGTTCATCGGCCCCCTCTCTCCCTTAGAATGCACGCAATAAACCGACCGTACCGTTCCGAAATTCGAATACAACTAAGGAGTCACCAATATGAAAGTTTATTTGTTGACCTGATACCTGATGCTATTTTAAAATTTTAATTTTCCCCTTCCGTACCGGATGTTTATCTTTTCGCCGGCCGGCGCCGGTGAGTCACCGCGATGCGCGACGTAGCGATAGCTGCATTACTTATCGACCAACGGTAAACAATACACATACTTCGTATCATGACATTAAATAATAAATATTGCTCTCCAAAAAATAATGGTTATTGCCGTTTTGGGTGCACGATGCACAATCTTGTCTGAAGACATTTTACCTTATTTTAGTAATTTCTTGACAATACTCATAAAAATATTGTTATGATAGGGGGGCCAGTGTGGCAGGGCCCGTCGCGGGTCCAGGTCCCGGTAAAATTTCCCGAAAAATCACGGTCAAGACTCGCAGGCCTCCCAGCTCGCAGGCCCTCCCGCTATCGCTGCCACTGCTCCTCAATATCATATGCCAACAAACAATATGTTGTTATTGATGTATATTGGTAATAAAATTTTTAAATATTGTAATGTTGCAGGGTAGGAAAAAGTATTCAGCAGTCAAAGTACCAGTATGAAGAAATCTATGATGAACAGAATATAACTGAAACTCTAACAGAATTGTCTCTTCAAAAAACACCGCTACAAATTAATAACTTACAAATTGTTAACCCCAATTTAAAACCAATTCTTAGAAGTAAATTTGACCATGAAAATGATTGTTTTCAAAAGAAACATTTAATTTTTTCAGATGACGTAGAATACTTTGAAATTTCACAAAGCCCAATAAACAATATTGAGGACACAATAAATGCTATGGAATTAGATGAGAGTATAACTAAATATAAGGCAAAAACTAGTATTATTAATAAAACTGAAAAAAGTACAATCAATTTGGATGAGGATGTTGAAATGTTGGAGGAAGAAGAAAAGGGAATAAAACAATATAAAAGTGGTGAAAATAATGTAAAATGTATGAATTCAGTACTAATGCAAGATAATGATAATAGCTTAGTATCTAGTTCAAATGTAAACCAAAATAAGTCAACATTTTCACAAAAGTATAATTATTCAGGAAATAAACATACTGGCACATTTTCATTCAGATCACAACCTAAAGATTCAGGAATATCAGAAATAACACAGAATAAATCATCACTTGTGAATGGAAATTATTTTTCAGATAATACAATAAAATCAGTAACAAACTCTTTGGAACAGTCTATGAATTCAGAAATATCGAGTGTAAACAGAAATAAGACATCAATTCTTAAAAAAATACATATTTCAAAGGCTGGACTAGAAAAGAGTAAAGAATACTCTTCCAAACTAGAATCTGTAATTTCAGGAAATATTTTAAACCAGAATAAGCCTACAGTTGAAAAACACAACAATTTTTCAAGTGATAAGGCAGAAAACACTGAAAAATACTCTTCGAAACTGGAACCAATAGTTTCAGAAAACATTTTAAACCAGAATAAGTCACCCATTGCACAGCAAAATTATTTTTCAAGTAATAAGCTCGAAAATACTAAATCATACTCCTCTAAACCAGAATCTATAAGTTCTGGAATAGATATAAATACATCAAGTTCTGATTTTGGTGTACCACAAGAAATGAGCTACGATGATTCTCTAAAAACATCATTTAGTAAATTTTCTCTTAGCGAAATAGATGAGAGCTGGTATAAAATATCAATAATGGGAGTAAAAGATGTTAGAATAAAATCTGATTTAGAGTATTATTCAAGTGCGGATATAGACAATGACGATTGGTTTAGTGATTGGTCATAATCTAGAGTTAGGTCCTCAAAAGTGTTCAATTACTTATTTTTAATTTTGGATAAGAAAATCAATAGTTATAAAATTAATTTCTAACTGTTGTTTTCAGATCATTTTGTATTCATAAGTTTTTTATTTAGGTTTGTTTTCACATATTATTTTGTAATGAGGGAAAAATAATTTTCTAATCTAGTAAAATAGTTGAAAATATTATGTTAATTAAAACTATTACAAATCAGGTGATGTTTTTTTTTAATTATGCTGTAGGAAATCTTATAAATGTATATTATAGAATAAATAAATCGTAATTTTTTTTTCAATAAAACAGTCTCTAGTCATTTTTACATAGGTACAGTATGGAAATTTTTCCTTCTGGTTTAAAGGGTAAAACAGTGTAGTCATTATTGCCTTAAATAAAGCATAAAATACCCTCAGAGGCTCACTATAGTGAGTATGGGTTTAGCAATCCTAAAGGAGCCTAGCTTTATCTAGTCATGGGTTAGATCTCTCTATTTAATCTTTCCTATCATGTCTCTCTTGACCAACTGATTATCTTCTGATTTTTGTGCTATTAGAGTATTCGAGACGAGAGGTATGAGTACAGACTCATACTTCTCGAATAGTGATGATAACCGAGAGGTTTTTCGCCTTTAATCGACTATAAAAACAAAGCATAAAATGCATCTTAAAATAAAACTAACAAATTGTACAATAACCTAAACACATACAATTGTTAATATTATCACCAAGTACTGGGAAAAGGTCTCCCTACACTATAGTTAAATTAACCTTACCAGAAGTGCTCGCATCATATGATGTGATGATTAACATAACCTTAATTAGTGAATGTTTCCACTAAGAAAATGGTCTATGGAGAAAAATAAAATTCCAGGAAACACTCCAATGAATATAAAATTGGAAACAATATTTATTTACTTTTTCAAAGATTTTCTGTATATGAAATTTTGTAATACATGGGTTAAATGCACAAGGCTATAATACCATAATCTGTGAATTGATACGATGTATCTTTTTTGTAAATTTATATACTCCTATAGTAAACATAACACTGCTTTGAAGTTTCCTCTTACCTGTTTCCTTCACAGCTACCCTAAGAGGCGCACTAAAATGAGTAAAGGCTTGGCAACGTATAGAGACACGTAGTCTAGGTTAGATCCGTCTTTTTCATTTCAGTTTCTCTTGATCAACTCTCATTCTCTTCTGATCCTGACAATTTGTTATCTTCAAATTTGTAAATATAACATATGAATAATACAAAGAAGTTTAATTTGAGGGGGTCTGATGAAGAAGTTAGCATTTTTATTTTATTTTTGTTTGGTTTTTGGCTCTATACTTTTTCTATTGCGGTACTATGTGAGAAAATATTATCCATATACGTAAAACAATTCAACTGTGTAAAATACACAAGTTCATGGTTTTTGTAGCTGTAACTTTTGTCTTGAGGAAGGAGGTGCAATTTTATTCCTGTAAGACCAAACGTTACATACAAAGTTTGTCTCTATTTAGAAGTGAGCCTAATTTGGTATTAACAATTTTTAAAAGTAGTGCATTTTTTAACATGTCTATTTTTAATAGTTCCTATATTTTTTCATTATTAAATTACAAGGAAAAGAAAATAGGTGTGAAGATAAAATTATTTGAAACAAAACCTAATAGGTTCATTAAAAAAAAAAGTTTGTAACTTTATAGATATAAAGCCAAATTGTACAGATTAAGATGTGTTTTTAAAGTACATTGGGATGTAAAGAGAAAAGTAGATACAATATAAGTAGCGTAACTTTATATTTAATATAAAGACATCAGACTTATCTTAAATGTTGTATAACTGAGGTGAAGTGGAGGGGATAGCCAAGTCGAGCCAGGCACAGATAAAGGAAGAACCTCCGGCACATAATATGAGTGAAACATAGGAAGAAATTTTACATTTGTACTTATGTCTTAGTCCCTGCTTCCAGACTCGAAACAGTGATTAAGTAGGATTCTCATCACTGGTGCCTAATCACTATTTTTTTTATTTTCATTCGAAATTATTTTAATACTCAAAGAGGTAAGCTGAATTAATTTTAGCACCTTTGGTTAAATGTGTAATATATCAGTTTTAATTAAAAACAATAAAACTTTTAATTTGTATTTTTTTTTTTTTTTGAACAGTCTTTAAAATAATCTGTTTAAATTTTATGCAGCCGATGAAAAAAATTACTGAAATACAATTTTATTTCCCTTGCATCCCAAACTATTTTTGAAAAAATTTAATAAAATCAGCCGTAACTATATATTGAGTACAAGCTTGGCAATCCTGAAGGATCTAGTTGAATCTATGCCTTTGTTCACATCGTCTTAGGTTATATTTCTCATTTAATAATAGCATAAGAAGACGATATTATGCGATATTATTAATAATAGCATTTTATTGACACTCTAATAGCATAAGGGTCAGAAAAGGAACAAGTGTAGGTAAAGAGAGACCTGATAAAAGTATATGCTATTAGAGTATTTAAGAGCTAGGAGTTTTTATTTTGTTCTTTTCTTCCTATTTTACAATATTCCTCTTGGCAATATTGACCAAAGAGGTTTTTCACTTTAAAACAACCAAAGGAAAAAATAGATCCTATTAAATTTTCTTTGCAATTTATAAATGAACAAATTTGTTCACAACTAATTTTTTCCCAGGAGGTATTGAAAGAGAGAAATTTTTTAAAAAACACTAAATAGAGGTACTTATTTTGATATTAAATTGTTAATACCAAATTATGTCCCCTCCAAATAGGGATGTATTATTTGTGTAACTTTAAAATCACCCTAAGAACTAACTTAAGCAATTCTCTCTCTCTCTCTCTCTCTCTCTCTCTCTCTCTCTCTCTCTCTCTCTCTCTCTCTCTCTCTCTCTCTCTCTCTCTCTCTCTCTCTCTCTCTCTCCCTCCCTCCCTCCTTTCCCCTAAACAAAATAGTTTTATGTCTTATTTTAATTGACTATTTACAACATGGAAGATTACAAGAAAATTAATTATTGTAATGCTTTAAATAATATATAAAACCAAAAATTGTTTTCGCACAAATCTTTCAGTCTAATAGCCTATAATGAAAGTACAGTAATTACTAAAGCAATGAAGGAGAGGGCAATGAATAGCATCGCATGTTGATGAAATATAAATTAATCAATGGGGTGATATGATTGTGTGTCCTGTCATAGAGGAAGGGGAATAATTGATTTTTGTTGTGCCTGTTGGAGACAGGTAGGGACCCATCAAGCGAAGTACAGTCCTTTCTGAACAGGGGACGGAAAAGTTCAATGATAGCAATAATGTAATTAATAGTTACAAAATGTAGGAGAAAAGAGTATGAACTGTGTGAACAAGTGAGATCAAACAAAAAGAAGTTTATATATAATTTGGCCTTAATAAGTGTTGTAGTTTTACCAAATACCAAACTTTCGAATATGGACTTCATTTAACTCTTTTAGAGCTTCTCACTAAAGTGATAACAATAGTTTCGTTTAAAATATTTTTGTCCGTTCGAAATTATTGAATCTAAATTAAAAGTGTTCTAAGTTTATAAAATAGTGATATCCTACAATAGAAGAAATGGTTTTCAAAGTGTTTAGGGTCATGTTACGAAGTTTCCAAGAAATTTGTACAATTTTAACAACCGGAAAAACAAATACATCATCTTCAGAACCAAAAGTGCGTACAAGGAGGCAAAAATTTATAAATTTAAGACAAAATAGTCAATCACAAATGAGCAGTGATAATGTGAGAAAACAAAAGATTGAAATTAGAAAAACTCAAGAACAAGTTTTACAGATTTTAAATAGTGATATAAATTGTAAAGCTAAAGAATCTAGTTTTTCTCCGTATCGACCGCTTCCAGAAATTGGTGATGGTAATTCGATAATATCAAATAAACCAAAAATAATGAGACAGTTAACTTATAATGTGTTAGATCCAGTATTTGTAAAAGGACCAATAGATTTCGATAATTTTAATTCACACATTCAAAGTAAGAATAGTCGTAAGGAAAAACATCATTCTAGTAGAAATATACATCACTATAAAGAAATTGATAATAGGAGAAAAAAAGTTCATGAAGAGTTTACGAAAAAAGTACATGGAAGTAGAATTAAAGTTGATAAAGAACTTGTAGATGCCACTGAAAAAATGAAAACAGGTGATCTTAGTGGGGATGGTCAAGCATTTTGGATTGAATTTTAAATGTATTTTTTTTATTTTAGTTAAAAATATTTTAATGTAAAATTTTAATATAACTATAAAGTGTCTATGTACAAATTTACGTTAAGACAAGAATCTAGTTTTCCTAGATTGTGTCTTTAAAAAAAGAACGTGTTACTTGTTGAAAATAGATAATTTTAAATTTTTTCTTTTATGTTAACTCTTAGCGTGTGGCCGCTGTTACAGCTTACTTACTTTTAGCGTTTAATTTCCATTTTTAAAGTAAAATATTAATTTTTTAACATTATTTTTTTAGATTATTTGGGTATAATCATGCTTGTACAACAGTATAAAAATGTTTAAAATAATTATATATGTTAGGATCTACATAATTAATTTGAGTACAATATTCTGTTTTTTCTAGCATTTTCTTATTATTTATATTTGTTGATGCATTTCGGAGTTCCTCCATCTTCGATACTGCAAACATAAATAATTAGAAAATATTAGCAGAAGATTGTACTCAAATTAAGTTCAAAATAATTATTTTTGAAAAATAATTCACATTTTTTAGTTAAAACATTTTTTTTTTAAATCTACTATGTGAATTGTTATAATTATGAATAAATAAAAAAATAATGAGAAAATAAATTTTGATCATATTACATTAATCTCAGACTCACACCAGTTTTTGAAAGTAATTACAACAGGTCAACTCCCTTAAGCTAATCCAAGACAACAAGAGTGTTTGCAGAATATTACGCTTAGAACATTGAGGGATATTGCAAAGAGTATATTATCACGAAAGCACAATTAATTGTGATCAATGCATTACAACCAGATTCACAAAATGATTCCTAGTCTCCGCCTATATAACATTTCTGTGTTGTGCTACCCTCTACCAGCCAATTTACAAACTATATTTATTGCTCTGCTTTTAAATATGTGCTAGCGGAATATTTCATAGTTCACGTTTTGGACAAATTAAGGTTGGCAGAATATTCCGTAACCCGTGTTTAAAAGGGTTTTTACTTATGAAGCTTTTACTCACCACTTAAAAATTTTAATATAATAATTTTATGCTCAGGAGATTCATCTGGTTGAAAAGTCTTTTGCTTTCATTAATAATGTGGTTTACTGTTGATAAAGAATGCCTATAGTATCACTTGTTACTCCAGAAATATTGCAGGTAAGCAAGTTACTTTTTTTTCTTTTTTAATTATTCAGCAATATTCAATATCTATTTACATCTTTGCATTATAACTACTATACCAGACCATATATACAGAGTGCTCACAAAACAAACTATTAAGGTTTTATTAGGTTACCTAAATGTCTTAACACATTTGTCTTTATTGGGCCTAGATTTTATACCTACACACATAAAACATATCTTTAATATTTTCCATTTTAAAATTTACTAAGAAATTGGTTATTTTCTCTTTCCCCAGTGGCAATGGACAATTTGTTTAAAATTGTCCAATAAAAACAGGCAAAAATGACTGTCCTATGAGTGGTGGTTTTTTTTACAGTAATTTTGTTACGAGAGTTTAATAAAATGAGTAAATAGACCAAAAGTTTCTTTGCACTATAGTGAAAAACAGTCCGTTTGTCTGTCTTAGTGTATGTATGTGTTTAAAATTACATGACTCCCATACACATGTAAAGACATATTAATTATTGTCTTTCTGTTTTTCACAGAGCAGGTAGTTTTTTTTTTTTTTTTACTCATTATTACAGAAGATTTTATTTTATTTTCATTTGGTTTTTTTGATACTTTTGTTTTACCATATAGGTTTTGTTGGGTTTGTATTTTTCATTGTTTGTTTTATATTGTTGTTCTGTGAAAAATAAATTAAATTCATTTCATAAATAGAAGACTAAAATAAACACTAAATTAAACATAAGCCTAAATATGTTTATGACTCGAATAAAAATTATTTTCGTTTTAGATTTGACATGCTAAATGAACTGGTATAAGTCGGGAGGTCATCAGTTATAAGGGTCGCCACATATCTTAACGGATGAATCGACGCTACTATCACTTCTGAAAACATAACTGTTCCTACGCCGCGCCGAGTTGTTTGAAGAATTTATATAAAATCTCATGTTAATGTTACAAAAACTATCTTTTAATTCCCATTTTACTGTCAGTTGTGGGTTGATTGAAAGCAAGAGGAATGATCTGTGACTAGCCGATTGTACGATTGCAAGGTTTTATAAAACACATAAACGGCACTATCTTATACTAAGGAATGACAGAAAAGATGACCGATCTGTCAGACTTTTATATATGTCTGAAAACAATTAGTTTTTGAGCTACAGTTAGTGAAATATTTCACTGATTTCTGCTTCATGAATGAAATATGTAGTATGTAATGAGAAAAATGAGTATGTAATACAGAGAAAATAATGCAGACTCTGTAGATGTTTGGACAGTTAGTTGTATGGGTTTGTACACTTTTTAACACACGTAAAACACAAATAAGTAACCTAGAAACATATAAAAAAACTGGAAACTAAAAATATTTACTCTATTATGTACAACATTATTTTGTGTTCAAACATTTTCTCTTTTTAGCACCTGTGCTTAGTCAAGCACTTGGGATGAACTGCTTTATTACAATTTTTGCCACCATAACAAGTTTTCTTCCTTTTGCCTCCAGAACTGGTACTTTGATGAGCACTACATACTGAACAATTACGCTGTTTATTTTCTGCTAAAAGATAAAGAGGCTCATCACCAAAACCAGTATGTTGTGCCGGGTGGGGATCGCCGAGCCTTTCCTCAGTGATCGCTTCAATAATTGAAATTTTAAATTTTAGTCTAGAAAGAGGATTATCTGAGTTAATTTTATAAAGAATGTAAAGATTCACAATCATCCTAAAAAATATATTTGGCATCTCTATCTGCTTAAATTACAAAAATATAGCCATATTACGAAACGCCCTTTTAAAAGGACGTCGGCGGTTTTCGGCCGAAAAGTCGGCATATGTATATACAAACTAATACATAATGTTTAGTGTACAGAGTGACCACAAAATGTCATTCCATGATACAGGTTGGTAACACTGTATATCATCAGGCGATTGTAAAGGTTAATTTTTTAATCAGCTGTTTTAATTTAGTTGACAATGTACTAGTTTATATTCATGTGTTCAGTGAAAATTTAAATTTGTGCAGTTTTAAGATGATAAAATGTCAGACATAAAAAATAGAAGAAAGACTTGTTGCTAGCGTTCATAATAAAATTTTGAATATAGCACTAACCACAATCACTAGGAGCAATAAATCAAACACAATTGTTGTACTTCATTTAGTTTATTCCTCTAAATGCCCTAATGTACATTTCGATAACATGGTTATCATCATCAGAGGGTCTAGCTTCTAACCTATAATTACAACTAAACTTTCACTTCTACTTGTGAAATAAAACTAAACCTAAAACTACAATAACAAGAATTTAAGCTAAAATCCCTCCCACTCCAAAGATCTTGTTGTGTAATTTTAGGTTTAATTTTATTTAACAAGTAGAAGTGTAAGTTTAGATGTAGTTATAGTTTAGAAGCAAGACCCTCTGATGCACAACAGCCCATTTTAGGCCCACTAAGTGGCTTTTTTCATAGGATGACGTAGTAAGCACATTGAGTTTCCTTACATAATTCTAGCTTTTGTGACTAGGATTTGCTATTAATTGTAGCTCCCCCTACAATTTTTTTAACCCTATTAATTTTTTTAACCCCCTACAGAGATCAAACCCAGAATCTCTTGCATACAAAGTGAAAGAGTTACTAGACCGACTAGAAACTCGATAAAGTGACAAACATAATCTATTGGTCGCTATCTGCTTAACAAGAGCAACTCTGGTGTTATCTCGTAAAAATTTTAAAGGAATAGCTTATTGGAAGATAAAATAATTCAAAATCAGCCAAAGCAATTTTGATAAAGGTTACAATGTTAAAAACTTATAAATGGAACTTACAGTTTACAAGTAAATTTAACAAATAAGTTACCGATAAGTCTGTTGAGTTTTCCAATTTCGTTTGAGATATATATTACACTAGGGGTTCATTTTAGTGAGTCAGGGTATGGCAATACCTAGTTATCCTAGCTGAATCTACCCCTTTTTTTCCTCCCTTTCACCTTTCCTATCAAGTCTCTCTTGACCAACGCTTGTTTTCTTCCAATTCTAACACTATTAGAGTATTCGAACTTTTAAAACTATGAAAATGGATCATCATCTTCTTTTTAACAATATTTCTGATGAACAGAAGTTTTCAACAATACCGTTGATAGATATTTACAAAAAATAGAAGACAAGTATACTATTTATAATTTTGATAACGATATGTCCTATCTATGTTTTGTTGTATTTATGTCACATATTTTCCACTTTCGAAATATAGTTTCCTGTTATAAAAAGAAATCAGCAATATCAGTATCATGTATAGCAACATTTTTTTTAAATTTCAATCATAAAGGAATACATTTATAGAAAGAAACAAGACAAAATTGATCATTTCATACAAAATATTTAATTTTTAAAAAATTGATAGTTTTTTATCTCTACAAAAATCAAAACATATTTATAATACAATATATACAAAATTATAAATTATAAGATTTAAACCACTTATGTAGTCAAATATTTCCCTAATTTATGTTGACATTCGCAATCAATTCTTGACATCATCTTACAAACAAAGCAAAATAGTTTACTATTTTCCCAGTTAACATCAAAATACGTTGTTTTCCACAACGTTCTTCATATTTTTGTACTTGATGATTAAACAATCTTGACAAATCTTTACAGAAAACCTTTCCTACTATTTATGTAATATTGGCACTGTTACTTGCAGCTGCAAGAGCAATTTCAGCTTTAAACTTGGAGATAGTTTCTTCAGCAAGTTTTAATCTTTCCTTAAGTTCTACAATTTCAGAACGTATTTTATTTTCGGCTGTAATGATGTTGACCAGAGTTTTCTCTTTTTTTTCTTCAACTGTAAAAATAAAATCAGATTATTTAACGGATAAACTTAACTGTTAATTGAATATATCGGTCTATTTCATCAAATTATTTTGTTGACTATTTGTTCCAATATAGGTTCGTTTGTTAGTTTTATGAGACATACATATCCTGTGTATTTTACGAGTAGAAAATTATTTTTCAAAACTTTTTGCTTAGTTTGGATCATTGTAGAACTATTTCCGATTTTTTTAAAACTTAAAACGTTTTACGATATATATGTGAAAAAAAGTTCAAGTTTAAAAATATAATTCGACTCACTTAATTTCCTTTTAATAATACAAGGACTACAGATATTTTTAGTACTGTATTGTACCTACAACAAAAAGTCACAAAACATGACAGCTGATTTAGCCGTTTCAGTAGTAATAGTCTGGTGAATAACAAAAAGATTGAGGAAAAAAATTTAATTTTTAGAACGTTCTTCACACATACTAATACGAAAGAATAATAATCGTGTACAATTATAATTTTTTTAAATAAAAAAAAAAGTACATTAATATCTTTACTGTGTAATTAGTTAAAGATTGCAAAATTTATCAAATAATTATTGCCAAAGCTAAATCATACAGCTTAAAACAACATGTTAAAAGAATGCTGACACATTCTTTGATAAAATTGTGTGTTCTTTACAAGTTTAATAAATAATTATTTTAATTTATTTGTACTGCATAAAACATAAGATAAGCAATATACACACTATGTAACATCTGGATATTCCTAAACTTTGTGAGATTCTCAATAATTGTACCCTCAGGAGCTCACCTAGAGTAGGCTTAGCAATTCCAACATACACTAGATGTACTGTAGTATGGGTTAGATCCAACTCATTAATCTTTCCTATTTTGAACAACTCTTGTTCTTTTCCGATCCTGACGCTATTAGAGTATTTGAGGGCTAGGAGTCTTTATTTATGTTCTTTTCTTCCTTTTTAAAGACAATACTGACAGTGAGGTTTATTAAAACCTTTAAACAATAGGATATGTAGATTTTAGGCAATTGCTTTCTTTTAAGTAATCACAGATGACAAGCTTCTAGATATTGCAAAATAAATTTATTATCAACTATTATGATTATCGATGAAACTAAATTGTGCATATTATGTAAAGAAAATTGTTAAGAATTTGACTTTTCCATGAAAAAGAAAAATATGAGTTGTAATTGAAAAAGGGTGTTTGTTTTCTGTGAAAGAAATATCCATGAATTTAACTAATCACTATTAATAATTAAAATAGATTAAAACACTCAAAACTATGAACCTCATGATTCTCTTTTGATCGATTAGAGCATTATAAATTTTAAGAGTATGCCATTTAAACAATATAACCCAGTAAATCTTCATCAAAGTGAGGCCCTTTGATCCAATGATTGGTTTTATGCTTCAATTTAAAATTTACGCTGGTAAGGAAAATGACAACAAAGATGAAAGGCTTGGTTCAAGAGTAGTTAAAGACCTACTGAAAGGCTTTGAATTTTCAAATAGAACTGTTTATATGGACAATTTCTACTCTAGTGTTGGACTTTTTCATGACTTGAAACGTTTAGGATTAATGGGCTTGTGGAACAGTTCGCGCCCTTCGTAAATATCTCCCTCCACAAATGACAAACTTATAAAAGAAAGGAGGTGATTTGCGTACTGTGTGGATTATAAAAAAGAGACATGACTGCTTGTGGATGGCAAGAAACAGGCAAGATCAATATGCTTTCTACGGTAGGTAATACACCGAGGGGGAGGGGAGGTCAAAAAGAGGGTGAAGAAATGTCATAAAACTCAATGTACAACTTAATGTTGTACAATAAAAACGTGGGTGGAGTGGACCTGTTTGATGAATTCTGCTCTACCTATCTATATAGGCACAAATCAATGAAATGGTACCATCCAATATGGCATTTAAATAGGTTGTATTGCATATAATATGCAAACAAAAATGTAAAACCTCTCACCCATAGGAAATACAGCGAAGAAGTTGTAAAAAGTCTTTTAGAAAAATAGGAAATGTCATGTAACAAAATGTCATGGAAGAAAATTCAGCAACCCGATAGCAAATAATTTTTATCAGTCAATTTACTGATAAAAGCCACAAACCAAACTGTGCAGTGTGTAGCATTCTGCCATCAACATGCTAAAAGAAAAAAAGGTAGGGGGGATTGCAAAAGAAGATAAACTACTTACTTTTGCAAATAATGTCTAGATGAAACTCCTCTATGTTAGGTTCCCTGTTTTGAAGTATATCATACTAAAAAGTTATATAAACACACATACAATTGAGAAGGACATTTATGAAAAATAATGTGTACAGTGCTCTTATTTATTATTTTATTATTATTAACCCTTTCAGACCCAGTGTCCTCTGCAGAGGACATCACATTTAGTGAATTTTCTATTTTTTCGTAACATTGTTTGAACATTTTAAACCTAATGTCCTGTCTGGAGGACTAGTTATGAACACAAAAATAACACTACTTGCTCATTCTGTTGGATTTTCTCTCAACTACATCAAAAATTCTGAGCCTTTGCACAACATCAGATTGCCTCCTTGACATTGGCCATGACAAGGCCTCATATGTTTGCAATAAAGTACCGACTAAACAATATTTTCTGAACTCTAAGTATATTTTTGTGATCGTTAGTGATCTGTGGACCATTTTATGTAGTTGGCATAAATTAAAGTTTGAAAATAAAGTTTCTGGATTTTTTTGTATGTTGATGTCCTCTGTACTGGACACTGGGCATATATTGAAGTTTGCGATCCATTTTGACACAGCTGTTCGAGTAATCAGACTTCACTGACAACTTGTTGCTGTGAATTTAGAACAATCTAAAAGAGTTATATAAACAGAAAAATGAATGACAAAGATATTTTAGACATTCTTAGGACGGAAATATTTCTGATATTGATTATTTGAGTGATAGTGACAATGAACATGTTGATGTTAGTCTTCTTTTCGGTGATGACAATTTTAGGTTAGGAAGTTATTTGAATGAAGAGTATAATGTTTTTCCTAGGTTAGGCCTAATTGACAACGAAGAAGAATGTGATGCTACTGACTATTGAAAATTGAATTTGAAAATGTATATCAAGGGTATATCCCTATGGAATAAAAATTTATGCTTTATCTGGCAAGTCTGGCCTTTTGTATGATTTTATTTATATCAAGGGGGGAACAACAGAAATTCACCCAGGACTTCTTAATTGCTTTGGTCAGGGTCCAGCAGTTGTCATGCATTTAGCTACTCAAAATCTCCTTATAGGAAATCATTCCTTGTTTTTTGACAACTACTTTTCATCCTATATCATCCTACTTTCATCCTAATTGTTTGAAGCACTGAAATATCATAATATCAAAGCTGCTGGAACTGTAAGACTGAATCGCTTTGGAAATCTCCATAAACAGGAAAATATTAATAATCGACTTCCCCTTAGAAATGAAAAAGAACTCAAGAAATGTGGTAGAGGTACTATCAACGAGATCTAAAGCACTGACAAACAGGTTGCATTGGTGAGTTGGTATGATAACAAATGTGTCAATCTTGGATCTAACTTTATCGCATCTGACAATCCTAAAGATATTGTAAATAGAATTACATAATTCTTTTTACATCTAAATTATCTATTTCGCTACTTTAAGGAACGCCCATTGTCCTCTGTAGAGGACATATCTGTAAAATGATATTCAAGTAACGCAAAAAAATAAAAATGGTCAAAACATCATTAAAATACTTTTAATAAAACATATTTGAAAAACAAATTTTTTTTTTCTCAAAAAAAAAAATTGGGTCTGAAAGGGTTAAAATATATTTAAAATATTAAAATTATACTTATTATTTATTGGATTATATGTTAACTATGTAAATATTGGATAAAAATCAAGTAACACGCATACCGTGGGTTAAGTGAGTAGCGATTTGGCTCAAATCTGATGTTTTCAAATACATAGAAAAAGGTACAATTTCACATTATTGCATGCAATACATTACTGTTTTAGCTGTACTAATCCATTAATTTTCCACTCCATAACACAGTTTTAGGTATATAAAATTTCCATTATGATATAGATTAAATTATTTTTTTCATAATTTTCGCTAAAAACACAATAAATATATATAAATATATATATATATATATATATATTACAGACAAATTTACTAAACCTTAGTAGAATTTGATGCTCTTTATAGCAATTTATCAGAAAAAATTTTGGCCTATAATTGCAAATGTTTAGACAGTACATACAGAAAAACTAATATGCAGCGAAAGGGTTAAGAACAGTTTGTAATATGACGATTTCCATAGTTGTAATTATCGTTATTACAACTATTGAAATCGTCATATTTTAATATAATTAAAACGATCCCTAAGACATTTGTGGATTTGATACATGAAACTTGATATCTGATATAATGATTAAAATATAGTCGTCTTGTTTATTAACACCCATTCGTAGTTTAAATTTACCGGTTAAAAGTTAGATTCTTTTGTAATTTCAATGTCAAAATTTCACAATTAAAAATTAGTTTCCTTAAAAATATATTGTTCCAAAAAATAGCTCTTTTAGAAGTGAATAATGAACTCGGCGAATGTTTTAGCTTGACGAACATGAACTTGGGAATTTCTTTTCAATACACACCTAACCTATTTGTATATGTATTTGGTACTTTTCATTTTCATTTTTACGGTTAAAAAATTAATAGTGCAATAAAATTTTATTTTTATTTTTAAAGATAAGTTTTGAGGTTAATGAATCTTAAAAATTGTTTCCTATAAATACCGGTATACGTCCTGTATAATGAATTTCTAAATATCATTGATAAAAATATAAAATAAAAAATACTTACAATCGGTTTCATGTTTCCAATGGCCTACAGTGAGTGGATGAGTATTAATGAGTAGATGTTGCATGTAGGCGGTTGGGTCTTGAAAAACCATTTCTTCATAAAATTCTGAGACTAATGGTTTCTTTCCCAGGGCCATATCAGCTCCAGATTGGAAAAGTTTTAAAATGTGGTATAAGGTTACCTGTAATGTTAAAAAATATACTGGTTATCAAAAGATATAAAAGTACACACCACTTCAGTTCTATTTAAAATTTTGTTCGAGTGTCACTAACTTCAAACCTTATCTTTAACCTTTCATCAGTCATAATAGATCAAATTGATACTAGCTCAACACTGTGCCACCATTTGTTGGACACAATCTGGCGATCCCTTCTATCTTCCTCAGTTCAGTGGAGGAATTGAATTAACTGAGGGAACAAGTTATGTGATCTATTTTGGTTTTAAAGTTTATAATGTTTCCATAATTCTGGTTGTTAATAAACTATCACCTCAGGGTAACATATCATAAATCACAAGATCCTGACCGCCACCAAAATAGTAATGAACACCAAACTTTTCATCATATAGATTAAACTTAATTGTATATAATCATAATAATTGTAAAACATAGTTTTCAAAGCCCAGTGCATATGTTTTGTTACTCAAAGTGCAGTGCAAATATAAAGAATGAAGAAAAAGTAATATGAGAAATAAAAAGGGGATGAGAACAGACAGGGGAAAAGAAAAAGATAGTAGAATTGGAGAGGAGTACAAGCTTTGAAGATCGTAAAAACGACTGTTAAATAATTAGTGATATACATATATATTTATTTAAAAGAGAACAAAGGTGTATCATGTCAGATATACAAACATATGTGAACATGTATGCCAGTCACTTTTATTATCCAAAAGAAATACCTATAATTACATAATATAGTTAATTACCTTAGAGGTTGTCCTCAGTCCGTATAATAGTTATTGCTACAGCGCTGTTTCGCCGAACACTGTCGGCTTCATCAGGCCCGCACTAACACATAAACACGTAACACAACACAACAATAACACATATAAAATCGGAGTATGACTCGCCGTACATAAATTATACGGGCTGAGGACAACCTCTAAGGTAATTAACTATATTATATATTAAACAGTCCAAGGCAACACATTATACTTTATAAAACTGTAATTATAAATATCTGCAAAACTGGTAAGTGATGTTGAAACTAATTCAACATCCATCAGGATTAGCTACCTACATAAACAATAACTAACCTGTTATCATAAACTTTAAACCCCAAACAAGTAATTATATAGTGTGATTCCATTATCTTCTTAAACCGTCACTCATCATCTCATACCATCACCCATCTAGCCTGAAAACTTATCACCAAATTGAACTTGTTAATGTTAAGTATTACTTTGAGTCAATTGATAATTATTATTACTGGTATTAATTGAGAATACATATACATAAAAGCTAGTCAAGGCAATTCAAAGACGATACACACTATTACGAACTGAATTTTAGATTCCATATTTTAGCTCACGGATTAGTGATATAGTACGTCAACTAATCCAAATATTACATTTGGTCGCTATGTTAGGTAGGACGAACTTAGAGACCTCTGGTTTGCGCCATTATTCTTATTTTGAAAAGACCTTTAAAATGAGGTATCACTCAATAGGGGTTGCTATTTAAAATTCTTGACTTACCCCCAAACTAACCCATTTTTGGGGTTTCCCCCAAAGCAAATCTGTCTATTTCTATTAATTAAAAAAATAACAGGGGGTGGGACTTTATGGACACATGGTATATATATATATATATATACACACACAAATGAAATTGTAACTCATATAATTTAAGAAAATATTCAGTCCACATATTTATTAATGTGTAGTGCTAAATATACAATATAATAAACAAGTGAGGAAGAAGAAATAACAAAAGAGGTTGCTAAAAAAAGGGAACAAAAAGAAGATGAGAGGAGATGATTGTTGGTGAGGAGACAAAAAAAGCCAGACATCTTTAACAAGGGCTTTACAAATATATTAATACTATCTCAAGAGAGACTAAAACTGATGATACCAAACCAAAACACACTTAAGAGCAGTAACCAGTATCAAGACTAAATTAATTGTTAAGAGAAGAGTTAATAATAATTATAATAATAACAAATTTGGTAAGTGGCCAACTTCAATTAAACCTCCATCAAATAGCTACTTCAAACAAACATCTTGTGCACATAAAATAATATAAGAATAAAGGACTATAAACTTACACCTCAATTATACATTTAACTTTTAAAATTAATTCCTACTAATATTCATAAATTATAAAATCAACCTTCATCATTACATATTTTCACCCAACCTTATCATCCATATAGATTTAACCATCACCCAAATAATTTGTTAGTATTAGCCTAAATTATTCTTTAACTCTTAAAATGGCAATGTTAATTTTCTTGACAATTCTTCGTTTGTTTAAAAATTAATAAAATATATTAATATATAACAAAACCTAACTTATAAGACATCATTTTTCTCAGAAAGATGCATAGAATTTATCTATGTAATAAAAAAAATTTTTTGAAACGGTTTTGGAGTAAGTATGTAACATGTCAAAAAATTATGTTATCATTTTTCAGAAATACCTGTATCACCCAAAATCAAAAGCTTACAACCTTTTTCTAAGATGTACAAAATTTTAGTGATATATTTGTGAATACATTTCGGAAAAAATATATCAAAATTTGTTACATTTTGAATATTTAAAAAATTGTTTTACAAGAAAAGAGGAATGGTCCAGCTTATTTTCAATAAATCACCAAAATTTGTAATATTTATGGAAAACCAACTTCTAAATATAATTATGTTCAGAAATGTTCATAGAATTTAGTAGTGTAATTTAAAAAAATTTTGAATAATATTTTTGGAGTCAGTATTGCATAGAACAAAAAAACACGAAAATCCAAGGCCAAATTTCACTTCAAAGTCCAATCGAGCGTAGAAAATCTATTTTTACATTTTTTACGAGTATTACAAACGTTTTCTAGTATAAATATGAATAACAATTGGTAAAAAAAAAATCAAATTCTAAAATGTTCAAAATAATAATTGCACTTACCCGTCCAAAGAAATAAAACCATGTATAAGCATCCAAAACTTGTATCTAATGCTTTGTAGGCCTAAATCAACTATCACTAGATTTCACTATAACAATAAGACACAATAGATTCTACAAAGAATAACACACATATAAACTAATATAATACACTTTTATAATCATTGAATACACTCGATTTATCACAAGAAATATGAAGAAAGCGACAACACGCACGCCATTTTGCTTCCATTTGCAACCGTCACTCCGAAACCTCGTTGTCTTTGTTCCATATGACCGACTAAAACTTGATGGTTTATATCATTGGAAAGGTCTGTATTTTGTCTATACAAAGAGATAAGAACCTGTCAGATAGGGCAAATCTAAAGTTATTTATAGACTAAACAAGAGAGGAAGTAGGTTACAGCTCTTAGCCGTCGAGTGATGGTATCTGCCGGGAAAAACAGTCAACTTCCAAGAATTATTGTATTTTGTCTAAATGTAGCAAGATAATCAAATTTCATAACTCTAAAAGCTTGAAATATGAGCTTTTCAATGGTGTATAATTCATGTTTCTAAGAATTCATTTACTAGGGTAAAGTGGACTTGAAGAAAACAACCTTTTTTTTCCTCTAAAACTGTTTTTTTGTGTTGAACAAAATCTAGAATGAAAACTATTTGTCTTACTGACATGTGGCGAATTCTGTTGGATAGGTAAAGATTTGTACTAAGAACAGTATAATTGTCAAGGAAATTGGTTGGTAACGCCCAGTAATACAATTGACTAAAGAACGCCTCCATTTTGTAATCTTTGTAAGGTTTGCCAAGTCGCCATTTTTGTGTCTAAAACACGCAAAACTTCACCAATTAATTAAATATTTGTATAGCGTTTTATGAACTTTTGATTACATGTATATGCATCTACGAAACGTCAGCTTTACAATGGTATAACATTTATTTCGATAAGATGGTTTTAAGTAACTCTAATGACGAGTTGCAAAATGTGAGTTTTTTACAGTTGTCCATCTTTCGTCAGTGGTCAAATGACAGTTTCTTACCCAAATGCCAAATCTAAGGTTAAGTTTTACATAAAACAAGTGATTATCTAGTTTTTGTTAAAACTTAAGATAGTTGAATTGTACTAGCCTATATTAATAGAATTGTTTTAATAAATAACAGTCATACTTATATTTCATCCATCTCGTTCGTTTATTTATACGACTTTCTTATTTAAAAAAAGAGGGAAAAAACATAAAGAGTGCCTAATAAAAATGATACTTACTGGTCGTTCATTTGGATCATGAAAATATATTTTAATAACTATTTCAAATTCGCCCCAACCAGTTTCAGTTACTTCATAGGGTGGTTTTGTTACAATTCTGTTAGGACTGGCATAACTGTCGTGCAACTTGAAGTGAACTTTCTTCACAAAAGTGGACATATCTTCGTTTTTGTAGGGTTTAACATATACTGTCCATTGATGCGTATGTCCATCTTCTTTTCTCTTCTCCCCAAAATAACGTGCTATATTCCCATAAACGATAGGTTTCACAAGTGTCACACCCTAAACAAAATATATTATTGTATTACTTAAAGATAATGGAAATTTATATAAGTAAACTAAATATAGAAAATTTTATATATTACCTTACCATACCATAAACTAGTACACTTTTCCAGAGTTAAATAATGTGTAAATAGCAAAAAAAAATACACGGGGAAAAACTTATAATAATAAAAACTAATTGAAGCCTCATATATAAAGCTTCGGACAAACCAATCACCCAAACCAGGGTAGAAATAAGGCCATACTGATTTACATTATTAAAAACTGAAATAAAATTCTTCTACTTTAAACAAGGCTGAAATTTTGTCGAAAAACCTCGTTTGGATGTTTTCAAGACTAAACTCCTGAACAAAAGTTGTTTACCCTGATAAACAGTTAGGACAACTTTCTCTTGGCTCCACCCCTTTAACAATCAATAGGTTCTTGTCCTTCATGTACTATAGCCCTGTCTGTAGTGGTTTTGTATTTAATCTTGATTTTAACTGCTCACACCTTGTTCTTTTCTTCGGTGAGATTTAGTTTTTAGTTTCCAACTTCTAAGTCATGTGGTGTTTTCACTTTTATGCTCTAGGTTTTTTTCACTTGATAATGAGAGTTGACTAATACTTGAAATGTTGAGTATTAGTTTTTATGTACACAAATGATGCCAAATGTCCAATTACACCATATTAATAATAGATAAATTGGTCTGAGGAAGAGTGAAATAAAATATGTAGGTTATAGGCCCACTATGTTACCTTGTTCTCAACCAAAATCAGTTTAAAAGTCTGCAACATGATCAAAGAAATTTGTTTGGTGAATATATAATGTTGAAATTTTATGTGATACAGCTTAAAGTAATGTATTATATCTTAAGTTACCCTCAGTCATGGGCTCATTTATAATGAGTGCAGGTTTGGCAACCCTGAGGAACTCTAGCTGAATCTAGTCATGGGTTAGTCACTCTTTCATCCTTAGGACTAGAGGTCATTATTTATGTCATTTTCTTACTTTTTTTATAAGGTGATGATGAAATAGATCTTAAGTTTTTAGAGAAACTTGGTATTATTTAAACCTACTGTGATATTAAGTAAATAGGCCTAATTTTTAGGTACATGCTTTTACAATAGGTAAACGCTAGTAAAACAATTACAAACTATTGTTATTAAAAATGTAACAAGCATTAATAATGAAACAAAAAAGACCACAAAATAGATTTATTGGTAACACAGTATTTATGTTAAGTTAGTATGCTACTATTGACCTCACCTTTCAATCTGTATATTGTTTTCATTTTACATTGTGTACCTTCAAATGATATTGTAAAAAGAAACTTTATTGCAGCTTTAATCAAGACCAAAAAAAATTTAATTAAATAAACAAGGGATTGAAACAGCAATACTTTTGAATAAAATAAATGTGATGTACAAAGTAAGAAATACATGTCATATGACGCATGTGCATTACATGTCTTATGAGTCGTTAGTATTAAAATGTATTTTCCCACAGAATGTTGTTTATGTCATTTAGCTGTACCAGGATGTTAACATTATGGACAAAATAGATGAAGACCAGAAACACGATTAAATTCCAAATATTACCTTAAAAAACACACTTTGAATTTTATTACCATTTCAAATTAAGGAGTAATTTATTGTCTATGTAGTAAACGGATTAGACAATTTAAAAAATAAAAATAATCTGTGTATCAACTTACTAAATATCACCCTTTGTACAGTATAAATTATTTTACAATATAGTTGGAGTTTTCTAAAGAGGCAGTGTTTTTGTGTTGTTGATATAGCAGATGAATGCAAACATGGCTTACTTCTATTTCGATTCACTAAGTTATGCCTTGAACTAGTTAACACGTTAGCTGCCACACCGACCCGATCGGGTCAGCAGAGCTCGTCTTGTTGAAACATCGGCCGACCCGATCGGGTCGGCTGCGAGATTTTATAGGACTTAAGTAAATAGATCCGTGACGTTTATCGGTCTTTGGGATCATTTTAAAGAGTTATAATATGAGAAAACAGTACTAAAAATGTTATTGAATGTTAATTTTGTCAACACATTTTTTTTATTTCAGTTATATATCATCTGCTAATAGACGATATTTTGCCGACCTATCGGGTCGGCACATTTTTAAGTTTTACATTATTTTTAGTGTTGAAATATGAATAAAACTTGAATCTAATTGTAATGTTTTTGTTAGGAATGTAATAAATATAAAACCGTATATTGTCAGAAAATTTTTTAATTTGGCAACACGTTATATGCCTATGCTAAAAAATAATTTCAAATGAAATGGAGTTATTTATGGACAGTTAACATTACATTATTTGCTACAAAAAGCAGTAACAGGTGTTTTGTCATTAAAATGCGCGTATACAAACATGAGTACTACACATCTTAAACATAAAAGAAAATTTCAAGTCACATCGAAGAATACAAAGCACAAAATGTGAAAAAATACAACCTTACAGAAAAACTACCAGAGTTCACAAGGATCTTGCCTATTTATGTAAGTTCTTAAAACAATCTTTGCAAAGAAATGGTTTCCCGGGACACGTTTCACAAAATGTAGTGATCTTCTTGAGGTTCTTAGTTGTTTTTCTGTCTCCAGTTCGTGAAGCTCTTGCATAGCACACTTTACAGTTCTTCCGGGCTCTCCTTTTGTTTTTACCCTCGCCTACAAATACCGCCGTTTCAGACAAGTGATGATGTCCAACATGTTTTACTGGCTCGATTTGTCCATTTTGCAATCCTAGTAGTGCATACACAATCTTTTCTCTGAAGGTCGTAATGGAGTAGAGATGCTTATTTTTACCCTGAGAGTTGACCCCAGCTGCATCCTTGTAAGCGAGCCAGGCATTGACGACCGCTGTACCCAGCAGGAACTCTTCTGTGACTTTATGATAACATTGCATCGATTTTCTGATGGCTGTGCTGTAAGATGACATCTGGTCACTGACATCAAACCCCATCTTCGCCTTGTTGTATTCGACGATGACAAGAGGTTTGAGAATGGGTTCGCCTGTATCAACATAGATGTTTGGTTGACATCATTCTCACTTCCCTCTTATCAAACCATTTGGTGTAAACGATACCACTTGGGTATTCAAGACAGATCATTTCACCCTTCGTGAATTCGTCAATGGTTTTTTTCTGAGGGAACCAGGCCCTGTTGCTGATTACACTTCCGACGAGGTGAGTGTGCCTTGCTAGAAGCATGTGGGTAAGATCGACGGAGGTGTAAAAAATTGTCAACATACAGTGTATACCCTTGGTCTAAATAATCTCTCATGAGGTCCATTACCACTGATGCTGCTAATGTCAGGTTATCTTCAGTTCCTGTTCCAGCGCCCATGTAAACTTTCATCTTGTACGTGTAGCCAGTAGTGTTGCATATTTTAAATACCTTAATGCCGTACTTGTGCGTTTTATTTGGAAGGTATTGGCGAAAAAGAAGTTTTCCTCTGAAAGGAATCATACTCTCGTCTATAACCACATCTTCACCGGGAGTTTTGTTCATCTTGAAGGAGTTGTTCAGGAAGTTGATCAGAGGAGATATTTTATCTAGTCGACCATCTCGCCCCATGTTCAAATTGTCGTTAAAATGCCAGAATCTCAAAAGCAATTGGAAGCGGTTTCTGCTCATTACTTTACCAGCAACAACATTGTTATACAATAAGTTTTTCGACCAGTAGTCTGTCAGCTATGGCATTGGCACTAGCCCCATCCATAATAAAAGGCCGAGAAATTTTTCCATCTCATTTGGATTGGTAGGCCGCCACTTACGGAGTCTACTACTACGATTCAATCGCAGTGTACTTATAACCTGAGCAGCATTCCGATTAGTTTCATCCACCATCATTTGTATTAGATCATCTGTTAAAAATGCATTAAAATATTCTTTTGGTTTCGCATTTTAGGACAGGCCAAAAGCAAACTTCGATGATCCGTCAAAAACAATGTTTTTCTGTTTGCCTTCAAACGGCTGCCATTTTTCAAGTTCATTTTTTTCATTTTCATATTTCGGTCTTTTTTTTCAAACTTTTAAATTTTTCTCCTAAGTTAACAGCAAAATCTTCTCTTTTGACATTTACAATATTTACATCCTCACTTTCACTCGCTACAGTCATATTTTCACTAAAAGAATCAATCATTTCATCCGTACCATCAATACTTTCTATAAAACCAACCTCATTGTCATCGATGTCACTGCCTGACTCTGAGTCATCACTAAGGAGGAAGTTCGGGTCATCGTCCGTGTCGTCCATCTCACTGTTTACATTAATGCCCCAACCATCATCACTTACACCATCCATATTCAGGTCAAAATTCACTAGTAGGAGCTTCGATTGCTCTTATTATATCATCACTACCTAGATTATCACTTATATTGAACTAATTGAACATAATTCAACGCACCAAACTTCGACAGAAAACACAACACGAACAACAGCTCGAGGTAGACTGCGTGGCGCCAACTGACAATAGAAGCAAGTAAACAAACACGTTTGACACAAAGGCGCGAAACGGATGGTGGGATACCCAAGAGCCTTTGCGCGGGAACAGCTGACGTGCTGCCAACCTCTAAAATGAAATATACGCCAGAATGAACGTGTGACCAATCTGGTTGGCAAGTTTTTTTGTCAATCAATATTCGTTGAAAAAAATCGCGGCCGATCCGATAGGTAACAAATTTTTTAACAGTTTAAAGTATATCTTGTTGTATTAGTGTATTATAAACACAATTAAAGTAAAAATATCAAAAAATAATTAAGAGTAAAAGTTGGCATTACGCCGAAAATTCAAAAATAGGCTGCTGGCAGCTAACGTATTAAGAGCATTAAATATTATTAAAATGGTTTTACCCCTATTTTACTTTCAATTAATAATACTTAACAACTGACAATCTAAATCAACCTTTTTAATAACATGATTTTTCTTGAGACTTTTTTCAATAAAAATATCTTGGCCAAATAACCTTATTTGTGAACTAAGGAAAATGCAAGGTATTTATTTACTGTAGTCTGATTACTAATTTTCAGGATTTTTTGTTTTTATTCCTTTACTACATACCTTACTTCGAATACAAATGTTTTCAATGCTGAAGTCACTTTTTTCACTGAAAAAAGTAAATTTAAAAACTAAGACATAACAGCAATGAGAATAGCATATGGTTTGACGCATGACCATTACGCATAAAGACTATGCCAGGTCGCTATTTATATGTCACGACAGGTTTGGCCAGGTGGCTATATATATATATATATATATACCTGGCCAAACCTTTCGTAGGTTTGTTGAGGTTATAATTTGCTTATCTTAATATGTAAGGTGATATAATTTTGCAGCCGCTAGGTTCACATGACCTGTGATCTCGGATATAATCATTGCAATTTCTTTAGTAACATACAAGATGTAAATGTGAACATTTGTAATTATGTCTAACCTATAAATACGTGGATTTTATAGTTTTTAAATTGTGATTTTTCAGTGACAAAAAGTGACTTCTGCATTAAAAACATTATTTATTTTTAAGAATTAAGGTATGTAGTAAACAAATTATTTTAAATCCCAAAAATTATTAGCAGTCAGGCTACAGTAGCCTAAATAAATACCAAATGCAAGAATAGAAACTGCTATAGTCAACCACCAGGGTTCATATAAGTGTCCAGTATCCAAGTTCTAGACACTGCTTTTTAACTTAAACTACCTTAACAATGTGTAGAAGGTCTGTAAAATAGCCAAGGGTAGGTCTAAATATCCGTTGTACCTCGTCCTCCGATTGTTCTATAAAAAATTTAAAAAACAAAGTATTTACTTTGTAACCAAAGAATCAGATCATATTAGTCGCAATAGCCTAAATGTTTCAAGTTCCAAACTGCATTAGTTTAATAAAACATGAGATTTATAAAAGTACGAAATCCAGCTATGTAAGTTAGGAAGCCAACGTTAATACTAAATACTAAGTTCATCAAGTCACTGAATGTATGATAGCTTGTTGACTCTCACATCACGCTTGGTTTGAGACCTAATAGAACTACAGGTCTGAAATGGTATATATATATATATATATATATATATATATATATATATATATAGTTACCTTACCAGACCTTCAGTTCATTTACTAGGTCTGGTTTAGGTCAATATATATACAAAGTAACCTGCCGTGACCTAGTTCCCATCATTATGAACTATGAACTTATACAGCGTTATTTTTATTATTATACATTTTTCTGACATTTGCCATCATTTGTGTGTTAAAAATCAAAACACACAGTGTAGTGATATTTAACCTGTCACAGGACACGCAATACGTATGCGTCCAATGACACAATATTATCAGAACCTCACACATTCTGGAATTTGCCATGACAAATAATATTTATAATAATATATAACATATTTATTAATAATAACATGTAATCATATTTATATTGTTTTAATATTAAACATCAATCGATGACACTTGATGAACGTAGTCTTTCATCTTCAGAGCTGTATTTAACCTAACAACAGCTAGATTCCCTTGTTTTTTATGTGTTACTTAACAGTGAAGAAATGCATTTTGGGATTTGAAACTTTTATTGTAACAAATAATATGATCTGATCCTTAGATTACAAGGTAAATACTTTGTTTTCATAATTTGTTAGCCTATGGAAAAATCGGAGGACAAGGTACAAACAACCAAGTATCCTAACCTAACCAAGTATCCCTATACAAACTGTTACTAACAACTGATATATTATAAAACCACCTTTTATTTCTGTTCAGATCATATCAAAAAATGTTACAAGAAAAAGAAATTAGAATAACCTAACCTAAAAGAATTCAAGAATGAAACATAATACAGCAGTAACGATTTATATATAGGCTAGTGTAAAGAAGTTTTCCTAAAACAGTGTATGATTTTTGACTGAATATTGTGTAAATATCTTTACAATAACGATAATTAATTATATGCTCACTTAACCTAGAAATGACCTAGGACATACTTTTAATCTACCTCCAGAATCCGGTCCATAATCGGAAAGTCCAGCCATTATTGTTAACATGAAAACTAATTTTAAAAGATTTATTAATTATTTAGAGAATACACCTATTCAAACCATTGAAATGCCACTTTAACCTGCTTACAATCACTTTACCGGTGCAATAAGCATAGTGTGTTTACAGTTTACACTATTAACTAGCCTATTAAGTATTAATTAATTTTATCCCAACATCAAACACTGACACGAGTGAAACGACCATAGATAACATGGACAAGACACAGGCACATACATGATGCCTTCAACTTCAACCTCCTACTTCACAAACAACTCATAGATTTAGTACATTTCAAAAGAGATGGTACTCCAATCTGTAGCATGAAATGTGGCTAAGAACTAATTATTCTTATTACAAATCGGATGTAAATTTTACAATGAAAATTTATTAAGAATGACGATTAACGTGTTTAAAACGATATAGATTCTCTTGAATTTACAAATTATGAATATGATTGATCATTCCATCAAGATTTATACGATCTGAATGTACTTATCGTGTTTTTAAACACAAGCAAGAATACATACACGCAGCGCACATATAAAATAAAAACACTCACAGACGATTTTTTTCCTTATTTAAATTATTTCCATTATTTTTGTGGTGGAGACATCAATGGCAATTTTTATTTCATATTGGGTTAATTGGGTAAACGTTTCATTTATAATTTAAAATAATAGTTAAATTTCAGGATGATAGTTATTACATGAAGACTATGGTGATGTATGTTATTATAAGCAAATATAACATGTAAGAAATTTACTAAAATTTAAAACTTTAATAATAATTTGTCACCTTTAGATTTTTAGTGCATTTTATATAATACAAATAAAAATTAAAACTGAGATTAATTAAATGAAATCAACTTATTCCTTCCCTTGGGGGGGAGGGAGGTCAGATGAACACTTCCATTCCTTTAGGGCAAGGTTCGCTATAGTGAGTAAGGGTGTGGTTATCTCTAGTCCCTAGAGACTCTAGTCTATTCTACACCTTTTTTCATATAGTCTTGGGATAGATCCCTCTCTCTCAACTTTCCTATTTGGTCTCTCTTGACCAACTCTTGTTCTCTTCTGGCCCTGTGCTATTAGAATATTCGAAGGCTAGGGCATCTTTATTTTATGTTCTTTCTTCATAGAATGATGATGAAAGAGAGATTTTTTTTTCCCTTTAAACAACCAAAACAAAATTTGTGTATACATTATTTATAATAAATTTATACTAATATATCATGAAACTGTACAATGAATCACAGATTGCAAAGACTTTTTTTGAACATGTGGTAAATTAACAATGAATCATACCCCTCTGACATGTTTGCTCCAACTACTTCATGTCTAATTTGTTAAAAATACCAGATTTTTAAAGTCCCACCCCCTTTCTAAATGTCAAAGGAATCAATGGAAATGAAATTTGCAGACCCCTGCTCTCTTATTTTGTGTTTATGTGGGGCAACGAAAAAACAAGTTGATAGGTGTAATCATTGTATTTACAAATCCTCATCATACAATATAATATAAACAGATTCTATAAATGTAATGCCCAAAAGTTATTCTCTTGGGATTTACAGATCAAGGGGTTTTACTCAGTATACACAATATAGGACAAGTTTGTTTAAAATATTTATTACACTGGTTTTCTGAATCTCGTAATTGTGTATTACTACTTTCTAGATATCAACTAGGTACTCTTCAATAAAGGCCTTGTACGTGTGTGTATATTAAACCATCTCCACTCACTTTGCTGGAGTCAGTGTCTTGGTCCTGGTGGGGCATAAGCTGTACATATGCAAAGAAACCTCCACTCGCTAAGCTAGTAGTCTTTTAATAAAATTTTAACTCTACCCTTAACAACTCACTAATAGATAGTTGAAGTATGGCAAACCCGAGGAATTTAACTGGATCTACATGTAGTCTTGGGTTAGATCCCTCTCTTTTGTCTTTCCTATCAGGTCTTTTCTCAACTCTTGTTTTCTTCTGACCCTGGTGCTATTAGTCTTTATTTTATATTATTTTTTATAGGGTGATGATGATCAAGAGGTTTTTACATTTAAACAACAAGGAAATAAATTCTATGTTCTGTCCTCCTTTTTTTATTCAGCAAAGATAACTGAGAGGATTTTTCCTTTAAATTAGAGAATAAACAAATACATTTTATTAATATCAGACCATAAAAAATAGATAACAGTTGCATGAACAATAACTACTACGTCAGCAATACAGTCAACTGTATAAATATTATAAAACAATGACATAAACAGTGTTGATTTTGTACTTGTAAACCCATAATACATTCTGCGTTATTTTTAAATAAATTTAGATTTACTAACTTTTCCACACACACACACGCATGCGCACGCACACACACACAAATAAACTTAACCTCAAGCAAACAAAATATAATTAATGAAACCACCCTAAAAATGCTGATTCCTAAGCTATCACTGAAATCTGAAACCATTAAAATTCTTGTCTTAAGAGAATATATATTTCAGAATGTGCCAAAACCATATCAACCAAATTTTGGTAATTTAAGAATTTTTACTATCCATACCAATAATTTGCCACTAGCATGTAAGAAGAAAACATTTTAAAAAAACCCAGTAGCAGTTAATATTGTTTCCTGTATTACTTTTTTCCTTTTATTTGTAAACATTATTATTTTTATTTTTTACTTGTGGCTTAAGAGATAAACCTTCACATATTTCACCTAAATTTTGGCCTAATTTTAAGATATTCATAATCTAAATTTCATTTTCATTTTTCACAGATAAATGTTAAATCATATATGCGGAGATGGCTACCTATCCCTTTTGATGGGAGATTTTGTGAGGTGGGGAGGGGGATTTAAATTTTCATTTATAGGCCGAAGGGTCTAATTTGGATTACTTTCACTTGAGAATAAATAGAAAGAAAGTTATATAGTTGGCCAACTAAGATTTATCAGGAAGTAATATGATTGTTGAGCTTTTCATCAACATAACAATCTTTAGTGTCACATTCTGGGCTTAAATAAAGGTGTTTATACAACATTGTTACTCTTTAGGGTCTCACTATTTATAATGTTTTAAATTAAATTAAAGAAACTTTTTTTTTAAGCCCCCTGCCATTTTCTGAAGTTTAGCAAATTTTCCTCGTTATAAATCAATATGTGGTTCAGTGTGGCATGTTCAAATATCTGAATCTTCACTCTAATGGTTCATTTATTCATAAATTCTAAAATAAAAGGATTTAATGATAAAATGATCAAAATATGAAAATATTTTGTTTTTATGGTACCGTAATCTAGGGGTTAAGACAATAAACAAGAAATGAATTTTGTTGTTTTTTTTTTTAATATATAACTTCTTTATCCTTTGACCTATTTTTTTTTTTTTTTTTTTAACACTTATTTTGTCATTAAAAGAGAAAAATATTTTACCACTTGTAAATTTTTTATCAAAGTTAATATTTTTCAAGATATTTCACATTAAATATTTTAAACAGTCACCATTTTGAAAATATACAATATAAAGTCTTTCTTTTTTTTATACTTATAAAACTTAATATAGAAAATATGTGTATTAAGTATGAACTCAACATCTTATTTATTTCCATACTTATGATTTTATAACAAAAACAATATGGCGAGTAGATGAAAAACTAAAGAATTTTTGGATTTATGTTTGTATAAACTTTTTTTTTTTTAATTTGACACCTAGAACACATTCTGAAAGTTATTTCTACATTTCTTCATGAATTACCGTGTATAACATTAACTTTAAAAATTGCACTATTTTTTATATTACAGTAGTCTTATGTTAACAAAATTTATCTTGAGTTTCAAATCATTATTTACAAAGTGTAAACTTTTTACTTGAAATTATAACCATGTGTACATAGGAGAGAAACAATAAATATGTTATCTTATCTTGTATTCAGATATACATACATAAAAAAGTATATATGCCTTAATAACTTTCTTTGAATAACTAGTATACAAGAATGGAGATATTTGGCACTTTAGGTAAGAGAATAAAATGTGCTTTACTTAGGGTAAAATATACTTTATTTAGTTTTGAAAATAAATCGTCTTACAAATTAATTTCTATCACAGTTAAGAGAAATAATTACTCTAATGGATTCACCTAAAGTGAGTAGCAATTCTGAGGGAGCCTAGCTGAATCTACACCTTTTTTATGTAGTCTTGGGTTAGCTCACTCTCTTTCACCTTTCCTATCACATTTCTTTTGATTAACTCTTTTCTTCCAACCCTGAAGTTGTTAGAGTATTCAAGGGAAAGGTGTCTTTATTTTATTGTATTTTTATTTATAGAAGGTTGAGATGATTGAGAAGTTTTTCAACTTTTAAACAACAAGGGAAAATAATTGTTTGAAATAATACATTGCTATATAATTATTTATATCATTCATTAAACATTTTTGCCAGGAAATTTAATAAATATTTTGTATTTCTCGTTTCAAAGTAGGCTAGACAATTTTCAATTAATGCAAATATTTTAACTTCCTCATTAGGAAGTAAAGAATGTGAAGTAAAGTAAGATGATACTAAAATGTTAATACTTCATTATTGATCATTTTCAATCCTTTGATCGATTAGAAACATATTCAAAATATTTTAAGAGCGGTATCTGTTTGATATTTTTGTTGCTCAACATTTATAGAACATGTGATCTAATCAGTGTTAAAAGTTTATGTTTGAAGTCAGGTGGGTTGGTGGAATTATTCGATTTGGATCAAAACTCATTACTGGATGGGAGGAATTAAATAAGTGTTGGTCCCATATTTATGAATAGTTTTAACTATGATCTCATTTTGATGAAACTTGTAATATTTATGTAATTGGAGAATTGAGTTGGAATTTGACGTCAATTTCTATAGACTTGGGAGTGACATATCCATCTTCGAGGGCTTATTTATAGTGAGTACAGGCTTTGCAATTCTAAGGGATAGTAACTGGATTTACACCTTTTTTATTGTAGTCATTGATCAGATCTCTCTATTTTATCTTTCCTATCAGGTCTCTCCTGGCCAATTCTTATTATTTTTTGACCCAGGTGCTATTAGAATATTTAAGGGCTAGTAGTAGGTATTTTAAGTTGTGTTTTTTTCAGTTATTTTTTTATTTTTTTTTTTTTTTTAATAAAGCGATGATGAACAAGATTTTTTTGCCAATAAACCATATGGAAATCTTCCTTTTTTTGACATAAGCTTTTCAAATTAATCTGCATCCAGTATTATTCCTAGTTACTTCAATTCATTTTTATTAGAAATTATTTGGGAATCAAGAATCACAGAATTTCTTTCACTTTTTTTGTTTATATAATTAACATTAATTTAATTTGATCCATTCACCTTGTCTCTTCTTTGCCCAAGTGTATTCTGAAATATCTCTGTTGTTTCCTAGACCACGGTTGCCATAATAGCAGTATCATCTCCGGACGAAGCTGGTACTCAAGAATTATTAGATTTATGTTAAAATTGGTTTAGGTGTTGGGGTAAGTTCAACATTTATGAAAATTTGTATTAAATGTGTGTTTCATAGGTAAATATTTTGGAGCAATGGCTTCAAATTTGACAATTTAAAACAAAATTTATTTAAGAATAATCGCTTAAGAGATGAGAAGAATTAAATAAGAGTGGGTCCCAAATTTGTGATTTGTATGAAACTTATAATAAATAGATAAAAATGAATTGTTACATTTCTCTTTCTGGTAAGTATTAATTTGACATCAGTTTTTAGATACAGCAATTGCACCATAAAATCCCAGACATCTGATTTCCACAGGATATCCGTTTTACATCTACTATGTTCTACATCGTAGATATCCAATGAACGTCCATTGGATATTCATTTACAGATTATCCTAACAATGTTTTTATAAAGTATCCATCATACCCAATATCAAATTTCCATAGATTGGTATGAACTGGGTGTCCATAGGACATTCAGTTACAGATATTAATTAAACAGTGTCATGTGTGCAGTTATGATTATTTCTAAACATATCATATAATGTAGAATATTTATAATCATGTACCATACTATTAAGGGAAACAAGGTGATATGGGGCCATCATGGTACTTACCAAGCCTAATCATACATTCTATAAATGTAATTCCCAAAAGTTGGTTTCTTGAGTCTTGTAGAAATGTAAAATTGTTTGGTAGATCAAGGGGTATGTTTAAAAAAAAAGTTGTTACACAGTTTTCTGAACCTCACAATTGTGTATATAACTAGTATCTTGATGTCGGCTAGGTACTTAGCAGGCCTTGTAGATGTGTAATACCGGATGTTTCAAAATGAATAGCGGGGTTTTAACGCTTTATAACTTTTATTAAATTAAACTTACCGCTATAAATGACACATCAAATGAAAAAGCAAGTCAAAGAGTTTTACAGAAAAGCCTACAAGTGTTCAATGTGAACACCATTCGTCACACGGCACACGTCAAGACGATATGCAAGTTCTTTGCAAACTTTGATTAGTGTTTCTTGAGTAATTGTTGTAACAGCTGCTTCAATCCGGTTTCTTAATTCGGGAAGGTCAGTTGGTAGTGGAGGCACATGCACACGATCCTTTATGAACCCCCAAAGGTAGAAATCGCAAGGCGTCAGATCGGGTGACCGTGGAGGCCATGCGAAACAAACTCTGTCATTGGGCCCTTTGAGGTCCAATCCAGCAGTCGGGTACAGTAACGTTCAACCAATAGCGTACTTCGTTGTGCCAGTGAGGCGGCACACCATCTTGCAGGAAAATGAAGTTCTCTTGTTCATCATCTTTCAACTGAGGGAAGAGCCATAACTGTAGAGTATCAAGATAAGAAGTACCAGTTACAGTTGCTTCGCCATAAAAGAAAGGCCTGTAAACTTTCTGCCGGGATATAGCACAAAAAACATTCAATTTAGGGGAGTCACGTTGCACTTGTACAATCGCGTAAGGTTTTCTGAGCTCCAAATTCGCACGTTATGAGTGTTCACATGTGTTCCGTCTTTGCAAACTGTAAAACACAAAAAGCTTTCTATTCACTAGTCGCCATCTTTGCCACTAGCGCTTTGTAACGGATGGCGGCAAAAACATTGCGTGCACATGCGCACTGGTGCCAACAAACAAAACTGTTTGAGTTGCTGTTTCATTTGATGTATCATTTATAGCTGTAATTGTAGTGTAATAAAAATTATAAGGCGTTAAAACCCCGCTATTTATTTTGAAACACCCGGTATATTACAACATTTCAACTTACTTCACTTATGTAAGTGTCTCGGTCTTGACAGGCCTTGAAGCTGTACATATATGATGAAGGTTCCATTTGCTAAGCTTGTGTCAGTCACTTGGCCCTGCTAGATCTCATAACTGTTCGAATATCACATTTTCTTTAAAGGTCAGGGGGTACAGTTATGTACAATATCTACACACAAATATATAACACATTATATATAACAGTATATGACAAATTTAATTTAATTTTATATTAATTTAACTTGTTTAATACTGTAAAAATATTAAAACTCTTATTAATTTTTATTGTTGTGATTATTTGTTTGATTAGAATTAGTAAAGGGGAGGGGAAGGACTAGTGGTACAGTATAAACACAATTTCATCTGCACAACTATTTTTGTTTGTACAAGATTAAGTTTCAATGACTATGTCATAATACAGTGGTTTTGTGGAAAATTGTGTTTTTATTCATTTGGTGATTGAAGTTACCAAAATTTTAGGTCATTACAGTTAATCATAATACTGTATTATTTTCTCTTGATCCTTGGGATTGATATATTAATAGTGTTTAATTATTATCGACTAATATTTTCATTTTTTAATTTTATCGTATTGCCTTCGAACTGTTAAGTATAATACTATAATTACCTTATATAGATTTTCTTCATTCCTTATTTGTACATATAGCTACACCGCTGTTTCGCCGATCACTGTCGGCTTTGTCAGGCTTAGTATCAACATTTACACATGTAACACATAACATCACACTTCACAAAATCCGAGTATAACTCTTCATTAGATAATAAATTTTTAGATCTTCTGAAGTGTTATGTGTTTAAGTGTTGAAACTAAGCCTGACGAAGCCTGCAGTGATTGGTGAACAGGGCTGTGGCTATATGCATGAATACGGACTGAAGACAACCTATAAAAGGAACTATAGTATGATCTTTTCATCATTTTTTAAATATCTGTTATTGGCGATGAGACCATATGCGTTTTCATTGGAACTCATTACACAATCACCTCTAATGGAATCAAAATTGATACTTTGCTGTTACATTTTGTTTGGTACCAATCTATAGGGAGCATTTAGTGGCATTTCTATTGTCATTAGTAATTCATTATATAATTGTTCATTTTTCAATGATGCACCAGCAAAAAAAAGTAGTGGATATATCAATAATCATCAGTTCTATGATAGACAAGTTGATAGGATTCATCATTGTACTAGCCCAGCCCAATCAATGTAACTCAAAGGGATCCTCTAAATGTAATCACAAATGTTGGTTTCTATAGTCCCCTTATATCAAATGTCATGTTCCTATCATGCTTACGTATAGCCGACAATGACAATGGATGTCATTTCGAAAATCACTTTTTCAGTTCCCTGAGGACATGAAATGTGAAGATTAGTCAATAAATGGAGGTCAACATTTTTTTCAATTACCAAAATTCCTCTATATTTTGTAAACTGGATAGCTGGTAAGGATTTAAAACAACAAAAACCTAGTTTTTGCCTGTAATCTATTGTTCATGTATTAAAGAAAGAGATATATGGCATCCATTTAGACCTGCAAAAATAACATCTAATTTTTACTTTTCAATTATAAAATAGGAAAAGTATTTTCATTATTATAAAATTTTGATAAATAATAGTATACAGTATCTTTATTTTTCAGCTCTTGCCTTATTGGCTCAGTTAACATACTCCTTGGCACAAGATTTAAAAAAACTTGGTAAGTACATTATTTTATTATTTTTTTAATTGGTATAATAGTTAAAGGTGCATATTACTATAAAGAAATTTATTATGCAGATGTCTGCAACACTACTAATTTCTCTATCATTACAGTTCTAATACATTTAATTTTAATACATTCTTCTGCCATCCTTAGCATTATCTCAACTGCTATAGCGTTTTGTATGAACTATATTTTCAAAACTATTTATATACCTTTGAAAATCTTTTGTACAAATGGAGTTCATCCGAAATGCATCAAAAGAATTTGAGATAATACTAGAAATGTAATACTAAATTTGTGGAATGTTTTTGCACTTATTATAAAACAACAACTTGTTTCTAAATCCAGAGAAGACTGTTGAAGTAGAAATGACCAGTTTGAAGTAGACTATACAACAGTCAGTTCCAAAAAATATTATGTTAGGAAATGATGTAATTAATTAATGAGGTGAAATGTGCCAAATTTTGAATATACGTGGGCGATCCAGAAAGTAACAGACGTTTTGTCCTGGCGCGGCAGTGGGTGGGGTTAGCACCGCCATCTTGGCGTCAGAATGTTTCTACACTCAGTACGTAACCAGCCGTGGTAGCTAGAGCATCGTTCCTATTGTATTTTTTTATACAGTGGAGTTTTAAAATGTGCGCTGTGATTGAAAATCCCGCCAGTTGTGATTAACTCAGGGAGTGATTTTCGTTGACTTTCCTGAACGTGGCCAAACAATTAATTCAGAGAGGTATTGTAAAACACTCCAAAAATTAAAACGTGCGATACAAAACAAGCGTCGAGAAAACTTAGTGGGAAAGTTTTGTTCACACACAGCCAAGCGTACCCAAGAGCTCTTGGACAGTTTTGAATGAGAAGTTCGCCATACAGCCTGGATTTGGCGCCGAGCGATTACCATCTGTTCCCAGTGATGAAGATATGGCTCGCTGCGCAACGCTTTGACACTGACGCTGAACTCCATGCTGGTGTAAACGAGTTATTGAACTTGCAGGCGGCAGATTTCTACAAAGAGGGCATTGAATAGCTTGTACCACGTTATGATAAATGCTTTAATTTATATGATGATTATGTAGAAAAATAGCTTAAGAGTTTACCTTCAAAATGTATATAATAAAAATTGGTTTTTTTTTCAATTTGTTTATATTTTATTTCAAAACGTCTGTTACTTTCTGGATAGGCCTGGTACTAAGTAGCAAATGAATTATTTACATTATAGTAGAGATATAGATTATCATTCCAATACTATTTGCTTTATTAGAGGGATTTGATGCATTCGGACCCTTTCATCCAATGCCAGTTTGTATCAGTGTGGCTGAATGATACTAAATTTACTGTAGTAAATGAAGTCACTTCCCCTACCAGACTCCATTTCTTTCCTCCACTGTAAATAATTTGTATATTCTTTACCACAATGATAAAAAACGTGACGGAGAAAACAATAACTTATAAACTTTTTTTTGTACATGGTGCCATGTATACCGATTTTGTGTTCTTCAAAATAGAGGCCTAAATCCAATCTCCACAATTTTGGATTCACAAGAACCTCAGTCCAGAAGTTGCAGACTAGAATTGAGTCTCAGCTATCTTCTTCTTGAGAGTATATCTGACTTCTGGCAGTGATTCACATTCAAAAAGTATATGCTAAAATATTTCTGTCCTGAGGAGGCACACAATGGTGATTTTGCAAGTCCAAATTTATGTAAATATAATTCTGTAACACTGAGGTTTAATCTTTCATGAACTGCGAATATTTGCTCATCTCAAGGATGTTTTTGTATATGTCTATATTTGTAACAGTTTACAAAAATTATTACAGAGCTTTACTCTTGTCCCTATCTAGCCATTGATTTATCCATATCTTCTGGTAGCTTTGATTTACCATAGAGAATGCTGTACATTGAGAGAGATAGAGATAGAGATAGAGATAGAGATAGAGAGAGAGAGAGAGAGAGAGAGAGAGAGAGAGAGAGAGAGAGAGAGAGAGAGAGAGAGAGAGAGAGAGAGAGAGAGAGAGAGAGAGAGAGAGAGAGAGAGAGAGAGAGAGAGAGAGAGAGAGAGAGAGAGAGAGAGAGAGAGAGAGAGAGAGAGAGAGAGAGAGAGAGAGAGAGAGAGAGAGAGAGAGAGAGAGAGAGAGAGAGAGAGAGAGAGAGAGAGAGAGAGAGAGAGAGAGAGAGAGAGAGAGAGAGAGAGAGAGAGAGTAGGAGTAAAGCTGCTAAACATGATTGCCTCTTACTCGCAGGTAAGGGCATGGTTGTAGCATGTATAATATTAAGATAAGTAAAATTATAAATCATTATATTTTCATTATAAATTAACATTAGAATTAGCCTACAAAAAAACAATCAATTAGTTTTTTTAGATAAAGCTGAAGTTCACTTGTGCAACATAATGAGATGCACTTGGAAGATGATTAATGTGTTTATTTCAATAATGTTAATTTATAAAAATACAATAAAATATATTTTCTTCTTTTCAGAATTTTCTTGTGATAACATACTATGTGGTTTGGGAGAAACATGCTACCTTAAGCAAGTACAATGTAAACGACCTCCGTGTCCTCCGATACCACAATGCATTCAAGGAAACCCTTGTTTGACTGCTGAATGTAAACCAGGTTACCGATGCTCTATCATATTTAAATATGGGTATTTAATAACTTTTACTCAAGCCTCTTGCATACCAAGTTGGAAAACATGTTCCAGTGGTCCATGCCCAATTGGCACAACTTGTAAAACACGTCCATACTTCCCACAAGATGGTCTGTGTGTTCCAAACACATACGGACAGCCGTGTCAAGGTCAGACTTGTGGACATGGGGAGTTATGTGATAATCAAATATGTGTCAAGGTACAAGGACCTATTTGCGATACTGGTTCTGACTATTGTGATTTCATTTTGTAATATGGACGCCATTTATAACATGGAACCATGAAATACAAGTATATTAGAAATTTGTTTGTGTTTGTTTATACTGTGATTTCTTGTTCTGTGTGTGTTTATTTATTTATTTATCACTTAGAACAAAATTAATCTCCATTTTTAAACTAATCATATTACATGGCCGAAGGTATTATACAAATTTATCTACATGCCTACTCTTAGTTGTTGTCATTTTGCTAAGCACTCTCAAGGACTCACTACAGTAGGTATGGGTGTGACAATCTCGAGGGATACTTGCAGTATCTTAGGTTAGATCCTCTTTCATCTTTCTTTTCTTGACCAACTCTGGTTCCTTAAAACCCTAACACTATTATTGAGTATTCGAGGGCTAGAGTTCTTCACTTATAAACCCAAGAAGTTTTTCACTTTTAAACAAGGACAAAAACAATTTACATAAGCACACACAATGATGTTCATAATTGGATGGTAATAATAATCGGAGTCAATGGAATTGATTGACTTGTTAATTTGAAATAATCATATGATTCCGAATAATTAAACAATTTGATAGCTTGCTTGTGTCTGGATATATATAAAAAAAGAAAATTTTTAAATTTATTAATTTTGTTTAGTAAAAAATCAATGATAAATTACTTATTTTAGTATCATTTTAAGATAAGACATAGATACAGGTTATGTAGCTCTTCTTATGATTCTATAACAGAAATATGTAATATTACAATATTTATAAATGCTTAGAAACAAATCATTACTAATAGTTTTGAGTCATATATCCTATATTCACTTTGTGCTACACATTGAAAATAAAACTTTAAACAAATTCAATTCACTAAAAATAATAACAAATTTGCATTTTATTAAAAATTTTCTTGACGGATATAACTACAATATCAAGAATACACTGTTTCAGATTGAAAACTGTTTTGCTAGCAACTTGGTACTTCTTAAAGATAGTTCACTTGCAAGTAGAATATATAGAATCAAAATGAATTTCAAAATTTTGGAACCTTCCAAATACTTTTATATTCAAAATCACCAAGTATTTTATTCCAGAATCAGCCATCACTAAGCACAATCGCAGCCACGCAAGGTAAGATAGAGACTGATGAGCTCTTGTGTCCATCTTTCAAGTAATTCAATTAACACTAAATTAGAATTTTTAATGTAATGGCACCAACCTCTCTCCACTGTCTAAAACTAGTAATAATATTGAACATGAGTCGGGATTGTCTCAGGGTTCCGTTCTAGGCACCACCTCTTTCTTATGTATTTAACGACTTGCATTACATATTTAAATGCTTCATTACATATTGAATTCTTTATGACATTGCAGTTGTCATAAAAGAAGCAAACAATTTAACAAAGCTTTCGCAAATTATTCCTCAAGCTTTGTCTACTCTAGATAAATGGTTTTCATATAATGGACTAAAGTTAGTCTGAAAACTCGGACTAATAATAATAATAATAATAATAATACTAATTGCATTTATTAACATTAATATAAAATATAACCATAATACGAAATTATTGTATTTTACAAATAAAAAAACAACCAAATGCAAAATATGGCATGACCGAAGTCGTCTGCCAGAGTAGTGATTGTCTTATCTCCAGTCCAATACACAATGCTTATTTACAATGTTAACTTACATGCTAGACTTAACCTATAAAATCAAATTAAATATCCATGTCTTATTTGAACAAACTCACAAAAGCTATTATCCGAATTAAGATAAATATTTTATTTTGAACACAAAATGTTAACCTATTAAACTCGGACTATATTGTGTGGCATTATTAGATATGATGGCATGACCACATTGCTTCCTTGTTGTTATCTGTATGAAGATTGGCCTTGCCTGTCATGTTTCAATGTCACGAAGGTTTCTGTGCATTTAAAAACAGAGGATGATGACTATAAGTCATTGAAAAGTCAGCTTGGACTGTAATGTATAAATAAAATATTTATTGTGAAAAATTGGGTTTCTTTCTATTTGACGACTTTCACGTATTGTTTTTGGTACATAAATAATGCTGATTATTCATAATTCAGTGCAATGTCTGTATAAGTTGAATGTCAACATACAATTAAATTAATAAATATCGATTTGTAGTTCGTCGTAAATAACCAAATAACATTTATAAAGCATAGTACAATCATAACCTTAAAATAACTTCACAAAATTAAAAGTAATAATATTTAAGTAATTTTAGTTATATTCAAAGAATTTGTCTACATCCTTAAATTTAAATTATTTACTACTTTGTTAAGGATTTTAAGATAACAATTTGGAATAGAAGTTATCGAAACTAAATTGTCCAGTGGAGATCCATTGCAAACACCCACCTCAGATCCTTACTCTTCATGTTGTTATGAGGTTATTCCAATGATCTACATTACTTCTCACTCCCATGCAGGGTATCTTCTTTCTTTATTCTATAAACCCTTTTTCACCCTAACTCCCCCTACTATTTACTTTATCCCACCTTTTCTTCTGTTTTCAGCCCAACCCGTGTATAGTGTAAAGCAAACCATGCTGATAGGATGGATAGCCTGACACATGGTGAATGGTCCACCCAGCTCAACAAAGCAGGACCTTGGCTGGATGGACCATTCTTTCTCTAGCTGTTCATGGGAAAAACATGAAGAGGAAAATGAAAAATAATAAGCTTGTGTGAGATCTCTTCGCAACTCAACACTGATAAAACGGAGTATGCTTTTTATGATTATCAGAATGGGGAGTCTTCCACTTCATCAAGATTTTCTCAATAATGCAGACATAATAAACCTAGTAGAGAGGTCAAAAAGGCCACTTGGGAGAAATCGCATTCCAGATAGAAGCACCCAACGACGACACCAGAAAGACCTTTGAAGAGAATGTAAAAACCCATTTATATGAAAGATTACAGACCCAAGAATCCCTCAGGGAAATTATAACAGGAGAAGGTCAGACTAAATAAAAATAAACTAAAAATGCTGACAAGGTTTCTATTGAGGCATTGTAGACTCAGAGAACACCTTAGAAGAATCAAAATATAAAATGGTGGGACCTACAGATGCTGGCAAGAGGGGGAGGAACCCAACACCATTTATATTAGTTAAATACAGCACAGTAATATACAAAAATCTGAGAGAATACCAAATTGATGTAGAGGAGATATTTACGCTTGACTCTCTTCATATGCTTCACTTCCTGAAGGAGTTGAGACTGAAGAAGAGTTTCTATATAACGGAGTTACTCATTTTTTAAAACAAGTTCCACATCACTGCTATTAGTACTACTTAGTACTAGAGCAAAGGAAAACTTTCAACCTTATGAAAATGTTTATAGTAATAATGTTAAATTATAACAATTCAAGCATTATAATATATACACATTTTTTTTCCATAGTTACCTTATGGTGGCAAAAATTGTGGTTTTTCACATGTACAGACCATAAGTGTATTTGATCTCCTTGTCTCTTGATACCACAATCTATTCAATTAAACTCTTGTTAGCTATTTTATTGTGATGAATGCATCTAAGTTGAAATGATAGGAAAATATCTAATTACTCTTCTCCTGAGGCATCTTGCATACCAAGGTGGCAAAAATATTTCAGTTGCTCTATGTTCAGATGTTACGATTTGTATTTAACATCCATACTTTACAGAAGGTGAACTTTGTGTTCCAAATAAATATGGACAGCCATGTCAAGCTCAGCTGTGTGAACATGGGCAGTTATGTCATAATGAAACATGTGTCAAGGTACAAGGACCTATTTCAATACAAATATTATTTTAGTACAAATTGTCATAATCAAATCTGTATAGTTCTTCCATAATCCAAGCCAGGTCTGTATTCTTAAAATTCTTGTCTTATTTCAAAACAGTTGTTTGGTATTAGTAACAGTGTTGTTTTCCAAGTTAAGGAACTCGTCATTTATCCTCCCTCTTCAGCTGTATAATGTAAACTCAATTAGATTTTTACTGTACAACGAACTCAATAAAATAATTAGTATTAAGCACATAAGAAACTTTATATTTTCAAATCAAGTTATTGTACTAGTTAATTCATTCCAGGTAAGTCGTAAGCAACATAATTACATCTGCAGACAGTCACCAATTTATTAATCACTCCATTTATATAAAAAAGAATAAGAGTATAAAATAAAGACCCTAGCCTTTGAATAGTCTAATAGAGTTGAAAAATAACAAGAGTTTGTTCAGAAAGATAAACAAGTTTGATGGGGAAAGATAAAAAAAAAAGTTCTATCTATCCCAAGATAGTGATGGGTTATTTGAATAGAAAAGTATTCATATTTTCAAATAGTTTACTTTTATTCGAATTTTCGAATAGCAAGAAAAGTGTTTGAATACTTTCTAATGAATACTTTTTTTCTGGCAAGCTCCTACGACTTATTCATATAGGGAATCAATTTCTATTCATAAGGACACTCACGAATACTTTATCTGAATAGTGAATAAAAAGTACTTTCTACCTCTGTATTAATAACTATTTGTAGATTAATATTGATGGAGAGATCATGCAATCATGCACAATTGTTTTAGACTATTTAAATACTATATTTGTTCATCATTTCATTTATATTTAAAAGACAAATACTTTTCATAATAATAAGACTAATATAATTGAGTCACTTAAAATTTTTTAATTAAAATTGTTCTTTGTTGTGGTCACAACATTCCTGGTCTGTTACTAAAGAAATTGTTTAATTAAATGGATATTTTCATTGCACAAATTAAAGAGGAGAAAAAACCTTAAGATAAATTCTAGTTACTCTTTTTCATTTAATAAACTTGTAGTTCTTAGTAAAATTAGAAACTAAATAAAAATTTGAGAAATGAAAAACCTACTGCTTTACTGTTCATTGCAGTGTAAAAATAATATTTATATTGTTCAAATTTTTTGGCTTTAGCCTATTTCACCATTCATTGGCTACCCTGACTGGCCATGGAAAACAAACTTTCAGATGGCAAAAAGTTCCTAGTAGGCATAAATATTTTTGCTGTACTTTATAATATATTTCTGGTAAAACAATTTTGTACTCAGCATAAATGGGAGAGGATTACCCCATCTCACAGGCTTAGGAAGTTCTAGATAGTGCCTGACCATCAAAGTTGTACTGGCTGTTGCAAACGATGTAATTGTTTTTTGTTTTTTTGTTCTACCTTAGAGTTGACCCATTCCCATAATTGGTGTTTTCTTTCTAATTTTAGTTTTTTTTTGGATTTGAAACTAATCTGCTTCTTGCATGTCTTCATTTTCTGTTTGGCCTATTATAATTTAGCACTCTTTCTTCTTTTCGTAATGCTTTCCAGTTCCTCAACACCCCAAGTTTCTGTCTGATCAGCATTGAAATCAAGACCAAATGAAGTTTTCATAAATCTGGGATCAAGAAACTTAGCTTTAGCTACTAATTTATCTGTTAAAATTTTCCTAGAAGGATGATTGTAAAGGGGTTGCAATTTTTGACTGTACTCAATGAAACAAGGGTTCTCGACGATGTAAAAAGCCTAAAGGTCACGTTTGATCAATATAACTAAAACACGATCGATTGATTTTTCTCTCTTTATAAAATCGTACCTCGTTTTGAAAACCGTTTGAGCTGACGGGGTGTTTAGTAATAGCGACAGACTCCGCTGAGTGAGGCAAATCGGTTTGTAGGACAGAGGCAGAAAGAGAAATAGCGGGAAATCGCTGAGTCCAATTGTTTGAAAAAGATGTCAAATTTGTTGATTTGTCATTTTCTACTCCTGAAACGTCAAGATCGCGTTTGCGTGAATCACTTTCTTGAAACACAAAAACTGTAGGTTGATTGTTTTTTAAGTGTAGTTTGGAGTTAAGAATTAATAAACACTAAACATTATAAACTCACGAATCGCAATGTCAGGGAACAATACTGTACAAACAAACTGCTGACACAATTGATACCGGGGAATAAAAAATATATTATTTTCCGTTATACTGCTTCAAAAACAGTTGTTTCCAAAACATGCATTGAGATGCTAAAGTTCTTTTTAGTCCTAGGACCTAAAACATCACTTGAAGTCGAGGTCATCAGCTGTTACTTCATTTATACAAATTAATTAACGATTATAAAGCATCTAAAATAACCGATACTTTCGATCTAAATAACCCTCAAAACAGCTGGTACCTTCGATTAGAAGGTAAATAGGTTATAACATTTTAGTTTTTGTGAAATTGATTTCTTATATTAATTGCAGTTTAACGAAAAATATAATTCATCACTTGGACCAAAAGAAACTTTTCGATTCTCGCTCATTTTCCGGCCTCGGCTCCGTATCGGCCATTAAACTTGAGCTTGTATTGAATAGCTTCACTTTTGGTCCTAGTGATGAAATATACTATTAATAATAGATATTAAAGAAGGACAGTGGTACGACTGCGAGGGACAGAAAAACAAACAGTAATACAGTGATGTGGTAAATTAATTGGCGCCTTTATTTATCTCAATTCCGATATTGTCTTATGGTACAGAAAACTATTCGAATAGTTTTTAATGAATACTTATTTGAATGGTTAACTTCCTATTCGAATACTAAAAAATATAGATACCGGCGCGAATACTGGCACTTGAACTTAGCCTTGTGCGATGGCGGGGGTGCGAGGAAAGGGCATAAGTGGAGAAAAAACATTTCCCAATGCCGCTTTTTAATGTGACTCATACTTTCAACGAAAAATACCTCACCCTTTTTTTAAAATATGATCGATTCTATTATAGGTAATTATAATATCTTAAAAAAGACCTCAGATACTCAGATACAAGTTGAAAAGCATACAATTGGAATATAGAACTGGTTTATCTACCGTCGGTAGTACTGATGTTTTAGTCAAGTTAGTAGCGGTTTGTTAGCGATAGCCCAAGTGCCATCATTCGCGCCAGGATCTATATTCGATAGTCCCAAGACTACATTCATGGAAATATATATAGAGCCAGCAAGTGAACCATTGAGGGTTAATATATAAATTATATGACATTAGATGTTTATTAAACTTTTTATTGCAAAAATAACGTTATACTTCTAGTCAATTAATTGAAAATATTGATTTTATTTGATACAGATTTTATGCAAGTCCGTTTTGTCAAGCTTTCGAGTCTGAGACACTTCGTTCAGAAAACGAGGTCAGATAAGTCTAATCATAACAGGCCTATCTAGGCAACATGTTATGTGGATGAGCATGGAAAATTTGGCAATAATTAAATTTTAAAATAGTTTTCAGTGTTTTATCAATATTTTTATTTAGACCTATATTCATGTTTAAAATGTAAAAACACTCTACAATTAAGCATAGTAGTTCGGCAAAGATTGAGTATCAATTATAGAGATGTACTTAATAGTTGCATGTTTGGAACCGGTACAAGTTTCATTATTGCAGCTGTGGAACGATTGTATGAAACAGTTCCAATGGACCTTTTTCAAATAAACACTTTTCTTTCTCTTGGATCTGCTGAAAGCTATACTTTCGTTCGAAACTTAACAATAGTAATGTAGTTGAAGTTGCCTGCGTCTTATAATGCGGTATGAGTCTTGAACTGTGTAACCACACAAAGAAACCACCCAACCAAACATAAATCAATGAACTTCATAAGATCGAGGAATAACACGCTCTACTGAGTATCAAGATAACCTACATGTAAAATTCGTTTTGACCTTTATACAAACAGTATCTTAAAGATTTTGATTTACAAATCCTTACATAAATAAATAAATAGCTGTTAACAATACAGTATTTTAAATTAGTCATCTGATAAAACCAAAACAATACTTTAAATAAACAGCTGTTTTCAATATTTTAAATAATTAGTCAATCTTATCAGAATCTAAACAAATCATTCTTCCATAACAATAACATGGTACGGTAACATTGAAGGCCAGTGTGGCGAAGCCCTGACATTGTATAACTTCAATTATTGGGTTAAAACATTCTTGGGGTTAATAACTATGCAAAATTTCAAAACAAACGGTCCATCTGTTCTCCAGTTTTGTGCTTAGTAACTTTTAGCCATTCATTTTTATTTATATAAATAAATATCTGTCCAAGTTAGTAAAGGTCTTCAAAAAATTATTCCATTTATTTTCCCAACTTTTAAAAGTCATTTTTACCATTCCTTTAATTAAAATTTTTATTTTTAAGTAAGTAAAATGGTATTACAAGTTTTTTTCCTGCTGAGACCGAATGTGCAGTAAGGATTAACCTAAGGAGTTAGGTTATGTTCAGTGGCTTATTTGTTTTTGTTCTGTGATTGTTTTCTTCTGTTATATGCAGTGACATTTAAATAGTTTTTAAAAGCTTTTTCAGTGATATTTAATTCAGTTATATATTTAGTTAGACATTTTAGAAACTAAACACATATAATGTAAGTATTCTAAAATCATTTTCCTTCACAAAATAATATTAATGTTAGGGTTTGGTTTGGCCTGTTTATGAAAACATTTTCACAACAGTATTTTGATTTGTGGTTGATTGTAAATTGGACACCTCACTTCATTTTTTCACAGTTTTTTTAATGAAGAAATTATAAACTTTAACGTTGTAATGTAAGTTATTAATTTACCAAAATACAAGATTGTATTGGAATGAAATAGTAGGTAATGACACCATATTTTATGAAATACTATGTCTGTTCAAATATTTGAAACAATAGAAATTTTTTTTGCATTTTAATGATAATTCATTGCACATTCCTTCAAGAAATTTTGGTCATGATCGCCTTTATAATCAAGACCCATCTTGGAGCACCTAAATAAAAAATTCTCTGAAATACCTTTAGAGGAACCATTCTTTGTTGATAAGCAAATGTGTCCTAGTAAGATGTGGCACTATCTAAAACAATATGTGCCAGCCCAAACCTCACAAATGGGGTGACAATTACAAAATATTCATTATAAGTGGAGTAAGTGGATAAGTGGATATGCTTGTAAAACTATACTCTGGTTTGAAAAATTACCCCATTACAACAGCAGTAATTGGAGAGCCAGATCTTGGTGCAAGCACAAATATTGTAGGCTATATAGAATGTCAAGAATCATACCTAATAATTGTCATTATAAATTATATTTTGATAATTACTACCTTTAATGGTAGAAGTTTAAAAAGCAAATTCAAAGCCTGGGCGCTTTTCGGCGCAATATATTTCCTGGGTTGACAATTGGATCAGACAAAAGAATGAAAAAAGACCTTATGGCTACTCTGAAGAGTATAAAACAACTGTCCAAGATGTAGATGTAACATCTGTAGCATGGAAGGTCAATTAGCATTAGCAAATTAAAGTCACATTAACCTCGACATTTGTTAGGGTAGTACCTATATCAAAAGTGACACTTTATAGTCGTAAGTTGAAAAGATCTGTAGAAATTGAGTGCCCTGATCTAGTTTTGGTTTACAATCACCATATGTGTGGTGTAGATTTACTTGACAGCCATATTGGAAGGTATAGAAATAAATGAAAAACAAGAATTGCTACTTTAGAGTATTTAACCATTTATTAGACCTCTTAATCGTGAAAGCATGGTTGCTATAAAACTAAAATGCAAGAAACCTGATATAGATCCTGTGAGGCTGTTACAGTTTCGCGCCTTGATCTTGGTCTATCTTTATGTAAATATGGACATATGTCTACCCCTGAAGGACTATTGGAAGCAAAAAAAAGTAAAGGACAGCACTTGCACCACGAATTGATATTGGTTTGGACCAACTTTTCCACTGACTGGAGTTTACTAATGTTCGAGAAAGATGTAATTTACTAAGTTGTAGTAAAAGAACATTTTCAAAATGTACCAAATGTTTAGTTTACTTGTGCAGTCACACAAAGAAAAACTGTTTTTATATCTACCACAATAATTAATATTAACATTTGAAGACCACAGGGGGGAAAGGATAAAGGTCCAAGAACTACATTTTTAATTATGAAACTCCCAAGTAACAACACCCGTAATAAGAAAATATTAGCCATTGAAATATGTCAACAATGTTATCAGTGTTTGAAGTAAATAACTAGACAGTTGCTATAGTGACCTATTTTGAAATTTAATAAATGTATGTATTTGAAAGGTACATAATAAACATAGCAATAAGGATGAATGTCCAAACAATTATGTGGTAGGCTCATGTGGTATATTTTCAAAGTAATGTTGGGCATTCACGGAGAAAAATGTCTAGGTGCTGGAGATCATCGTATTTATTTTTTTATATAGGAAGAGGATCATCATATGCAAGTGAAGGCAAATTAAATAATCCTTCTGGTAGAGAAAGCTGTTTTCTCTTCGGCACAATAACAAGACTTTGTTCAAAAGAACCGTTGTGAGAGTTTCGGGTGCAGTACCAATCGAGAATGCTAGCTAAAAATTTTCAGTTCCCGTATTGGCCTACTCTTTAATGGACTTTTTTTGACATATTTATATCTTGGAGAGAAACATTGTCCAACTCCTGAAAATGTCTTGACTTTCACAGTTTACTAACATAAAAGGCTTTGGATTTGCACGTGAATTTTACACTACATCATTGCATTGTTGTGGTAGTTCACCTAAACTTTGTTGATTAATTAATCCCATGTTCTTATCACATTCGAGATAAGAATAACCTCGAATGGGAAAAACTACAATAATAAAATTTAATCTTATCACAAAGTGAACTATGTAGTGTAGCATCCTAAACACGGTATAGTTCTTATTTTGACTGCAGCACGAATCACAAAATATTGTCAAATTTTTAACATCTGTGTTTAAATTATTAAATAAATACATTCTCCCACAGCTTAGAGTAAACTTCATCAGCACCCCTAACATAATTATGTCCTGATATTTCTAGGTATGTAAAAAAAAAAGAAGAAGATTCTGAGTCGGCTAACTAATGAATATTACTGGATCTGCTTCTATTACATTACATAATGGCGTACTATGATGGCGTACCTTAAATTGTTTGACTGATAATTACCGAATGTTTATTTTTGTTATAAACATAAAGAAAGAAAATTTTCTTCTGTAATTGGCATTATTGGTACTTATATTTGGAACATTTAGGTTTTTTTGGTAATCCATCGTAATAGCAACCATAGTTTTGTCTTTCTGTGACTTCATTTTTTCTGATCTTTTTCGACTGTAAAATGCTTCACTACAATCAAAAATATTTTTGGGATTTGGTGAAGCTGTACTGCTGTAGTGCGATTTCCTTTCTTGAAAAGAACCATTATGCTCAATTATACTACTCATATCGGCATCTGAAAGTCTGTTAGGCATTGAGCAATGTTTATCACGCCTGACTATAGGGGAACTTCCTGTTGATTTGAGCCCTTTCTCCAAAGTCTGTACCCACTTGGCGGTGATTTCATGAAATGAAAGAAACCCTTTATAGCATATGGGAACTTCTTGTAAATGCCCATTTCTTGTTTCTAACCTTATAAGAATAAGAGTAGGCATGAAAATCGGCTTCATTTTCAGGCTTTTTAGGGCGATGACGAGCTACAGGCTGGCAATTTATTAGGCCGCATAGGTACTCAGATTGTTCATCATATGACTTCATGAAATTAAACTTTGAAATGATTAACTTTCTCTCTTCCAAAGTAACATTCTAACCTTCAAGACCAGGCTCATGAGTACTTAACCATATTTTTTTGGCAACATCCTGCATGTGACCATAGGATTTCCTTTTCTTGATAACTTAAATTCACTACTATAGTCATTATCCTCTTCCTCCATATTACCAAAACACTACCAGTATTAAAACGAATAATAAACTAAAAACAAAGTATAATGTGTTGCCTTGGACTGTTTAATATATAATATAGTTAATTACCTTAGAGGTTGTCCTCAGTCCGTAAGTCCGTATTATAGTTATGGCTACAGAGCTGTTTCGCCGAACACTGTCGGCTTTGTCAGGCCCGCACTAACACATAAACACGTAACACAACACAATACTAACACATAAAATCAGAGTATGACTCGTCATACATAAATAATAAAATTGTTTGTGGCCACCTTATAAGGTCTTAAAAAAACAACAACAGACAGACAAAAATCAAATTATGCTGAACACCTAATTAATGAAGACCACACTTACACGGACATAAACACAAATTTGCAAATATTACACGAAACCAATAAAGGCACAACAATGGATATATTAGAAGAATTCCAAATATATACGGAATATAAGAACAACCCAGACAATATGTTAAATGACAAACTGAACTTTTCTTCCAACCCTATATTATATGATATAAAAACCAAAATTAAAATTAAATAAACACAGCAAACATGTCTACATTTCATTTCGTCAAAACTTAGTTATCAATATCAATACTGACTTATAACTGCTGTATACATCCAGTACCATATCTTCAGCTGGACAAGTAAGACCTTATAATGTGGCTACAAACAATTTTATTATTTATGTACGACGAGTCATACTCTGATTTTATATGTGTTAGTGTTGTGTTGTGTTACGTGTTTATGTGTTAGTGCGAGCCTGACGAAGCCGACCGTGTTCGGCGAAACAGCGCTGTAGTCATAACTATAATACGGACTTAGGACAACCTCTAAGGTAATTAACTATATTAAAAACAAAGATTAAGACAGATTCCAAAAGCAATAAACATAGAAGTCTGTTTGAGATCATAACATAACCACAACATAGAGAACCAATAAGCTGATGCAGTGCAGCCAACAGTTAGTGGAGGACCCTCATTTGTTTAGCTTACATTGCCTGGCACCCTTCATCCTTCTTCCCCAGTTCCCCTGGACACCTATATTTCAAACGATTATATCTCTGTACCCTCATTCTTTTCCCCCAAATACATGTCATGGTTTTCCACTGAGTTTTTACAGTCCGAATGAATTCTAACCTTAATTTTCAACGAAAATGGACCTTTATCCTTTTTCCCCTGTGGTCTTTATTTGGCTTTCACATACTATTTAGAATTAAATAAAGTTCAACGGATAGATTGGATTTTTTCCCTTTGCTTTATAAAAATTAATTTAGTTTATAAATACAATGTAAAAGTTTATACATGATATAGCCTATAAAGTATAAATTTCATTAACATTTATACATATACATTTTAATTATGTAGGTAGTTTTTAAATAAATTTCTAGCTTTTATTATTATTATAGTGTTTATGTGATATATTTTGACTAGTGACTGCACAATGTACCTCGTAAGACCCAAACCCATTTTTGGAGGTTTTAAAAAGTGTTTGGTAAGTCAGATTTAAAAAAATATTTTTCAAAGTTTCTAGATATTTTTTTTCCCCAAAAATATTTTAAAAACTATACGTTGGAATGGTTGCGGGTTGCACATTGCAACTATTTGACCAGTGGAATCGTTCCAACAAAGCAGTTCCAATTGTTTCTGCCCATCTATGGTATCAATATCAAAGCACTTTGATATCTTCTGTGAGTAAAGTCTTGGCTCTTGGCTCCATTTTGTCCGTTGATGTAGTAGATTGCGAGCTGTAAGCTTCATTCAACAAGCGGTCAGCATCAGTTCCGTTGTCGATTGTCGGTTAATGAAGTAAATTTTATTATATATTATATTGTGAACACATTATTTGTTGGTAAAAATGTCAGGCAGAAGCGAATGCCGTATTTATGTTGGAAACCTTCCTCCAGATATTCGTACCAAGGACATACAAGATCTTTTCTACAAGTTTGGTAAAGTCACGTTTGTTGATTTGAAAAATAGACGAGGCCCTCCATTTGCTTTTGTGGAATTTGAAGATCCAAGGTAAGCGTTTATTTATAATTTTTAGATTAAGTGTTAAATATTTCTTTGCATTATTCAATCGTTTTTAAATAGTTTACACTTGCTGGCCACATAACTAGGCTGCCATAATTTTTGGTCTCAACCTAGAATGAAGCAAAGGATATTTGCTAGCCTATCTGCAGTAATATTTTAAGGCTAGATAATAAATGGAGCAGTATTGGGGATTTTGGCTACTTTTTACTGCTTGTACATACAGTAAATCTTCCATCTACAGCTTGCAGCATAATTGGGTAATAATGCATTGAAGCTCCCCTTAAAATTTAAGAAAATAAAAGTAGGAAATAATAGCTATGTTCATCTAGTCACTGCATCTATGATCGGTTGTTCTCAAGTCAGGTAGCTATATAGGCTATAGCCACCTGACTTGACCTCGACTATGTAATTTAGGTCCCATTTTTTAACTTACGCAACTTGGATGTGAAACCGATTTCAAAACTTTAATATTCCTATTTTTAATAAAATAATGCATTTTCTGACTTTAAAAGTGTTTTACGAAATTAAAAATGATCTGATTGTTTTAAAGGTAAATATATATTGTACATTACCATTGTGTTTTATTATTAAATTGTTAACTATTTACCTAGTATTCAAACAATCGGTTCATAATATTTGTCGGACTAAATGTTTAAAGTCACAAAATGCATTTTTTCACTGTCAGATACAACATTCAAAACAAGCTATTAGATTATGACGTGTTAACTAATTAGTTTATTTCGAAACACTGACATTTTTGATTTCGGAAGGCAATTTTAGTTATTAAATGCTTTTCATTATTAGTTTTAATTACAATACTACTTCTTACACTTTTTACAAATTGTTTGTTTATTTAAAACTTTATGTAAAATATAAAATTGTTCTATTTTGGCGTCATTAAATTCTCCGGCATCTAAAAGTCGCACTTCACAACTTGTACACTCTATTTTTAATATGTAAAACTTAATATTTTTATACAGAAAACGCCCAATTAATCGTGTTTGCACATGTTATGATAATAGAGATATTCTTCAATCTTACAACATAATATTAAGCTATAATCCACAAGTATATATGGCTATGAGTAATAGGCTATATATAGTCCACCTACCATATATTGTAAGGCGTAGGCCTATACATTATATATAGGCTATATAAAACATTTATCTAACCAGACCTAATGAAACAAGCGATCATACAGTCACTGACTTTGTAATTAGTTATCAATTTTAACGTGGGCAGTCGTGACTTAAGCTTGATTTCGTACTTTTATATTTCTTATTTCACAGTAAAAAAATGCATTTTGTGACTTTAAACATTTTGTCCTACAAATATTATGAACTGATGGTTTTAATACAAGGTAAATAGTTAACAATTTCACAATTTTAATAATAAAAAACAATGATAACATACAATAGATATTACAGTTTTAAAATAAAGTAGTCTTAACTCATATACTAACGTAGTCATACATATTAACATTGGCTTTCGTTATTAGACTTTAACCTTACAGCTGTATTCTTTTGTTTTCTATGTGTTATTTAACAGTGGTGATATGCATTTTGAGACTTGGAAATGTTTCATGTAACACATAATATGATCTGATCCTTTGATTAGACGGTAAATACTTTGTTTTCATGATTTTTTTTATAGAAAAATCGAAGGATGATATACAATCAAATATTTACCCGTTTATTAATACCTACCTTATTTTGAAAAATGAGATCATATTAGCTACCAAAAACATTAGTTTCTCCTAAAATATAAGAAATATAAAAGTACACGAAATATAGTTCAGATTATGAATGCATACGTTAGTCAAATTATGAATATATATCTCACATGTGTATTATAGCATAATTTTTAGTAGGCCCTATATATTTATTGTGTGTTATGTTTGTGTTTTATTATTAACCCTGGAATGATAGTGCGTAGTCTGTCAGACTACGGTCCGTACAAAAACCGATCTGGGAAACGGAGCAGGACGATTAATGGCACCCCATCCCTTATATCTTCACCTCCTCACTCAAGACCAATATTAGTCTCAAATAAAAACTGTTTGCTTCGCTATATTAGTTCCAGTGAGATAATCGCCGTGTGTTAGACTATACGTTATCATTTACGTAAGTTTTGTGTTTTTTGCAATAGTTGCTTTGTGTTTTTTATATAAATTTCTTTTAACATGTTTAAATCTGTCCAGAGTTTCCCAAATTTAAAATATAAAAAAGTAGTGTTTATTTTATATTTTATTAGTTTTAGTGGCAGGGTTTTAGAGCAAAAATTGTAGAAAACATATTTGTTTGAAGCACCGACAAATGATATGTATAGACTGTACCACTTAATTGTAAATAAACAAACACTACTTAAGTATGTCTACAGCAAAATAATCTAATATATATAATTGTTTTTTAATTTGTATGTATTTTTTCTAATCTTTTCCCGTGAGTAGTCTGAGACTACGAGTTACCATTTATGAATGTAAAAAGGCGTTACCATTATATGGTTAAAAATTATGAAATCGTTAACTAATTACCTTGTATTTCAATAATCAGTTCATAATATTTGTTGGACGAAACGTTTGAAGTCCCAAAATAAATTTCTTCACTGTCAAATAACGCATTGAAAACAAGGAATAATATATATAATTCCCGAGAATTAGTTCACATAATTCTGAAATTATACAGCATAGTAATACATATCTATTATACATCACTTTTAACGACACGCTATTCTTAACCTTTTCGGAACTAACGTACTCTAAACCCTACTTCATGCTTAGACTAGGTTATTTTATTTAGCTGTATTTATGTCACTTACCTTCATGCAGTCATTCTTTTCAATTATTTATCACTTTTCTAACTTTAGGAATAAATGTTGTTTTCAATAATTGAAAGTTTAAATTTTTTTGGGATTTCAGATTATATTTCTTGTTGTTGATTATTGGAAGTAGATGCAGTTTCTTCACTAACAACAGAATCACTAAAACTAACCTCATTTCCACACATGGTATCATCATCAAAACTATAACTAGAACAATCACTATCAAATTCATCACCTGACTCTTCGTTTAGCAAAATTTCACTGGAATACAATTTCCGCGATTTATCCACATATTTAGAAGAAATAAATCCTGAACTCGACTGCAAAGAATCGGCCATGTTTACTAACACTCTTCAACAAAACCTAGTAAACATGATTTTATTCTCTCTATTTTCTACTGTTAGCCGCCTCCTATCGATAGTGCAAATAGTTCATTTTAAAGCTAATAGATTGCAGTACATGTCAGTAAAAGAATTATATTAGTCGCGTTAAAGCGATGATAGTACTCAAACGTTAAAGTTCTAAAACGTGTATACGCGACCGTAGTCTGTGTGGACAGTTTACTCCAGTCGCGTCAACGCGTCGATAGTCCCGAAAAGGTTAACTGATGAAACTTGACACATAGACTCATCGTATATTTTGATCATTGAATGCAAACTTTTAAATTGCTTATTTTAGACAGAAATAATAGATTTTCATACTTGGAAATAGTCTTCCCAGTTTAAGGATGATTCAATTGTTTCATAATGAGATATGTAAAACACGATTTCATAAAATTTCTATATTAAATCGCAATGCAGTATCAAATGGACATTATCAAGAGAAATTCTATGGACAATTTTAACATCTGAACTTTGAACTGGGCACAAAAGAAAATAAAGGAAACCAGCTATACAGTATCAATTACAAAATGTTGTGTCTCCTGGTTAAAGTTTTGGGGAAAATTTATTGTAAGATTATTAATTTATTATATAGTGTGATTAATTTTTCCTTGTGATTGGTATTATCCCAAAAATGATTGGCTAAGCTCATTTTGGATGGGTCTAGTGACCTGGAGGTAATTATAAAATTTATGTACTCATGGTTTTGATTAAAAGAGTTGTTAATTATGAGTGTCGGGCATAATCATGGTCTAACCAGTCTTATAACCACTTTGACCAAGTTGCCCCCCATACTAATACCCTAATTACTAATTAATTTGTGTAAATAATAGTGTAAATATATTGTAAATCTTAATTGTGTGAACCTCATAAAAAAAACTGATTGGTACAATTATAATTAAGTTTAAGTAAGCACATTAGATATGCTGTGAAGCGACTTGGCGAAAACTTAATCCTTCTAAAGATAGGCCTAGTCATGTATCTTCCAGTACATTTATTCACATCCCTCACATAATTATCGGAATTCATTAATTACCTTACCCCCCCCCCCCATTACCCCAGCATTGTCTTTCAGAGTGTAGGCTGTTTAGGAAGAACCCTCAGAGGCTCACTTTAGTGAGTATGGGCTAAGGAATCCCAAGGGAACCTAGTTGAATCTATACCTTTTTCCATGTAGTCTTGGATTAGATCACTCTCGACCAACCCTTGTTGTTTTCTGCTCCCGACTCTATTTGGAGTATTCAAGGGCGAGGGGTCTTTATTTTTGTTATTTTCTTTTTTTTATAAAGCAAAGATGTCTAAGAGGTTTTTCATCTTTAAAAATTCAACACAAAGGATTATATTTAACAAAGTCAATAAGCATCTGAAAACCAGTGCTTCTCTATAATGAACTCTATGAAGCTTTCCCGTAGTTTTATGATCTATAATTTATGACATTATTTTTGTTAAACTCCAATATAAAAAGAAATATATCAAGTGGGTGTTAAGAATGCATATAGAAGAACATTCTATCAGGGACTTACTACGGATGTGTATCCTGACATAAAGCTGGATCTACACATTTTTTCATGTGATCTTGGGTTAGATCCTTCTCTTCTATTTTTCTTATCAGGTCTCTCCAGACCAACTATTGTTCTCTTCTGATGCTATTAGAGTATAATGAGTAATAAATTATTTATATTACCTTTATAGTTCCGTCATGTGACTTTGCGTTTGTCTATTTACAAAGACGCGTTTCGGAGTCGTAGCTCCATCTTCAGTAATTTCACTCCGTAGAGGTCGTTAAAACATTAAACATAACGAAAACATTAACACTATACACACAAATAAATACACTTATACGTTGATTTTAACATTATCTTACATGCGCACTGTTTCATGGTTCGCGAACTACTGGCATCACGGTGAGGCCAAGGTTATCTGACTATGGGTTGGTCATAACAGTTTATTTATAACTCATTGCCATCTCAAATAATGCGTTTGATTGGAATGATAATTTTTCATTGAGAATATCGTTTGGTGATTGTTTAAATGATTTGTGAATTTCATATTCTTCAATGGCATTCATCATTGGTCCTTTTTTAATGATGTGGAGAGGTGTCAGGTTAGATTCAAAGTTTGTATACGAATGTTTGTTATCAATAATGTGTTGTGCGAAACTTGATCTATTAGCGTACAGGCTATTATTGGGCAAGTGTTCTTTGTATCTATCCATGAACGATCTGCCTGTCTGTCCGATGTAAAAACAATCGCAGTCGTCACACGCTATTTTATGCCTGACTTCTTCTCTGTTGGTATTTCCTGTTTTTTACACAAAATTTTTTGTACATTATTATTAGTTCGGTGTGTGACAATGATGTTATGTTTTTGGAGTGCATTTTTTAGGGTGGAGGGCATTATTTCAGTATAATCGGTAGCAACATATTTCTTTTTGTCTACTCTATTCTGTATAGTATTACATTTTTTCGTCAATTTTGCCTTCCTATGCCTTTCCAATAATTTGTCGACCTTTTGGCTTCTATAACCATTTGCTTGTGCGATATATTTAATGACGTTTAACTCTTCTTTGAAATCAGTTTCATCAAGTGGTATGGACACAAAACTGTGTATAAAACTATTTTAGGCCGCCATTTTTTGTGTAAATGGGTGGTATGACTGTGAATGGATAGTTACATCTGTTGTAGTTATTTTCCTGAATATTTTGTATTTGCATTTATCGTTGGTTTTTGTTACAGTAACGTCTAGGAAATTAATTTTGTTGTCTACTTCTGTTTCCATTGTAAATTGTATCTTTTGGTTGATGGAGTTCAAATATTTCTTGAGGTTATTTGCTTGTCTTAAGGTGCCATACTATTAGAGTATTCGAAGGATAGCTATTTTCCCTTGTATTCTTTTTAAGGCGATGATGACCAATAGTTTTTTAGGTACTTACGTATTAACGCCACCGCAGCAGAAGTTGCGCCAATAAAGAGCAAACTGGTTTAAGGGAAGCAGAATTCCATTTTTTTCAGCTTTGAGATTCATATACTTTCATTTTATGATTTGTCGCAAAAATTTTAGGCGTAGATTGGCGGCACTTCACTTTTAAAGCTCATGTTTATCCATGATCTAATTTCAAATTATTAACTTCAATAAACTTACGAAAGGTTTGGCCAGGTGATTATATATATAGCTATCTGGCCAAACCTGTCGTGATATATAATTATATCGCAAAGTAAGCAAATATTGCTTAAACCAGTTTGCTCTTTATTGGCGCATGCGCATTAGCGCAACTTCTGCTGCGGTGCCGTTAATACGTACGTACCGTTTTTTACCTTAAAAAAGAGAAAAAGGAATACAAGAAACAGTGTATGAGCGATGCTGTTGTTTTTGGTGCCTTATGACTGAAATGCTTACAAGTTTTTTAACTATACTGTGATCAGGTTAGTGTTAGAACTTGGATCTTTCATTATACACTCGAGATAAAACGATAATCCATGGAATGACATTATTAAAAATCTCTGACAAAAGCAAAAACTCATAACTAGTGTTCTTGGACAGGAAAAGTAATCTTTTTAGATACAATTTTGTTGAGCACTGTGGTGAAATTCACAATAATGATTCGAATTTGCCCCAAACCACAATCACTAGAAACTTTAAAATAAAACACAATTATCGATTAATTGTTCTTTATTAATTATTTCCACTAAATGCCCTTGGTGCTCAACAAGGGCATCTTCTGTTGTGAAATTCCACTAAATTTCACCACAGTGCTCAACAAGATTGTATCTGTATTATAATGGCAAAAAAAAAAAATTTTAGAGTCAAGAAAAGGCAATATGTTTGCCTTATTGGAATGTTTGTCCCTATGATTTTACTGTTTTACATAGAAGTCGATGGGAGATAGTGAAACATATTGATACGGAAATACAAGCCTTGTGTTAATTTCGTTGTGAAAAGTACAAAACCTAATTTCAATGTTGTAAAAGCAGAATGCTATTTTATGCATTTTCTCTTAGTAGTTCCGATTACATTGGCCACTTTTTCGCAGAATGGTTGCTGATAGCAAAATTGGTAAAAAAATATGCTACTACTCGAACAAAAACAACTGCTATAGTTCAGGAAATATCATTTTTAAATGTTAATACAATTTTTAGTGTGATTAAAAAGATTCCATTTTGTATTTTTACTGACAGTAGCAACCAGTACGATACAAAACTTGATTCCATTGTGGTTATGTATTTATACACAGAGGACTTGAAATTAAATGAAAAGAATCCATTTTGTATTTTTACTGACAGTAGCAACCAGTACGATACAAAACTTGATTCCATTGTGGTTATGTATTTATACACAGAGGACTTGAAATTAAATGAAAAGAATCCATTTTGTATTTTTACTGACAGTAGCAACCAGTACGATACAAAACTTGATCCCACTGTGGTTATGTATTTATACACAGAGGACTTGAAATTAAATGTGGTATATTTTGTGTGCCTTATCTTAACGGTGATGCTACAGGACATAGAATTTTTGAATATCTACTAAATAAATTTAAAATGTGCAGTTGGACCCTTAAAACCTTGAAAAATTGGATATCATTATTTAGAGAATGATGCAAAAAATAAATCTGTGATTTCAGATATTTTTGAGTTAACTTTTTTTATAGTAGCTTAAGTATGTCAAATATTCAAATAAAAAAAACTTTTTTTCAAGATATAATACAAAATAATTTAGTTGTATCTAGGTAATAAAATATAAATGTTTATTACTATTCTTTAAAAATAAAACTTTCCACAAATAGTCGCCATCTTCAATAATGCAGTATCTTCAAAGTCAAGCTCAATATTTACATAACTTTATTATCAACAATATTTCCATGAATGTAGTAACAACACATTTAAAAGTTTTTCTTTTATAGGTTATGTGTGAATTAATGAAATTGTTTATTTGAATTGATTGTAGAGATGCAGAAGATGCCGTATATGCTAGAGATGGTTATGATTACGATGGCTATAGGCTGCGAGTGGAGTTTCCACGTGGAGGAGGTCCAAGTGGCTTTCGAGGTGGTAGTCGAGGAGGTAATGGTGGAGGAAATATGGGAGGCGGTCGTGGCAGAGGACCTCCTGCTAGACGTTCACAATATAGAGTACTTGTAACAGGTAAGATATTTATTACTAAGCCTAATATTTCTTGAGTTCAGTAATTAGATACTAATACTTTCTATAAATTTAAACAAATATTTTATTAATTATCCTTGATATTTTTAAAGTAAAGTAAAAATCCCTACTGCATCTTTTTATATTATGTGGTAAATTATTAGTAAATTATTATTATATTTTTTTATAGCCTATTTCTGTTTTCTGTATCTTTAAATTTTTTGTTCAACAAAATAATTGAGCCTTTTGGGAGTATTCAATTATAATAATAGACTACATGGATTCCTAGTACCATAGTACACTATACCTAGTACACTCAGAGTCTTCTCTAACCGAAAGTTAATATTTTAGTCTCGGAAGATTCGGTGAGAGAAAACAAATTTATTGATTTTCGGTCAGAGAAGACAAAAAAACATATTTCGGTCACAGAAGAATTCAGTCAGAGAAGGTTCGGAAACAGACGAATTTTTTTTTTTCTTCGTTCAGTGAAAACTCTGAAAGTGTTATCTGACCGGAAAACAGAGGGTAACTGTCAAAGAATTAGGTCAGAGATGAATATGTGTTAAAACTTTCAGTCAGAGAAAAGCAATCACCATTTTCCTAGCATATAACTCTAAATTTCATTCCCTTTTTACACTCCAAAATTTCCCTTCGTTTACAATTCCAATCACATAAACAAAAACCTCTACTACACTGGCTTTACATCTATTTCATTTTAATTTTCTACGTTTTAAGTTGTGTTAGTCCCATTATATTGGTTAGGTTTTTATCAGTTATTTAATTTACCTTGTCCATTACTATTTTAATTCATCATATTATAATGTCACAGTTGTAAGCACTCTTCTCACCTTGCTAATTTTTCATAAACCATAGAACCTTTCTTCTTACTTTATTTGTTTTTCATTTGTTTAGGCCTTCCTAACCTAGTTTATTCTTGGGATTATTAAATTTTACTTATGTTTTTGTTGTCTTTAACATTTATAAAATTACAACGCTACATGGCCAACAACATTTCAACAATATATAGTTGTTGTTAGACACGTCATAGAAAAAGAAGAAAGAAAAAATAATAATGATTAACAATGGCTGAAAGGAACAAACAACATAAAACTATTAAAAATCATTATCACAAAGAAAGAAATCTTTACTCATTCATGTCTGTACCTACCTATAGAAATATCTCAAGAGTACGTTTAGCTGATAAACTCCTCCACTGTTTGCCTGTATTGGCTTAACCGTAAGTAATTTCTGAATCGGGTAGCATAATCATGTATATCCGTATTTAGAGTAGTATGACACTTGTATTTAATGTACATACTAAGAAGTGTCAATACTTCCAGCTCCTGAAAACCATTTCTACAAGTCCTTAGATTATTTATACTTGCCATAAGCCCTATTGCTTTTATTTGCAGTGTAAAGAGCCTTTTCATTTGCTGAACTGGTGAATCTCCCCAAAATATGTTTCCGTAGTTCAAGTGAGGATGTATAAGCCCATAGTAGTGTGTTAACATTGTGGAAAAGTTACAGTAATTTCTAAGATTTCTTAGTATAAAAATTCCAGTATTCTTTAATTTAAATTAAAGTATAAATAATTTGTTTTGTCTAGATTGTCAATTAAACTATTTTCTGCAATTTACTGACATGTCATGTTGATTTCAATAAAAGATTTTAGTTCAAGGATTTGAGCATTTCTTACTCATATCCTTATACAGTAAAGTCTGGTTTATCTGGCCTAATGTGGCGGTGCACTAAGGCGGATAATCCGGAATTAGGATTAAATTAGCGAGTTTTCTTCAAAATGTTGATAAATATTGATGATTATCGATCTTTGGGTGCCTATCGTTAATATTACACAATATCTTGGACGGCATGTTATGTTAACAGTTGTGTTGCAGGCAATGTAGGCCTACACGATTAGAAATGATGAAAAACTAATCATAAAAAAAGCACAGGATACATTGATGTACAGTATTTTTATGAACATTTTTTAAATAAATATTTTTAAAAAAAATTAATTATTAAAATTTGTGAATCAACAAAAACCATGTTAAGTCCTGTAGTGTGATTTGTACTATACTGTACCGAACATTGCACCCATAAACAATATTTAACCTAAATTAATAAAAGTAATATATTTTATCAGTGTCTTAAAATTTCTCAATATATTTTAACTAAAACTTAAATTTAATTGTAATTTATATTTTGTAATGAAATGTTTTTGAACAGATTTTTAATTCAAATTATTTTAGAGAAGCAGTCTTTTATTGTCTTTTGATTCTCGGTATCTGACCTCTTTTTTGTTGTTTCCCTCCATATTTGTAACCATATAATGTCAGCTGCAGTTGTTTCATCCTGTTGAATGACATAATTGAGGAGAGAGTTTCAATGGCTTTTACAGTGTTAGTTTATGTTGGACATCATGATCTCATCATTATCTTCTACAGGTTCGTTAGACACCATCTCTACTATGTCGTCATCCATGATCTCTTCATTTTGGTCATTTCCCATCCACTCATTTACATCAGAAATGTCTACATTCTCCCACCTGGTGACAGCTTTTAGAAAAGAAACAAGTTCTTTATTTTCATGTTTCTGTATTTGTTTGTACTTGTAACCTTGAAAGTCAAGTAAAGTCTTCCAGGATTGAACGAGTGCAATCAGTGAGATCTCGTCCCAGGCTTCACCACTCTTATCTGATTACATCAAGGATATCAATGCACTTAAGTCTTTCCAAAAATTCCTTGTTGTCCATCCCTTTAATCTAAAAAAGATAGAATCCTGTGACAGTACTTTCTTTTTAAGGCCTCCAATACTCCTTGTTCCATAGATTGGCACAGAGCAGTTACGTTCGGAGAAAGGAAGACCACTTTTATATCACCATCTGTCAACATCGGGATATGGAAGCACATTGTCAAAAACAGAAGGTTTTCCTTGGAAGTTTTTTCCTTCAAAACTGATAGCACAAACTCTTTAATAAACCATTCTTTAAAAATGGTACCATTCATCCAGGGTTTCTTCTATGTAGGATATAGTGGGAGGGACTCTGTAGATTTCAGATTTTTAAATGCTCTGGGTTTTATAGATTTTCCAATAAGCGTAAGTCTTAATTAGTGAGTTCCACTTCCATTGACTAAGTGAGAGAATTTTTGACTAAGTAATTTGTATTCATATTTTACAAACTTTTTTTGTAATGTTCAGTGTAATAAAAAATATATACAGAAGAGTAAACTATTTTTATAAATTGCACCTGTACATGTTTCGGCTGTTAGGTTAGGTAAGGCAGTTTTGGGCACAAATATTTGAAAATATGTTATTATAAATAATTAAAACAAATTATTTTTACCTTTTATTTGTATTTTTATATAATAACCCTTTGCACTCGTCTGGCCAACACTACTGGCCAAATAGTTATCTGAGTTTACCCGCCATTGTATACGATGTCGCCGTGCGCACAGCTCGGGTGGCCAGCAGTGCTGGCCACGTAACTTTTCTGGCTAGGTCCGGAGCCATATTGACTGTTCTGTCGCACCAGCTCGGAATTAATTTTAGACCATTCAGTACAATTGGTACATAGGATGAAAGAATGACAAACGAAAGCATATTTTATTTCTATATAGTTTTAATAAATGAACTTAAACACATTTTTGCAGTTTTTATATTAAAAAAAATATATTTGATATACTTTTATTATAAAAACAAAATTGCATGAACTGTTGCTGCAATGTGAGTCACAAACTACTTTTTAAAACTACTACATCCGTAAGCCATTGTTGACGATAATGGTTACAAAAATTAAGATAACGACAATATAAAAATATGGCAGCAAATTTAACATTTATTATTACATTTTTTTAAATGTTTGTAATTTGTATACCAAATGTCGTTATTTGAAAGTACAAACATAGCAATTCTAAAAAAAGTGTTCTCAAAAAGTGGAATCGAATTTAAAAAAAAAATATCTACAGTTTATTTTTTTCAATTTTAGAACGTACTTTTAAATACATAATTTTTGTGTTATTTGCAAAAAAAATTGTTGCGGTTAATAATAAATATCGCGATTTTTCGTTTCATTTGTAAATGGTAAGAACGCCGTTGTGTTCAATATAAAAATAAACAAATGAAAATAGTAGGTAATCAAATTCTCTTTAATATTTAGCATCAGGATAATTTAAGATTGGCGAAATATTTTCCGATTTATCAAAGGAAAACGTATAGATCTCCAGAAAACCGCGATTTTACATTAAGAAGTTTTAATATTTTTCATGATGTGAAAGTATCGTACAGTCGCCCCCAAAAAAACCCATGTACTTTCTAAACAATTAGCGATTATAGCAAACATTTTTTCTTTGAAAAACGTTTATACAAATTGGACCCATTCTTGGTCATTTTTTAAAAATATAAACGATTTATAAGAAATTGTACATTTTATGCTATACAAAAATGGTGTCTTAATTATTTTAAATTAGATTCGTATTATGCGAACGTATACAAAATTCTCAATTTATTTAACTGATATAACTACACAATAGAACTCAATTGAGACCAACAAATAACCTCACGACGGCGATGCTCAAACAGAAACATGTGATCTTTATTTGGCGCTCTTTTTACATGTTTATTTAGATCACTTTCCACTTCATAGGTTGCAGCACATACCAGACACTGTACCTATTATGTGTATAATATAGCTGCAATTAAAAAAATATATTTTTAAAATGCTGTTTATTTTCGTGGCAAGCACTAGTGGCCTCCCAAGCGTTCGAGTAATTTCATGTTGGCCAGCATTGCTGGCCATCCGAGCTACGCGTGCCTACGCAAGTAATTAATTCCGGCTTGAAGCGTAAATGGCTGCGGCCAGCAGTGCTGGCCACCCGATTTGTGCGTTCAACTTATAGTAATGGTTACCGAGCGCAAAGGGATAAGAACAATATGGGGGGGGGGACATAAAAAACTCACTATTTTGGGGGTAAATTGACTAAATGGAAAACCCATTAATCAACAGGTTAAACTAAACATTGATGGAACAAATTATTGTGAATCATCTGTTGTGGTTGATTTATTTAATAACTTTTTTACTCTTAATATAGTTAATATTAAGACTCGATTCTGTAGCAGGTCGTATTGGAAATTAAGACGCATCAGTGGTTTTCCTTCTACTGTATGTGTAGAAGAGGTTTCTAAGGTGTTTAACAATTGAAAATTTGTTTTTGTCTTTTTGTTGTATTTTGACTGTGGAGTAAAGTATTTACTCACTTGAGGTTTGAGAATCTATTTCAATCAGAAACTTTTAAGTTAACCGAAATTTTATAGGATATTTTGTTGTTTGTTCCAGGACTGCCACCATCAGGCAGTTGGCAAGACCTTAAGGATCACATGCGGGAAGCAGGTGATGTGTGTTTTGCTGATGTTTTTAAAGATGGTACAGGAGTAGTTGAGTTTCTACGGTATGACGATATGAAATACGCTTTTAAAAAATTAGATGATTCGAGATTTCGTTCCCATGAGGTATGTTTCTTTTAGTGATATATGTTATTATCATTTGTGTGTGCATTACATATTATTAATAAGTAATATTATCCAAGAATATAACACAAACAAAAAATTTATTAGATTAACTGTTGGTCTTATCAAGCACAGTTAGCATTTATAACTGTTAAATCTTATAACCGAGATCAGTTTTTTTTTTTTTTTTTTTTTTTTTTTTTTTTTTTTTTTTTTTTTTTCCTTCATCATTAATGATTAAAGATACATGCACTAATTCTAATTATATTTAAAAACTAGAGAATAGAATGTTTATTTATTTTTAATACCTAACCTCTGATCCAAGTGTAGTTTTTTTTAAGCTTGATTAGTTTCAACATATTAGTTGTAGAAAACTATTATATTAATTTTTGTTTTAATTTTTCAGAAGAGATGATTTGTATTAATTTCATCTCTTTTTTGTGAATTGTATCAGCTGTTGAGTGTATAAACGAAATGGTGTCGCAACGACAACTTGGTGTTGAGTAAATAACAGAATATATTACTAAAGATGATTTCAGTGATTTATGTCATAATTTCAGTGACAGTAGGATGACAGTTGATAATGTTAAGAAGGCACACCAAATAAATATATTGAGACTTTTTTATACCTAGCCCTAAGTGCTTCTACACAAGAAAACACGGGTCTCAAAGTCTTAACATAAACATCATCACATTCGCAAAATGGGATAAAAACATAGTTTTCCTAACCATATGTTTCATAAGTAATCTATTTTTTCATTAAAAAATACTGGGACGTGTAATCACAATACCATTGATATATGTTAAGTACAATTTTGAAGTTTTAGAGGTTTCTAAAATGGATAGTTTAATTTTGATTCCAAGTTCAAAATCAGCACCTCAGAAAACACTATATATAAATTACATCCATATTGAACTAAAAATGTTTAAAATATGGTCTAAATTTATTACCACTTTTTATTTTTGTAACTCCTTTTGTCATAACAGTTATATTTATACAATTGCTGAACAGATGTTTCTTATATTTGTATTTTAAATAGGCAACATACGTCTTTTGTTGTTTAATGCACAGAATTTCTGCTCAATATTAACTAATATAAAAATTATGTTTCAAGTGACAGTTTATTTATTAAGATTATTTTAGTTTTTCTCTCATACTAATAAACCATCAAAAAAGGAATACAAAAACATTTTGCAAGTATTGTATTTTAATCTTTAGTAGAGTGGCCTAAACTAACATTGAGTAACCAAGAAGACAGGCTTATTTAGGGGAGTCGCATGACTTTAACTAAATACAGTACAACCTCGTTTATCCGGACTAATTGGGACCGGAAGTGATCCGGTTAATCAAAAATCCGGATAATCCAAAATTATAGAAAGATAAATAAAACAAAATATAAAATGATAACTTACCATTTATAAGTCATGAAAAAACACAATATTTACACAGTCATTCAATTTACACAATACACGAAATTACACAATGTACTGTAAATGATGAAAAACATTTATTTACACACCTGAAATATTTACACATGCTTTTAATTTACACAGGGTTTAGTTGTTATTTACAAAAAAGTCATTTATCTTCCTCTGTTTTAATTTGGTGTTACGTTTCAATGCGTCTAACTTTTGGGCCATTATAAGCACATTACGTTTTCGTTTCGTCGCCATTTCCACGCACAAACGCTAACACACGAATATAAATAAATAGCAGTAACAACGCCCACATCTAAAGACTATGCCGATTCACATTCACGTCCTCGATACTCCCGACTAGGGATGTGATGTGCCAACTGCCAAAAAAAAAAAGAACGGGGGTTCCCAAAGCTGGCGGCACCGCTTTAAGATGTGACAAAATGTTCACATTTACTGATTTACACCCTTGAGTCTTAGCAACCCGACAACAATAAAGTTGTAAAAATGACATGATGGTTTATGATGCGTTGTAAACATGCACCTGGTTTGTATTTATTTCACACTGTCATGCCGCATCGGGGTAGGGGGATGGTGACGCAGAGGTCATTGCTCCTCCACTTTCTCTTCCCAGTGCATCAACAACACGCTCTAATACCTCGAGGCGACACTGTAGTGTTGAGGAAATCACGTTTTTATCAACATTAACCCTCCAACTGGTGATCGACCCTTTTTTGCCTAAAAAGTGGTCGCTTCATTAGTCACGGCTCAATTCACCAACTAAAAAACACGTATTTTGCCATTCAACGTTATGCCCACTTAAAGTTGTCCCATCGCAATAAATAAAATACCGTTGGAAAGCTAATGTTCCGTAGATGCATATCATGCAAAAAAATTACCACAAAACGTTATAAATAATATTCCAAAAATTGGCGAAGTTCGCATATTTTTGATGCGAAACGTCCAAGTTTTACGTTAACAAGTTTTAAACAAAACATTCGTCTCCTTTGTCAATTATTCCTATTTCGAAATTTCAATCTGTCACATCTGACATAACACTGCTTGATAGATCGCGTCTTTTTCTTCAAAACGGTGTTTTTCAAATGTTTCCAACTAGTATAGTTTTTATTATATAAAAATTAAACCAAATCAAGAATTTTAACGCTATTTTACACGCTAAAAATTACATTTTTTGCAATTCAACTTTTATCCTAGTAGATATTATATTATCGAAATGTATTCTATACCATTGAAAAGGTAATTTTTCATAACCAGGTTTAGAAAAATTAAACTTGCTTAAAATTGTAATACAAGATTTGACTGAAGTTGAGGTTCATAACGCTAGGCTGCAACAATTTGCCGCGGCGAGTTTTTATCACCTATATGTTCATATATTTTTTCGAAATGGTACAACTTGTCCAAATGTTACAAGTTGACAATATTATATAGTATTTTTCTTCCTCTTTCGAACTATGAAGACGAAATCAACCTAAGTTATATAGTTTACGAGTTGTATACAGTCTACGATGTAGTTTACTGAATATTTTGATCCTTCTCTTTACTTGGAGTATTTAGGCGCTATTCCATATTTCTACATTGACGTCATAGATTTTACATTTTTATTTTACATCATTCCAAAGATGAGGTTTCAATCTTTAATTTTGTGTATGTTACAAACTTGTGCATTGATAATAAAGGTTTTGTTTGAGCCCGGAACATACGCAATGGTGCGATGTAAATACTATAACAAATCACTTAGCGCTGTAACAGTTTGGGAATACATATCTATTTTATTTTGAAGGTTTGTTTATACAAATTGTATATATTTTGTATACAAGTTACAATATAAGTGTTTTTATATCTAAAGATTATGTTTTTAGTGAATTTCTAGTTTGTGAAAGGTATATATTTGTCATAACCTAAAAGGAAAATGTTAAGTCTAGGCTATATGCAAATTGTCTTATATTTAGTGTTTTATATGAGTATACAAGTGAATATGTGTGTTATTCTTTGTAAAGTATATTGTCTTAGTAAAATCTAATGATTTTGTCTTAGGCCTAGCTTTAGGAAGTTACTAATTACGCCTAAATGTCAAGAGTTCAAACCTAACCTCAAGCGTCAGAATACAAATTTTTGAAAAATCGTCATTTTTATTTAGGAAATGTAACATATTATTATTTTTTTCCCCTAAATATATTCACAAATATATTAGAAATCTCAACAAATGGTCGAAAAAATTGCAAAAAATGTATTAGTATGTTTTTGATCACCATTTCTATGAAATTTCTGCTCTGTTACTCTTAGATTTTTTGGTATTTGACCAAAAAACTCCAAATTTGATACATCTAACTTTTTTTTCATTACACACCTACATTCTATGCACCTTTCTGGACATAATGATATATAGAAGTTCTGTATAAAATATATTTTACTATTTTTAGTGTTTTTTTTTAAAAATAAAGAGAAAATTCAGTTTTTACGTAAAATATTTTTTTACATTTATAAAATGTAACAAATTTATATATATTTTTTCCTGAATATATTCACAAATAATACACAAAAATTGTGTGTATCTTAGAAATAGGTAGTAAGCTATTGATTTTGGGTGATACAGGTATTTCTGAAAATTAGTTAATATCATTTTTGACATCTAACATACTTACTCCAAAACCGTTTCAAAAATTAATTTTTTTATTACATAGATAAATTCTATGCATCTTTCTGAGAAAAATGATATCTTATAAGTTAGGTTTTGTATACAAATAATATATTTTATTAATTTTTAAACGAACGAAGAATTTTTAAGGCACATTAACATGCGCCAGCTGGAGGGTTAATGTAATAGCAGATATTTCTTGTTGAAACTCCATATTCAAAGATAAAATAAAGCAAAAGCTTAAGGTTTCAAAATAGGCTTATTATAAATATTATTCAAAATACAGTAATTATTAAAATATTTTGAAACTTTAAGCTTTTGCTTTATTTTATCCTTGATTAATTTTTTAATTTTTTGTTCCGGATCGATCCGGATAATCCAGACATCCGGTTGAATGAGGTCCGGATAAACGAGGTAGTACTGTACAGTGAAACTTCTAAAATAACAGAGACTGCTGGGACCGCATAAAATGTCCGGTTTTGAGAAGTGTCTGCTATTGGGAGAGAAGCAGTTATAGTATATAGGCCAGCTGATAATACATGGTAAACCACCAGAATACCGCCTTGTAACGATATTGAACATGTTCAGAAAATTTAAATGTTGAACTTATATGTTCATTAACCTACTGTATAATAAAGCACATTACTTTAATCCATATATGGTCGATAAAAGTGAAATAAATTAAACATTGGTATTGTTTCACAATTGTCTACTGTATTATCAAAGTTTTTATAGTATACAACAAAAATAATAGTTTTAATCTTACAAAAATACACAATAAAACACAAATTTGTAATTTAAATAATATTCTTTATTAATACTACTGTACTACAGTACTAAATAAACAAATATTCAAATTAGAAAATGTAAATTTTAAAGGGGAGAAAATCAAACAACCAGAAAACATGTATTTTGCAATTCAACATTTCGCCCAATTAGAATCGTCCTATCGCAATAAATAAAATACTGTTGGAAAGCTAAAGTTCCGTAGATGCATAATCATGCAAAAAAAATACCACAAAACGTTATATATATTATATCCCAAAAATTGCTGAAGTTCGCATAGTTTTTATGCTTAAAATCAAAGATTTGAACTGAGCGGTTTTTAGTAAAAGTGGCGCCATTTTTTCCCATATGATCACAAATCTATTTTTCTGTCAAACAGGTCGACCAAAACACTGTTTTGTAGATCACATCTTTCTGTTTCCATCTGTGGCTTACAAATTGTTCTATGTGTCATAGATCGCAAGATATTTCTACTTGACCATAGTAGAAACCTAACGGAACAAATTTCACTTGGCATTCGGAGAAGTTTACTAAATAAGATAATCGATTATTCAATCGATATTTTGTAATCGATCTTTACAGAATCTTGTAGGAGATTTCATTCTAGAAGTTGGTATTACTTGATATATCGTAGAGTTACTTTGAGGTTTTTGTTTTGAACTCTGAATGTAGCTAAAGTTTGTGACATAAATTGACACAGGAAGGTGTGGCACTTTTGTTTTGTGATTATATATTTCTGTTTGTGAATACAAATTGTGTATACAAGTTACAATATATGTGTTTTTATTTCTAAAGTTTATTTTTTTGAGTGAAGTTCTCTAGTTTTTGAATGGTTTATATTTGGACTAACCAAGAGGTAAGTTGTAAACCTAGGACTAAAAGCAAATTTTCTTATATGGAGTGTTTCATTTGATTGTATAAGTGTATTATACAAGTGTATATGTATGTTATTGTTTGTAGAGTTTATTATTGTAGTGAAATCTAGCTTTAGATAGTTACAAGGTTAGGCTTAGGTTGTTGAGGTAACAAACCTAACCTAACTTCTGTCGTCCACTTTTACAGGAAAACATTATTTTTATTTTGAAAATTTTAGAATTTGATTTTTTTTTTTTTACCAATAGGCAATAGTTATTCACATTTATACTAGAAAACGTTTGTAATACTTGAAAAAAATGTAAAACAAAATGTTCTATGCTCAATTGAACTTTGAAGTGAAATTTAGCCTTCGATTTTTGTGTTTTTTTTTTTTTTTTTTGTTCTTTGCCATACTGACTCCAAAATTATTTTTCAAACTTTTTTTCATTACACTACTAAATTCTATGAACCTTTCTAAATATAATGATATATAGAAGTTGGTTTTCCATAAAAAATATTACAATTTTTGGTGAATTTTTAAAAATAAGCCTAACCAAACCCCTTTTATCGTAAAATAATTTTTTAAATTTTGAAAATGTAAAATTTTTTTTCCTCCCTAAATATATTCACAAATATTACACAAAACTTTTGTATATCTTAGAAAAAGGTGGTAAGCTATTGATTTTTATGATACAGGTTTTTCTGAAAAATGTTAACTTCATTTTTTGACATCTAACATACTTACTCCAAAACCGTTAAAAAAATTTTAAAAATATTACATAGATGAATTTTATGCATCTTTCTGAGAAAAATATGTCTTATAAGTTAGGTTTTGTATAAAAATAATATTTTTTATTATTTTTTTAAGAAAACAAAACTTTTACAAAACCTTTACCATCTGGCAGATTCAGGGTTAAGGGAAGTTTCACTGTACCATGTAACTCCTTAAGTGGATGGAGATATCCTGACTGAGGGGACAAAACATTGTTCTCTTGGCATCACCCCTGTAACACAAAAGTTTGTGTAGTGCAGTCCTGTGTCTTTGTGGTTTTTAGCTATCATGTTTATCTTTAATTTTAGTTTTAACTGTTCAGGCCTGGGCTTAGGCCTGTTTTCTTTTCCAAGGTTATAGATTTAGTTTTAGTTTCCAACATGTGTCGGTGATAGTAATCGTAGACTATCTTGTTTTGTTGTGTGTATCTTCTAAGTTACACTTTTATTTTTTTATTTTCTAGATTTATCAATTGATAAGAGGAGTTGATTTATACCCTCGAAATGTTGTATATAAGTTTTTATATACATAAATGATGCCAAATGCCCAATTAAAACATATGAATACTTATGGTAATATTGGATTTGTCATCTCGTAATAAAATGTTTTTCCCTGACCTTGCTTGAAAAAAAATTTTTTTTTGGTTTGAATTTCTTTTAAATACTTCATTCATAATATTCAAATTTACATGGTTTTCCGAAGAAAACATATGGTTTGTTTAAAATAAATAAATAGATTTTAGACATTTTGTAAAATGTCTGCAAAGTGGTCAAAACAAGGCTGTTGGTATGGATGTTTAAGACATGCAAGTTCCAGGGTAAAATTGTATTTCATTTCTAAGGAATTATCTAAATTACGGTGTATTTTTGGTGTTGTAAGTTTTTCGCAAATCTATCTTAAATTAATATTTATTCCAAAATAATTAAAAAAATTATTTATTAGTTTTATTGTAATGTTTGTAGGCTTTCTTTACAATCATAATTGGTTTTTTAGGGAGAAACATCTTACATTCGTGTCAAAGAAGATTATGCTGGAGGTAACAATGGGCGAGATAGTGTAGATAGAGGTGCAAGTCTGGATAGAGGAGGTGGTCGCTCAAGAAGCCGAAGCTACTCACCACGTAGACGTGGCTCGCCAACCTACTCTCCTGTGAGACGTTCGTACTCAAGATCAAGATCACGTTCCTAAGGACTGGAGCATTCTGTAAAGATTTAACTTTATTTTATCTTTGCATATCCACAATGATTTTTTGATAACATTTAATGAAGGGATAATTTAGTCCTTAATGTAATATTATTGTTTTATATTCCCTTAGTATGCATTTTAATAATTTTACAGTATGAATGTTCTAGGCCTATCTATTTCTTATACATATATTTCCTCTTTTATCCTTTTACAAGATTTAGTTTATCTAGTATTTTCAACATTGACATTAGTTGTAAAGTATTTAGTATTTTGACTTTCACTATTTTTCCAGTGAAGGTATATGAAATAAGTATTCATATGTTTTTTCTTTTGTTTTATAATTTAAGTGATTTTTGTGAAAAATAATTCTCATCATATGTAATAAATTTGTAAAACGGAAAATAAAACTTGGATAAAAAAAAACTACACCAATTTCTTCTGGATGGAGGAAGCGGATCATTCATTCTACGATGGATAATCCGCTTTAAGGATGTATTGTTTGGACAACTCATTTTGGAACTTTTCTAGTTCTTGGATAAATGGATCCAACCACCCTCACCGGAACAATGTCATCTTAAAGTTTAATTTAACAAAGATTGTTCTCCATAATAAGGATTAATTTGGGATATTCAGGATGGACGGGATGATATTTAAACACGGGTTACGATAATATCGAACTAAAATTGAATTTGGAATCTTTAACGTAAAACAACGTTTGTAACTTTCACATTGGGGACATTTTGAAGAGAGTCTTAAGGATATTAAATCGTAGATCTCTAAACTGGATTATGGAATATTCGTATATAAAAATCGTTGAGATTATGAAGCAATTTTCCTTTTAAAAGGATTTGTTTCAGATTCATGGTACTTTTTAAAGGATTTTTAAAAAGGATATAATCGTTTCTTTTACTGACTTGGATCAAAACTATTTAATGGTGGATCCCTGTTCAAAATGGACTATCGGGTTTATGTCATGGAACTTCCAACCATGGATCAAATTTTATTTAATAGAGGACCCCTGTTTAAAATGGATTGCCGGATGCTTAAATCGTGAGTTTTTTTATCATGGATCAGTTTAATTGAATGAAGGACCCTATTGAAAATGAATTATTGGACGTTTGAATCGTGGAGTTTACTATTATGGATAAAATTAATTTAACGAAGGACGTCTATTCAATGTGGATTGCCGGATGCGTAAATCGTGGAATTTGTTGTCATGGATCAATTTAATGGAGAATCTTTGTTCAGAATGGATTATCGGGGAATTAAAATCGTGGGATTTGTTATCATGGAGCAAATTAATTTAATAGTGGACTCCAGATCAAATGGATTGCCGGATACTTAATCGTGGGATTTTTTAACATGGACAAATAATGGAACAGTTTAATTTAATTGAGGACCTCTGTTTAAAATGGATTGCCAGACGAGTAATTTATTTGATCAATTTATGGACGAGTTATGGATCAATTTAATGGAGGATCCTTGTTCAAAATGGATTACCGGGCGTTATAATTGTGGGATTTACTATCATGGATGAAATTAATTTTATGCAGGACCCCAGATCAAAATGGATTGCCTGATATTTAAATCGTGGGATTTATTATCATGGATCAATTTAATGGAGGACCCTTGTTCGAAATGGATTATTGAACATTAAAATCGTGAGATTTACTACCATGGTTTGAATTAATTTAATGGTGGACCATCGTTCAAAATGGATTATCGGACATTAAAATCGTGGGATTCGTTATCATGGATCAGTTTACTTTAATGGAGGATGCCTCATATAAAAATGGAATGTCGGATGGGTAAATCGTGGGATTTGTTATTATGGATGAAATTAATCTATTAGAGGACCTCTGTTCAAAATGGATAGTTTGATGTTTAATGGATTATCGTACATTAAAAAAAAAAAAAATCATTGAATTTGCTACCATGGATCAAATTAGTTTAATAGACCACCCTTGTTCAAATTGGATTTTAAGACGGAATTACTATCATAATGGAGGACCCCTGTTCAAAATGGATTGTCCAAGAGGAGTCCTTACCTGTACATGTCTGGATACCCTTTTCCTGGATTTTCCTTCTTTAAAATTTTTACTTTTTATTTTAGCAAGACTGGTTTTGGAGGAGCTAATATGATACTTCAGTTTTCAAAACGATCTTATTTTAAAGGATTATACATTTGGATTATGATATAAGAGTTAATATTCATAAAGTTAACATTTTTTTACTCTGGAGTGTAGTAAAGAATATTAAACTTATATATTGGATCATTTTATGTGGACTTACGATTAACTTCACTCTCATGGAACAATTTTTGATTAATTTAGTCACAACTGTTCTATCTGATAGAAATTAACTAGGATTTACATTTCAAGGATTTTTCTTTATGATAGGGGAGTTGTTTAATTCACTCATTAGACTAAGGGTCTACAAGGTTTTTTATTTTTTTATTATTTTTTTTATAACGCCTTTGTAGAATATTTCATTCACGCATGGAACTAGAAATAAAACAGGATTACTCAGGAATATATATACGCACTCTCTTCTTTTAACTTGGACACCTATTTGATGAGTACCATTATAACCGTTTCATTTCATTTCAGATCATATTCATCACAAGGCTCGTGACTTTTAACTTAATTTGATCTATTACATAAAATGGAGGATTGGAAAACAATGGACTTTTTTTAAATTCAAGAAAATGTTCTGTCATATCTTCTTTTTTGGATTAAGTAGGATATCAATACATCTTAAACCAAACACATCACTTTAACCAAAGATTGGACCATGCTCTTCTAATATTTTTACACTAAAGGAATTTCTACTAGGATCATTGTTTTCTTAAAAGGACATAACGATTGTAAAATTCTTTGCAAATAGAATTATAAAAACTCGTAGTCGTACATAATATTCAAGTTTTCGTTGGTATTTCATTGGAATCACTCAGCATTTGACAACATTTGGAAATAATTGATCACCAGAGATTATTCCGGTAGAATATTAGGATCATTAGCATTACAAAAGGACACATTTGACCCCATTACTTCAAAAAAATATATTAGGATTAAATTATATAAATGGATCATTATGTTTCAAAATTGGAAATTATTTATTTGGATGGCATTGGTCTTAGGCTTGTTGTTTTCATGTTTCATATTTTTATTTGAAACACTAGGGTTGTACAATTTTAAAAAATCCTAGGAGAGAATAGGGTTGACTGTATGTAAATTTCATGATTCTAATTTTTTTTTAGTTGTTCTTATTTTTCACTTTCGTAATGACATTCTTTTTTAATTGAACATAATTTAATTTACAGAATTCATTAATTAAAAAAAAAAAATCATTTGTTAATTAGTTTGTTGGGTGCCATCTTGAAAATTGTTGGAGTTTATAGTTTCAGGGAAGTTTCATTTTATTCTGTCTGTTACAAAACACCTTTATTATAAATTTAGTTGAAATTTGTCGAATAATTAGGTGCATAAATGATTAAAACTATCTCCATTTCTTTGTATCGTAAAACCGACCACTGGGTATCCAAAATGGATCAAGCTTGTATGTAAAAATAAGTCGATAACATTCAAGGGTTAAGACATCATCTATGGTTAATTTTATTTTCTGACAAATCTCCACTCAATATTTTAAAATAAATATATTGTTTGTACATAAATTTTAAAATAGGATTTCATTGTGCATTGACCTTGCAAAAATTGCATTCAAATACGTTCAGACTGTAGAGACATGATAAATTATAACAAAAAATTCTAAAAACTATTTTTGTTTGTTTTTTATAAATGGCCAGTAATTAAGATAAAATATATTAAAAAATTTTACAATACAACATAATTATCCTGAAAGTAGAATCATAAAGTACTGTAGTACAATAATATAAATTAGTTAGTGTAGTCCACATAAATATACTACAAATTATAAAAACAGAAATTATGACCTAAGAAGTTCTTCAAAGGCCTAATTAATTATTTATTTATTATTTTTTTTTTACTTATTTACTGGAGGAAGTATAGTTTCATTCAAAAATATTTGACCCTCCGTTTCGAATTGATTTTGAAATCTTAAAGTTACTTTTTATATATTTTTATCGTCAAGCAAATACATAAATTAAGATACACTTGAAATTTGCTCTGATGAATCTAGTTTGTTGCTTGAAATAATCTACACAAAATTTTAAGTGTTGATAAATTTCAAACAGTTTTTCCATCATCTTGTGAGTAATACAACTTACTAAACTCAACTCACTGAACCCTCAGGGGTTTACTTACATGAGTATGTGCATGGCAATCCCAAGGGATCTAGCTGAATCTACACTTTTTTATAATTTAGGTTTCCCAAAGTAGCCTCTTTTTTTCTATCAGGTTTCTCGACCATCTTAAATTCTGACCCTGATGCTATTAGAACATTCGGGGGGCTAAAGTGTCTTTTATTTTTATTCCTTTTTTTTTTTTTTTTATAAGGTGATGATGACAAAAGTTTAAATAACAAGGAAAAATGTCAACACACTGATTTAAATTTAAATTGAAGCATATCGACTTGTAATTAATAATTCATAAAATCGTAATTTCTAAACCTCCCCAGAAGGGTTGTATTTGTATACTTATGAGACCTGTTGGGCTAAGTCACAGATATGAGTAAACCAAGCAGAAATGGTTTAATATATACACAGCTACAAAATCCACTACGAGAGGAATAATGTGTACAAATACCTAATGTAAGGGTTGGGGTAAGTACAGTGTTGGCCCTATCAATTTATTATTTTTAATTGTAGTGGTGCAGGATTGTAATTTTCAAATAACTACATTTTCCCCCATTAAATCAAATTGCCCAGTTAAATTACAGACTTATTTTTAGTAGAATATATATGAATCTGCATGTTTTTAATCTTCAGCATTGTCTGTTATTTGAAATTGCAAAGTCAGGGTCATGCAATAGACATTCAAAATCAAACTAAAGTACATTTTGTATTTGACTGGATCTTCTTACTGCCTAATCTTCATTTAAATAATGGGATCATAAGATTTTAAATAACAAGAACATGATAATTATTAAGGATAAACCACCATCATCGACAGAACTATTTGGATATTTTATGTTATATTATTGTGCTAGTTAAAGGACAAACAACATTATGGCAACTGCTTCGATTTCATGGTGATCAACGGACTGGAATTATGGATAAACGAGCATATTTATAGTACAGTATATCTACAAAGAAGTAAGTTTTACTTTTATTAAAACAAATTTTAGTCTAACCTTAAGGTATTATATAAGTGTGGTCGATTGTAGGTTTTCGTATCATTTTTGATCACTTTCATTTTATTGTGTAATTAGGACAAGACAGGAGTGGAAGTTTTAAAGTAAATATGTGAATGTAAACTGTGTAATTGTTTTTTTAGAATAGGAATGGGAGAAAATTTGTAAAATGTTTTTGCATAGTTTATTTACTAATAGCTGTGCTTGCAATATGGAAATCGGCAATGTGTTTTTTGTGCTTATTCCGTCTAAACTATTTTCTATTATTTAGTTTTTAAGTACAGGACAACATATTAAAGAATTTTACTTAATATCCAGGTACATCCATAAGGCTCATTTATAGTGAGTGATGCACTTTCAAGTGACCTTAGCTGGATAAAAACCTTGTTTTCTGTAGTTTTGGGTTACATCTCCTTTCATCTTTTCTACTAGGTCTCTCTTAATTATCTCTCGTGTTCTTTTCCGACCCAGACGATATTAAAGTATTCGTGGACTAGGGGTATTTATTTAATGTTCTTTTTCTTATAAAACTACAATTACTGGGAGGTTCTTCTTTAAACAAGAAAAACAACGTCTAAGCTTTCAACATGTTAAGTAAACAGTTGTTAAATTTTAAAAGCCTAATCGATTTCCATACAAGATTTTCCCTCTTAAAATGTGTTTGATAATATCATAATTGTGTGTCTTTTCCTGGGGCAGCTACTCCTAAATTTTGAGCTATTGAATAAAACTTCCTGATATAGTGCCAAAAAAATATGTCCACATACCGAATTTGATTAAAATCTATCAAGGTCTTTGGGCTGTAGAGCTAATAGACCTAGTATGGGTAAAAGCTGTATAGTCAGTCTATGCTAGACATTAGGACATTTTAAAATTAAAAAGATAAAAATAAACCACTACATGTTAAACCATTACAGCCACTAAAATTACTTGTTTATAATAATAATATAAAATAATTTATTAGAAATAATATTCAATAAATTAATTAAACATAATTATTTCAAAAATAAGGTTATGCATTGTTAGGTTATAAGTATAAACGTAAAGCATATTTTACCAAATTAGTAAACTAAACTTGTTGCGAAGATTTAGAATTCAGATTGTTCAATGTAATCATATTTTCTTGATGAGATTGCCGTTAAAAGTAATTATTAAGTATTTTAAAATTGTTACTTCTAGTTAAATATTGAATATAGCCATATTGGATGTCAATATCCCACAAGACAAAGTTAACTAATTATTGGTTACCACTTTGTACTTAAAATGATACACAAATAGAATCCACTAAAATAATTAATCGCCAAGTGGATATGGTGGCATAATTACTTTTCTTTCAATTGCATTAATGAACAATCTTATGAGTTACTCCTACCACATACTTCTATCTGCATTATTATGTCAAAAATGAAGTTTGCATCAAATGACAGTTTATTGTTTAACATGTTTTCAAAATCGAACTTTACTACTTTATAAGTTCCTCAACAACAATATCATTCAATGTTACTGATATGGTCTTAATGTATTAAGTTAGGTGTCGATCACCATAAACCATACATTCTCTTTATAACAAAACATTAGAATTTTTCCAAGTCTTCTAATCTAATCCCCAAGTCTGCGCCCCACACCCGACTATAGCATGACAGATAGCATTAAATACCGTCCACTTAGCCGAGATATATATGCTATTTTTTGGCAAAAATACTACTATACAGTTTATTAAAAGCAAATTTTGCTGTTGACACTTTTTCTCTTCCATGCTCTCAGAAGTTTAAATTCGGTTTTAAAAGAACCCTCAAATATTTTGATTTATTTACTACCTCAAGCTGCTCGCCCTCCCAATACCCGTGATGACAAACTCCCACCACGTCTAAATACCAAAATCTTAGTCTTGTCCATATTTACGATAAGTCCCCTCTTATTGCAATAAATTTTAAGTTTAGTCAGCATTTGTTGCAGTGACTGGTTTATCTACAAACACTACTATATTGTCGGCGTAAAGAAGCGACCTGCCCAAAATATCAACAGCTACACCCCATCCCAACTCTTCGTCTAAATCGTTTATAAACAATGAAAATAAGAGTGGAGAAAGAAGACAGCCTTGTTACTCGTATAACCATTGATACCCATGTAAACTTCTGAGACAAACCTTGCATACACCACACATGCGATACCACATCAGTATACAATGATCTTAATATTCATAAATTTAAATGACAAACCCATGTTATACACTTTTTAGAAAAGTGCATGCCCTATTAGGCCTAACAGTATCAAAAGCTCCCTTAAAGTCGACAAAATTGCAGTGAACCTTGTTGTCTAATTTTAAATTAACAATATTCACTAAAGTAAAGATATTATTAGTAGAATAATCCTTTTCTAAAACACGTTTGATTTTCCTTTAAAATTGAATTTTTGTCAACCCCTTTTGCTAACTGGTTTAATAATATTCCTGTCAAAAATTTAGCACTCTCATCCATGAAAAAAGTGCCCCTGTAGTTTTCAACTTTAGCTGTGTCATCCTTTTTGTGTATTGGAAAAATAATAGCCCTCTAAAATGCTCTAGATACATAGCTTTCATTAAAAACCCTGTTAAAATAACTTAATAATAAATTTTAAAACCCTACTGGTGCATATTTATAAAATTCGTATGGTATTCTATCCATCCCCGGAGCTTTGGTATTTGGTTTGTCTAAAGTTTCACTCTCTATTAAATATGTTGCGTACAATATATTTTCACAGCTGACAAAGTCATTAAATACATTTTTGAAATGGTCTATCCATTCCATAGGAGAAATATCAGTATTAATTTACAAACGAACTCCCTTTAATTACCTTAAAACAGTTCTAAAAATCCTTCGAATCTTTAGCATTACTAAAAGTTCGAATAACATTATTAAAATAGACATCTTTTTGTTTTGCACAAATACTTGTATTTTTATTTAAACATAAGCATAGTCGTCCCTCACTATCGCAGCATCAGTTGCTCAAAATAAATTCAAAAAGTTTATGTCTAGCCATTTGACACTTGCTACCAAACCATTTTAGCTTCCCTATAGACCGTTTATCTCTGTTTGTTTTGCTGCTATTAAACTTAGTCCTATTGCTTGAGTCAACAAACTCTAATATAATACCCGATATCAGTTCCAATGCCATATTTATGTCTTGCGGTAATTTTCCTTTATTAAAAACCGCACTACTAACAGCTGTCATAATTTTCTTCCCCACTCATCTCCCATTTTAATTTTGTTAAAATCGGTAACAATGCATTTTTTTCACTGAAATTCGTACTGTTTCTGTACGCTGCTAACTCCAATAATAACATCATGTGCTGTGAGAATTTTTATACTTTCATTTGACATACAGCAATAATCGATCACTGATGCTCCTCGTTGATTCACGAACATGTATTCCCCCCCCCCCTACTATCTCATCTGTGTGCCCGTTCAGAATTACTAAATTATTGTTATCACACATATCAAGAAAACTTTTACCTTTCTGATATACAATGCGTTCCTTGAAGTGTCTTTTATCCGCCACATTTTCTAGCTCCAATACTTCCGGGAGATACTGTTCACTATCTATCCTAGAATTACAATCACTAATTAAAATAAAATGTCTATTATCCCCATAAATGTCAAAAAAATTAACTAATTCTGTAAAATCTAATTCCCAATCCGACAACTCCCCCCCCCCCCCCAGAAATGTATACAAAAACTAAAAAATATTCATTATTATTAATTATTATTCTCAGCAAGGGCTTTCCACCAATTTTTTCAACTTCAATTTATACCCTATTACTAACCCACCCTTAGCCCTCCTGCGGTCAGCTCCCCTCGTTGCTGACTCCCAGTATAATTTAAAATCCGTAAAACAATTTTCATATCTCGTATGCAAAATGCTCTACAAATGTCTCCGCAAGACAAAAAATATCAAATTTTGCAATATACTTGAAAAAAGGATTGTGCTTACCTTTTAATTTTGTAATATTATAATAACGAATATGAAACTGTGAACAAAACAAAGGGGTAACATTTTTCACACACATTATTTATTTCACTTTCACTCTGACAGACACTTCTTTTTCACTCGCCCTTCTTCCCGGGGTCGTCATTCAGGTCCTTCGCCACCATATCTCCAACATCGTTCCCCAGAAGTTGAATCAGTTTTTTGCTGCTATCTTGTCCTACCAGTGTTAGACGCTTATCCTCAAGTCGGAACACGTAGTTTTCTACTATGAACTTATCTTGTACTACTCGTACAGTTTTATTCGGAGCCCCTTTTATTAATTCCCTCCTCAACTTAGAGTTTTGCTCTTATTATTCTCATATCCTTACAAAAATTATTTCCCTTAAATTTTTTTAGTGTTAAGCATAATGCAATTTAAATCATAATCAACACAGGTATATGCGCTATAATAGGACCATCTCTTCTTCATATGATATTCTAGAGTAACCGGATATGCTTGAATAACTGTAGTTATTTTTGACTTACCGCCAGCAATCCTTGGATAATTCTATTTGGTTTATATTGTCATATAATCACTACACGTGTTTCGGACATTATCGTCCATCGTCGGGTGATAACACTTAGTTAAAATATTCAACATGAAAAAATACAAGTACACATAACAATCACGCACGAGAAACACAATATTTTAATGTCACCGTGCCGGCACTACATAGTATACTATGCATTGGTCATGTGTGTAAGGTAGTTAATCTGTTTATCTGCTCGAAGGTGGGGGTTGCTTCAAACCTTTTTTTGTCATTCAACAATCCATCAGGGTTATGCAATTCGCTACGATAAACAGGAACATAACCAATAAACAAGATAAATATACAAATATTGGTATATATAGATTAAACTGCAGCTCATGCAACAAATTTTACATAGGACAGACAGGACGCCCGTTTAAATCACGATACAAAGAACATATTCAAGCGCTAAAACACCCTGAAAAATCTAAGTTTGCGGAACATTTGATAGATAATAATCATAAATATGACAACATGGAAATTAACATGCAAGTACTAAAAAAATTGTAAAAAGGGCAACTATATGAACCGCTTGGAAGAATACCTAATTTATCGTAGCGAATTGTTTACACAGTAGAGATAGGAGAGCGGGCCAATTCATCATTACTAGTTCTGTTCGCTTACTACTTGCCCTAACTAACCTAACTAGGCGATTTATTTAGAACCGGGAGTTAATCTAATGTGGCACATTTTCTTTAATCTTCATTTCAGTGTTGTATTTCGGACACTCGATTTAGCAGATGAGAGACTGATGAAGCGAGTGGCATTATTGGTAATAAGGAAAAATGTTGGGTGGTACAGATTTTGGAAGGAATAGGTGCGACATATAATTATGTATTCTAGTATAAAAACGAGGAAACACGTGTACGGCAGGAAACCGATATCTACGAAAATAAAGGGGGAAGAACGTGGTGTTTGGTTAGAAGGCAGAGTTTAACACTCTAAAGAATTGTTACTGTCGTTGGGTAGCAAAGCTTACATTAGAGATGGTGGTACTCGTACAACTATAAATACTATCTTCAAAGCTAGGTGTGGGCAGCTGAGGCTGAACTGTAGACCTAGTCATGACCCTAGATGTTCTCTATGCAGCTCAGGCGATATAGTTTTTGGATTCTTGTTCGGTCCTCGCGTAAATCCAGCGAAGATGATTGGGTGAAGGTAAATTGTCCCGGAATATGGTCGTAGAATATTTAAATGGTCAGGACTGGCTTTTATTAGTGATTTACATGTGGGAGGCTGAAAACTATAGGGACAAACTAATAGCTGAATTTAATTATTGATTAGTTTACTTATCAGAAGGATATGCTTGCCTTAACCTACCTTTATCTTTATTTTAATATATGTATATAATTTGCAGTAAATTTTAGTGGTAATTTCTAAATGTGAGTTTTTTCTCTTCTTTTTATTCAAGGGTTAATTAATGTTTTGTTTGCTATATATAGTGATTTGGTCTATTTAGGGTGTTAAGTTTAAAGTGTTATTTATTTGTATATATTATGTAACTGTAAATTCCTATTGTTTTTTTCTTTTTCTTTCTTTGTAAAGCTTGATACTCTGGCAGACGGCCTCGGCCATGCCAATTGAACAAAATAATATAATATAATTATTTTATTTTGTTTTCGTTTATGCACAGTAATGTATTATATATTAATTTTTAGGTTTAATAAATGCATTTATTATTATTATTATTAATGTACTAAGTTGTTCTGAAAGTCTGTTTAGTTGTAAAATAATTAGTAAAATTGTACTACAGGAAATTTTTGTTCTTCAGTATGCGTTCACTGAATCTCTTTAAATGAACGGCCATCTATCCTATGTAATATTTGGATGCATTGCACACCAAGTTGCAAAGGGGAAGAATACAAAATTTCCTGAAGTTCAGTTTTTCTGCTTTGAATAAATATGGGGTAAAGTTGAAACCACATAATGTGTTAGACGATAAACTGTCATTTGATTTGTTGCACAACAATGTAGATAACGGAGTTTAGTGGGAGTAATTTCAAGATTTGTAATTGACACAGGGAAATGTGAAGTAATTATGACATCAGTTTAGTACCAATAATACAATATTATGTGAGACCTGATGAACAATATTTTAGTTCTATATTCAATATTCTATCTACTGGAGCCGAATGATAAAACTATAAGATTGTGTATAAAGTTGCACTCAGATAAAAAGAATTTTCAATTATATCTTTACTTCTCTGTTCCACCTATAACATTTATATAGTAAATTAAAAAATACATTTATATTAGTTGATGAAGACATTCACAACAATGCCCGTATAATATCAATATAGCTAAAACCGTTAAATCGAAACAATTTTATAATATGCTGTCTTTAGCTTTAAGAATTAAATAGTGTAGTACACACAAGTAAAATCTTAGTCCACTAAGCCTGGTTTCCACGCAGGCGGAGCTGTGAGCACAGCTACAAAGAATATAATTTGTGTTTTATTGTGTCATAGAAAGTGTCTTATATTGTTCATAGATATATGATTTTTGTATTTATTATTATTATTTTACATACAACTTTTTATAAATAAAAAAATTTATAACAGAATAATTTCACTCAATTCAATATTGGTCGTTTCTCTGCCACTTAAATATTAACTACATTGTCTCTGTCTGTGCTTTCACATAAATTAGCTTAAAGTGCTGACATGTTAAGGGTTAGACTGTCCAAAAAAAGATGTTAATTGTTCATTAATAATGTCAATATCGAATCGAGTTTAAATAAGTCATATCCACGTAAATAAGTGGTCATTATTTTCAGACGTATTAATTGTCAGTTAGATGTTTTAGAAAGACGAAGAAAACAAGCATAGCTAGTGATTGTGGTCTCACTGTATATTGCAGGCCCACTTGGGCTTCATAAGAGTTGAGTTATTATTTTCAAGTTAGTCCAGGATTATCAACTCGGGGGGGGGGGGGATATGGAGGGTTAAGACACTTTTAATTGGTCACAGTGATTCTCTCACTAGTTGGCCATTCACTTTCTCAGAAATATGAAGCATTCACTGTCTCCTTCGACATTCTATTATAACAACTCCTTCCTTTTGGCTCTGTGCATTGAATACATTTTTTTTTTATTCCAGACATCTTGTACCATTCAAGATAAAATGTGTTGTTTTTAAATCCTGCTTAGATTGATGTTTTCCCAAGAAACTATGAATTGCACTATAATTAGATACTTTGTTTTCAGTGGAAAAAAGTCATCGGAACAAAGGAACGTAACTGTTACCTCTGTTCGATATATAGTGTCGGTTCCATGGGAATTTGTCAATCATCAGCTGATCTCAAACGTGATGTAGAAAATTTGGTATTGATTATTTCTACCAAAATCCTAATTTTGTTAAAACTACTTGGTCTCTAGGAATGCCCATCAAAATTATCTTATATTTCAAAAACTTAATCCGTTCTTATGTTAGTTTGAATTAATTTAATATTCTTATTTTACATTAATAAAAATCATGGATGAATGTTATCATTTTTTATTAATTTTGTAGGCCTATCTGATTTTCAAACTAACATTTTTCTCTTTAACATGTGTTTCTTAATACAAACTATAACACTTGGTCAAAGCGTAGACAACACATACCTCTGTGTCAATTCAATAGACTCGGTAACTCAATATATGTTGAGATCAAGTCTCGGGTTGCATCTCTTGTTAGCCACTTCCCATGGTGGTTTTGAACCATCTATATATTATAAACACCTATAATTTTGAATTGTGTGAATTATTGTTACTTGGTTCAAGCTGCTGGTGGTGTGAAGTTCTCATCCATGGGATTATGCCTAAACCAAGGTCGAATCTCATCTTGGTAATATAATAATTCTAAATAACTTGCTTGTGTTGTCGTTGATATATATATATATATATATATATATATATATATATATATATATATATATATATATATATATATATATACTGGAGAATATAAATTTCTTCCTAATTGCTGCAAAAAATTTATAAAACTTAAACTCTACCATGTTTTGTTCATCTATTTCAAAACGGTTTTCAATTCCAATTAGCGTTTAAATCACAACCAAATATGACACAACATATGTTGTTGCTGAAATATGTTAGAAGACGCATACAATATCTTTAAAATCTCCATTTTCAGAAGCAAAAAATTGTTTTAATTCAGGAAATGATGCACTGATTTCAAACAAATCTTACGCCTCAGGCTCTCACTTTAATGAATACAAGCTTGGCAATCCTGAAGAATTCTTTTATCATATTGTCTTAGATTAGATCCCTCTCATATTTCCTATCAGGTCTTTCTTGATCAACTTTTGTTCTTTTCTGACTCTGACGCTATTAAGAGTATTCGAGGGCTATGGGTTTTTCTTTTTGTAAGACTGTGATGTCCGAGAGATTTTTCACCTTTTAAACAAAAATTTGTAGTAGAAAAATGGTTAACTCAGTAACTACTATACTTGTTTTCAAACAAATCTTCATTTTGAATTAGTAATCAAATTATGTACAAACTTTATCAATGGTAAATAAATGTATATTGTCGTTGAAAATATGTCAAAATTTATGGTTTTCTTATTACCCTTCTAGATAATAGGAAATACTGTATAAATTTTAATTCAACTACTATAACACGACGATATTATTGCACCTACTTAGGAAAGAAAACCACATGAAAATTGGATCAGAAGTTCTCAAAGTTGTAAGCTTATAAACAGACAGAGATCTTGGTTTTAATATAACCAGAAGAAGAATTTTATATATTTAGTAATTTAAGTTAAAGAAAACTAAATTAGATCAAAATGTACATATTAAAAATATTCATTAAACATTTCATTATATATATATATCGATTTACCAAAATTGCTCTTACAAATTTGAACACATTTTATGGGTAGTATGTTTAAAGTTACATACCATACATTAAGTTTATTCATCAGCATATTGTTATGATTGTAGAAAATTACTGGATGGATCCCAATAATGGATAGATACGAGATGCTATTTAGAAAGATGAAAACCAGAGCAACTTGTTTCATGCCAAAAACTGAACACAAGGAATTATACACTCAGGAAATGAGCTAGAGATCTGGTTGAAAGATGAAGAGGTAGACCATAATGTTAGCCTTGGAATTTTATTTTAGCTTTGTAGAAAATTTGATTTTCTTTCATTTAGTAAATGGATTTTTCACAAGTCTTCTCATTATAGAGAATAATATAATATAATTGTTATTTCTTGGTATTTTATAAAATATTTTTGAATACTTGCAAACATTAATTTTAAAGACTAGAAAATCGTAAAAATATTGTTATTTAAATCAAAATAAGTGGATTTGTCCTTGGCGAACTAAGGGATAGAGTCAAAATTCAACTCTGGGATGTTCTGTGCGAAGATTCTTAGTATGATTGGAAGCTTGTAGAATTTTGAAGCATTCCTTCAGTATGTTTTTTAATCTCTGTAGTCCTGGGTGATAATCAGTGACCAGATTAAAACAATTCAGTCTTTTTTAAATATTCTACTGATTGAGAAAGTGAACAGCGTTTACGAAATATTTCAGAACTTTAGTGTTTTTGTGTGTGTTTTCTTAGTTGTATACTATTAGGTAATACCAAGGACCAATACTTTCCAAGGTAAGCCTGTCTCCTGTTCATACAAAATCTAATCCATTTTTTATTATCATTAAGACAACTTGAAAATGATGGTAGGATGGAAACTACAGTTGTCAGGGAAGGAAGTCGATTGCAGGAACCAAACTAACACTTACTTATATTTAGTACTTACTACATACATTCACTTGTATACTGTTATTGGTTTTTACAATAATGTGTAACTTATAATTTTTCACTTTTTTAATACAGTAGAACCTCTGTTAACCGGCCTATATCGTAGTGTACTGGTTGGATAAGAGTTTCCGAAAATAAATTGTAATTTGAAACACCAAAGCGGCGGCGATATCAAACGACTTTGTCGAAAGTGGTATCCCATTGTCGGCGGTAAAAACCGCGGCATTGGCACCCGTCGGTATAGCAGACATACACCCACTAAAACGTTTGATGGGCAGCTTTTTTTCCACGAATTATTTGAGTATACATTATGGAAAATATAACATGTCATTTCTTTTCAGTTTTTTTCTTGTCTTTGGTTATGATCTACGTACAGTATATACAGTAAATAAAAATGAGTGGGTTACGAAAACGGAAGCGTGTGTTGGTTTCGTTTGAGACACGGTTAAATGTGTCAAAAGACTTGACAGAGGGGAATCTGTAAAAAAGCTTTGTAGTGTTTAATTTTATCATGTTTGATGTATAATATACATAACATAATATATACGATACATTTATGTACAATAAAATGAGTTGCAATAACATCTTAATTGCATAATTCTTAGTGCTACCTAATTAAATAAGCTTTCTTTGAACGAAAACGGATTTTTCACGGGAACCTCGGATTAACCGGCCAAATGGGCAACCGGCTCGGGTGTCAGTCCCGACTAGACCGGTTAAGAGGGGTTCTACTGTATACATAGTAGCGTACAAGGAAAAAATGGTAGAAAAAATTTATGTTTTGGTTTAGTGATCTGATTTTCACATTTTATGTCCTAAAGAATATATATAAATCATTTCCCTACAACTGTGTCTAAACTGTTCATTTACTACCTAAGAACAGGTTCTAAAACATTTGTGCAAAAAAAATATTATTGCATGCAAATTAATATTGATAAAATGTGATTCTTTATCATTCACCTGCTCACTGAAGAATAAACAAACTCAGCTAACCTCAAAAGGATTTATAGACGTAATAGTTCAATACAATCTCGGAACACTTCTTTGAAATAGTAGGAAATATAATGTATACTGCATACTGCAGTTTTAGGAATTTTTTGTATGTAATTAGACTAGTCAGAAAAACCTGGTCACAATTACTTTTTGTTTGCTTGTTAATCAATTTATAACAAGCTAATTTACTTACAGATTTGAATTCTTATAATGATAAGATCCCATATTATATTCTCATACCCAAAAAGATTAAAAAAATATTGACCCAACAAAATGTTTGCCCTAAAAAACCGTGATGTAAGAGCTATAATTCCTCCCAACAACTTGTTTATATTTTTTTTTTTTTTAAATATTAAAAATGTTTTCAGATATTAGTTTGAGAATTGGAGTTGTTGAAACACCAGAAGAGATGAGGTGTTTGGAACTTGAAAATGATTCCTGTATATGTATCAACTAGATATTAACCAAAGACATTGGAGGAATGTAACCATTAATTCAATAAAAAAAGGTATTAGGTTTGTTAAAATATAATTAATTGTAGAAGTTTTTTTTATTATTCTCGTACATCAAAATATCTTTTAAATACCCTCTCTTGTCCTCTCCCCCTCACCCCCTCCCGCTCTAACCAAAATATATTTCACATTCTAATTGTAAACTGGATCAAGTTACTTCAATAATAACGCTTAAGATTTTTAAATACTTATTAAATTTCCTAATTCTTAAATACAAATACATAAAAGCCATATGATCAATTATTAAAAAAAAACAATTTAAATCAGTATTCAACCATTTAATTTATCTACTCGTCAATAAACCATAGCCTAGAACAATGATCAATTTTTTAATTTGAAACCATAATTATCTTTATCTGTCTCTACTTACATTCTCAGCCTGGAATAAATTCAATATTTTAGGAGGCCACCTATACCTAAAATTAGTATAACTTAAATTTATCTAATGTTTATATGAGCCAGTAGACAGCCTGACCTTGAAGAAACCCATAGAGACACTGCAGGTTTACCAAACTCGTGTCCCTGCTGAAACAGCCTTTGGCACTTCGATCTTCTACAGTTATGTTCATTTAAGACTCTTGGAAAAATCATAAATACTGCATTTCATTTTGCACCACAGTTGCAAAGATCACAATTTAAACAAAAATTACACCCATAGGTGTTTTCCTTCTTTGTAAACAAATCATCAGAAATTTTTTAATGAAAACAAATTTTTCCGACTAAATAAATCTTTTTCCTTAAATTCCAAGGCACTTCAATTAAAAGCGAATATTTATTTTTGTACCATTATTACAGATGAAATAATTATTACCGTTAAAGCAAAACATGTCTAAAAAATAAATATGTCAGTATCGCAAATACATATTGTATCAGATTTAAAATGTTTAAATTATTAAAACAAAACGCTATAGTTTAATATTTAAAAAACTACACAAACACATTAAAACTACTTATTTACACAACTCTATTAGCATTGAAAAACGTCTATAGCTTCACTCCGAAGTTAGCTTCATGCAGAGAGTTCGAATTGACAACAGCTCACTACTCTGCTCTCCTATTGGCTATTACTCAACGAACATGATTTGTGGCGCATAGTATAATTTCTTGCTTCTATTCACTCCAAATCACCACACGCCACCTCCCATTTCCCTACTTTTTTTTTTTTTTTTTTTTTTTTTTTTTTTTTTTTTTTTTTTTTTTTTAAATAAAATGATATTTCAATGTCCCCAGAAGCTCCAAGTTGGTTGGTTTTGATTAGTTCTCGGTTTCCAAGACATTCGAATTTTACATACATCAGCTGGGCATAGACTATTGATCGGTGTTCATTCTAGTCTATTCATCCGAGATATTTGCTATTGCAAGATTCTTTATTATTTGTTAGCTTCCTCAAAGGTAATTTTAAAGACCCTATTCTTAACTATGTTAAATTTATATTTTTATCCTCTAAATATTTATATTGTAACAGGTTTTAGGACATAAACTATTTGAACTCATTATCAGCGCTTTCTTCCGTTTCATTGATGGAAGTCTATTTTTTAGGCAATTACCAGTTGTAGGATTAATGTTGAATATCTCGAAAATGATTAAGATATCTAGCATGATAGCAAACAAGATGGCTAGTATGGTACCAACTTTACAAAACAATTACATGAACAAATATAAATTTACTCATTGATTCATAAAAAAATAAACAATGTTTTGGTAATTGACAACATCTGGAAGTTTATGATACTGGTTATTCGTTATTATTATTATTGGATGTATTACAGGATGTATAACATTACCAATGTTATTTTATTTATTGTATAAATACTTGTATTTTCATATAAAAAAGACTTTATTTGCATTGTATTAACTCTCCAACTGTTTGAATTTGTTTCTGTTGTGGCATTCGCCCCAACTGTAACAACTGCAAAGTCGTAAAAATAATACTTTTTAGAAATCAACATTTCTCCCACCAAAATTCATCCTATCGCAATAATTTTAGTACCATTGTGTAAAACTAATGATCCATACTTACAAGTTCATAATATATCAAAACTTTATAAATCGCTAAAATTACTGCATTCATATAAACGACAACGGTTGTCGAAGAAGTATTGTCTATTTTACACAAGTCCATATTTCTGTCAAACTAATCCAAAGATTTTATAGTTTTTTTCTTTCTCTTTTCAACGGTGACTTCTAAATTATTGTCACTTTTATAGATAGTGAGATACAGACATTTTTTAAATGTCATGACCAAAATTATTCGTGCCAGTGTCATTTGCGACAACCGCACTTTGTGTCAAACATTGATTAGTAATACTTTGATTTTTTGACGATCTATTTTCAGTCGTGCTTCTCAGACAGTATCTTGTTTGTTTTTGTCATTGACCATCATTTTGTATGGCTAGTGCTCAGCCAAATTAATTGCATTTCAGATTATGTTTTGTTAGTTTATTATTTATTATTTTATGGAGATTTATTTATTATGATTTGTTGATACAGATTTATCTTACAACTAATTTTGTGTTTGAATAGTATACAAAAAATTCTGCTATTTTATACCATTTTTGTGACTTAAAAACAGAATTTTGTTTTTATTATATAGATTCATTTTACGTTCCCTCTAAAAAGATGATATATAACAAGTTGGGTTTTGGATAATGTTACTATTTTTTGGAAATTTTTTCAAAATGAGCTTAACTTTTTACCTACGTATTACTTTGTTCATAAAAATTGATTTTCAAAATGTAACTTCTTAAAAATTATATATTTTTTATCAACTTCACACAAATAAATTCCGAAACTTGTATATCTTGAAAAAAAAGAAGTAAAAAGAGTTTTCACTTTTATTACTACACAATTTTTGATTCCTGACATGCTAACTCCAAAATTTTACTTCCAAATGTTCTTTTTCTTTTCATAGATGAATTCTATGCACCTTTCTGAGAAAAATGAATTATAACAAGTTGGGTTTTGGATAACATTACTATTTTTTTGAATTTTCCAAAATTAAAAATATGAGCAAAAGTGGCCTGCTACTATAGGAATTATTTCTAATGGCCAGTTTTAGGGTTAAACAAACTTATCCTAGTAGATAAGACCCTCTCGATCTATGATCAAATTTTACATTTTCTAAAAGGCCCATGAACCAACTTTTGGGCATTGCATTTAGAGTGTTTGCTTTTTATATACATTTTATGATTGGGCTGGGTAAATACCAAGATAGCCCTCCACTTGTTTTATACTGGTATAAAGATTACATAACAAAAAGTATGTACCAAATAAATCTGGACTCAATATATCATCCATTCCCACAGTTTTAAATTTATTTATTAAAATACACAAATATAATAGATAAGAATTTTAAAACTTTCTAAAATGTCAGTGTTTGCACATTGGTGGCTCTAACAGATATTGGCAATATGGAATCTATCTTGAATGTATTACTTTTTTACATGCAGTCTACTTTTACAATGTCACACAGGGATGTTTACATTGAAACTCCCTCAATTATCCAAAAATTAACTGCTTTTTTTTCTAGGAGTTCAAATGAGACATTCATTTAAAAAAACATTCCCCCACAACTTTAATTTAATATTTGTCAATATATTAAATATTGTATGTTTTGTTATAGATCAGAACTGATGTACAGGACTTTGAAAGCTGTGAAATTACAAGATCAAACTAGAAAAATGTATTGGAATAGTTTAGTGAATATAATGACTGTTGAAATTTTTAAAATAGTTCAAATTCTGTATTGATGTTTTTAATTTATTTTGTCTAGATATTATATACAGTACTGTGGAAAAAGAAAATATGTAAATAAATTTACATTATTGAAATAAATGTTTAAAAACAAAACGTATTAAAATTTGTTTTATTTTATTAGTTTTGTATTATTTCTAATTTTTCACAGAGAAATTTATAGCTCAGTTTTTTTTTCTGGAAGCCATCTCCTTGACATTTCAAAATTATTTTATGTGGTAAAATTATCAATTTTGGTAAATCACTCCCTTTAAAATGTACATATTATATATATTTTTTTTTGCTGAGGAAGTTATTGCTTTGTTTTCCTTAAGAGTGCAACACTTCCTTGACATACAAATTTATTTTAATCAAAATAATTACAGCTTATTATATTTTCCTAAGAATGCACCACCTCCTTTGACATGTAAATTTATTTATTATTTTTTAATTTTGTAGGAAGGTTGAAAAAACCCTTTTTGAACATATGTAGGTAACTCAAAACCCAAAATTTCACCGACTTTTAGAAAAACTTCAAGGTTACCTAATGTAGGTTAAATATTAACTAATTGTAGATTAGATTGTCACGCCAAACTGCCAGATTATACTAGTCGATTATAAGTAAATTGGATTGTTTATTTCCTAGTTTCAAATTTGAACATTGAGTGAAGCACTCACCAGAGCAGACATATTTTCATTTCTGAATCCTTGTCCAATGCTTTAGGAGTCCTGGCAAGAAGGAAGGTGGTTTTTAGTGAGTAAGAATAGTGGAATATAAATAACTTGGAAAATAAAGCTATAGAGTGCAGCACAAAATGAGATTAAAAACATGAAGTAAAACTATGTATATGACTATAGCCTAAAAAAAAATTATTTGTGTAAAATAGCTCAGAACTCAAAAATGACTACGAATATCCAAATTTTAAAAACAGCTGGGTTCTACTCGCCAATCTGCTTCTCTCCACATATATAACGCAATACCCTAAATTTTAGGAAAAAATCAAGGTTGTTGAGTGTACTCTTTATGATTCTGCAAAAGTTAAAAAAAGGTAGTTTATAACAATTAATTTCTTGGCAACTACAAAAGCTATTTCCACTTTGATAAAACCTCAAGAAACTTTGAACTTTTGTCTTTATATTTTCAAAATTTCATAATATTCATATTTACCGAATTACAGCCATTTAAAAAAATGCTTTCAAGTGGCAAAACAGGAAATGTTAAAAACAGGCCCGTTTTTAACTCTTGTAGCGCCCCTGGGCAAATTAAAGAGATGCGCCCCCCCCCCCAAGAATAATTCATCTTTGCCAGTTTTGGTTCGAGAGGGATTTCTCCCTTAACTCCACCGAACTCCTTTTAGTTGGCGAGTCAGTAAGTCTTTCCATTATCCACCACCTATGGATCCGCCGTGTCCCGGACTGGCAATCGACTGTAAAAACTTGCAAGTATTATTACTGCAGTTACAGGCGTAGGTGTTATGATTGACAGCACAACATAACAACCTTGTATTTTACAGTATCACGGACCACCCACCCACCCTAAAATATAGTTCTTAACAATAATTGCCAATTCACTCAAGTTTTTCGGATGAACTGCTATCCAGTCGAGTCATATCTCCATATTTGTTTAGTCCAACCGTGAGTGCGTGAGAACATCAAACACTAGAGGCTCTAGGTTTCTTAGAAATTGTCATGCAGACTGAGCCTGAGAATGTAGACTATTTATTGAGAGGAGAAACAATACTCTCTCACTAATGACAAAACTTATACGTTGAAGTATAAATACAATAATTAAGAGGCCTTACACTTACTACCAATGAATGAATTTATACGAACGAGGTGATTTTTGCCATGCGCGGGTGAAGTGGAGGCAAAACGAGTTTTCTGTTTCGGACGCTATTTTCTAACCGATAAGCATGGAAAATGTTACCAAATTGTTCAGAAAGATCTGATGAATGGTTGTGCTACCTTAAAATTTTGTTTTTTCAGCTCTATAATTTTTTTATAGTTTTTTAAATTTATAAACTTTTATCGACATATACTACCTTAATATGGTTGAAATTTTTTCAATTAAAAAAAAAAAAAATATGACCCAAAACTCTTGCGCCCCTGGGCAAGTGCCCATGTTGCCCAGTTATAGAATCGGGCCTGGTTAAAAACCAACATTTTTCTTAACTTTTAACTCCAATTTCAAACAAACCATTTGAGATATCACACCGAAATTTTCAGGGGTTGTTATTTTAATTCTGCATGCTTTGATACTCATGTCATTCATTGGTTTTGCTAATTTTAATATTTTTGTAAAAATGGTTTTAAAATTACTGTAATAGTCATAGTCATATCATAAAGCCAGTTTACTGTGCAAATAAACTGGATGAAATGTTGTCATTCACATGTTCAGTTTGGCTTGCGCAATTAATTGTGTAGTTAGGAACACTGAAAATTGTAGTTTGAAATGAAAAAAATTGAAGAACTAATTCTTGCAAGCTGTTGTTTGCATTATAAAAAAAAAATCAAATTGAAGGTGAATAAAACGAAATTGTCTAAACCATGGTTGCTAAAAAGAGATTTGTTTTCTCATACCAATTTAATAGCTGAATTATGCAGTGAGCCTGACAATTTTCACAACTATTTTTATATGGACAAAGCGACATACCAGCATTTGCTAAATTTAATTACACCAATAATTTCAAGAGCAGACTCTGTTATGAGACTTGCAACTACCCCCCATGAACTTAATGGGGGGGGGGTAGTTTAGCTTATAAGCTAAACTTATAAACTAATTTATTTTTAAATTAGCTTATAAGCTAAGCTGAGATTTTTGGCAACAGGGAGAAGTTATGAAGATTGAGATATTAGTTACAAGATATCATATTTGTGAATTAATTATATTCTACAAATGAAACAATAGGTTTGTGGAAGCTAAAATATTTTATAAATACTTTGATTTAAATATATAAAAACAAATCGTCAAACATTTTTCCAAACTTCATCTTGGACTCAGTGGCGTAGATAAGGGACCCTCTCCGAAATGTATAAAAAACTAAAAATGCAAAAACATACATTTGCAAATAGGAGCGAAGCAATTGCATGATGAAGCCTACTCAATTAAAATTAAAGAGTTGAATGACACAAGTTATAAAAATAACTTTTAACCGGGTTGCTTTGCACATTTCAGTAGTTTCTTTTGTTACGGATGTCCTCGGCCTCGAGCTCGAGTTCGAGCTCTGTCAGGTCTGTGACAGAGCTCGAGCTCTGTCAGGTCTCTTTCATAGTTTCATAGACGTTCGCTAGTCTTCGCCAAGGCTCGGCTGTAGTCGGCGAGTTCAAGGTCAGCCTGCCTTTGCGGCTTTGCGCGACTACAAAACACAAAACAAACTAAACAAAGTCAACAAACATCGATCAGCCATTGTCGTTCTTTGGTTATAACTTTGAACTGAAAACAAAGATTGTTACAGTGTGCCGCCTCTGCCATCTCCCTTAATATGTTGCTGTAAAGCTAATAAAACCTTCAGCTCTCTAATTTATTGTTATGTTTTTACCGCTTTAAAACACCTTTTATTCAATGGTTTACTGTTTAGAAGGATAAATATGCTGAGAAAAAAGTCAAAATAATTCCGTGATTATTCAGAAGAATTCAGACCTCGAGATATTCTGAGGAAAAAGTACCGAACAATTTACAATATTCTGACTTATTGTTCATGTTGTCCCTTAGGCACCTTTGTAGTTCGTCCTAATACTCCTAATAGTCCTAATAGTAATCAAGGTTAAGGACTAATGGGATGTCATATTGAAATCAGCTGATTGTTGATTTTAATTTAGGAACTTACCCTTACAGCAACAAAACATCTGTTACACATCAGTTGGTGTTGGTAACCAACTGTTTTTAAATGTTGGTAAAACAAAACATGTGTGCTTTGTATTTTTAATGTAATTGTTTGAAAATATAAATGTAGATTAACTTCATCGCGGAATATGAAATTCTTCTTTTAGGCCTATATAATTTAATATCAAAAGTAAAATTAAAAACAGTTTTGATTAAATTCCGACGTTTAAAGTTTTTAGATACGGTATAATATAGCCTACTCTATCATCTAGTGAGATATAATGGCTAAGGAAATTACCTTTGCAGATAATCTGCCCAATATAATCGAAAATGATGTGACGAACGAAACTTTTGCTAGAGCTATACGGAAGCTACAACCAATCTCACGGAACAAAATTAAGGATAGGACACTTCAGAAACAAAGGTTTGTTTGTTAGTTGATATTTGTCGAAGTATTTATTAATTATTTTGTTGTTTGGTATGGTATACAAAAACAGCAAGGCTGCAGTACACATAAGAATTGTCATTCTATAATATATCTTACAAAAGTTCTCCATAAAAGAAAATTTATAAAAAATAAAAGACATTTCATAAATAAGGGACAAAACAAGAGCAGGCCTACATCTCAAAGTATAGACTACTAATTTAGGTAGGTACCCCTCCCTACTCCTTCAAGGAGTAAAGTGGCCGGTTAGTGAGGTAATTTTTTTAAGTTCTTCTCAAACTTACTAAAAGAATTAATTTCATTCAAATACTGAGGCAGTCCATTGTACAACTTCAAACCCAAGTAGCACACACCATGTTCATCTATTTTTAGTTTATGAATTGGGTATTGGAGTATTTGCTGCCATAAGGTAATTCCTGTGTTGGTGTTGACTGACATTCTGGTTGGTTTTTAGGAATAGCAAAATATAAATATGTACAAGGCAAGGTTAAAAAATTAAATTTGTTGAACACAGTTATTATACTGGTGTACACATGTTTAGACATTACAACACAATTTTAACGTGTAGGCTACTAGTGCTACCTATCTTCAAAGAAAATTATCTATTAGATCTCAATACAAAATTTCATGTTCGTATATTAATTTTTGTGGGCGTTATCGTGTTTATGTACAGATGACAACCTATGACTGCTTGTCGAAAATTACTTATTTGGTTTCCTGAGGTCAAAAATGTGAAGAACAGTAAAAAAACGGGTCAAAATTTTCTACAAATATATGACATTTAACCTTTATTTCATAATTATTTATCCATATTTACCTATGCAACAAGGTTGGTCATTTTATTTCAAAAGCCATTACAACTTTTTCATTAATCTTGTACATTTAAAAATAATTTCAATTAAACTTATTATTGTTTTTTAAATGGTTTGAGTTTAGTTTTGAAATCTCCAAAAAAACATTAGGAGATCTTTTCGGTAATAGTTCTTGGCCGAAGAGATATATACTCACCTTATTCTTTTATTTGTTTTAGATCAGTCATTTGTATTTTGAAAGATGAGCAAAGAGAGATTCTTAATGATCTCAAAGTCATCAAATCACCTTATAATGATAAAATTAATAATAAAACCGTTCAAGAAATATCAAAACTTGTACATGATGAGGTGAGTTCTAATATTTCTTTACATTAGATTTGTTGAAAGATTAGCTTGTTCATAAAGTGTAAACAGTCGATGTCAAAAGCTTGTAAAATAGAATTGATCCTATCACATTAACAATCATGGGTTCTAAAAGTTGAATAATAATTAGTCAATTTTTAAAAATTCAAAATTTTTGGTAAGTGCGGATTTTTAGTCATACAATCATGAGGGACTTTGCTTTCCAGAAGGTCCCAAATCAACAAGTTGATGGCTATCATAGTAATTACCCAACACCACCATACTATTAGATTCTCCAAATTTAATGTTCAACATGGTAGATCAAAGAGTCAAAAACCAGTAAGGTAGGTTTTTTAAAAATATTTGTTACACGGGTTTACTGTAGGCTACCTCATAATTGTGAATATCTAGGCCTATACTTTCTTGATATCAACTACACCCTATCGTATCTTATATATATCGTAGAGTTTGAAAATAGAGTGTCTAAATCTTCAGCGCAGAGAAAATCTTTGTAAAGAAATACAAAATTAAATTTTACAAAAGCCACCTAGTCTATAACCTACTTGATGATGTTAGAAAAGTGGAGTTCTGTTCCCGCATCGTTGAGCTTCATGAACTGATCCTGATTAGCGTACTCATATTGTTTTTTCAGATGAGTCGACTTTCTACTGCAATAGTATTGTAAATAAACATAACTCTAATTATTACAACACCCAAAACTCTCAAGTAGTTCAGAAACTTCTTTAATCAAAAGGAATTACTGTTGGGGCAGCTGTGACTGCTAATGATGTGCTGTCTTATGATATTTCAGACAGCACAATGACTGGAAATAGGTATGAACAAGTTTTAAATCGACAAGTACTGCCCCATTTTACTGTTCGAAATGGGCTGAGCTATTTTTCAAAAAGATGGTGCTTCGACCCACTTTGTAAATTTAGTCAAACAATTATTAAATAATAATCTTCAAGGGTGTTGGATTGGTTACGGATGTCAGTTTGTAGATTGGCCAACCCGGTCTCCTGTTTTAACTCTGGGTGACTTTTTCTTATAGGGTTATTTAAACGAATCAGTGTACACCCATAATTCCTTTAATATACCATTAGTTTGAACAATGATGATTTAAAGAGCGTTATTGAAGTTGAACTAAAGAGTGTTATTTAGTTTGTTTTAAAAGAAAATTGTGTTTATTGTATCAAATTATGTTTGTAGCAATAAAAGTTTTTTTACAAACGTAACAACGCTGTACTTTATTTTAACGGATGTTTTTGTGTTACCACCATTTTGTTTATATAAACCTCTGTGCGTTGAAATTTGCACACAACATTTTTGGTAATTGTATTAAAAATTTATGTAAAGTTTCAAAAGAATCGGTTGAGGAATAAGCAATTATTAAAAAATCAAATGCATGTATCCCTTCGTGGAACACACTGTATATTTTACAGATGATATATTTATACTTACCAAGTATACATAGTAAAGGGTAAGATTGGTAACCATAAACCATTTCGACCTCAAAAAATGTTTCATAGTGACAGGAAACCGAGGAAGTAATTTTCAACATACCGTTAGAGTCCATCGTCATTGTCTGTACGTAAGCATGATAGTGGTCGCAAAAACTAAGATAGGAACATAAAATTTGGAATAGGGGACTATAATGTGCTCTTTTAGAACCTTATTGAAATTCAGAAAAGTCTAATTAAAAATGTTATAATGGCAGCAATTTTAAACATTCTCCGTTCATATCTTGTGTGTTATTCAACTTATAACATACTAAATTAGATAACAACTTGCAGATTTCAATGCTGCATGTAATGGTACCAACCCCACCTTATTACGATGTACCAATCGGTACAAATAGCGTAGTTATTGTAAAAAATGCAATTTGGAACCCTGACCTTCCATGAAAATGTTATTTTCGTATACGAGATATGACGATGGAGAGTAAATGACAGGAGTGTAGTGAGTGGAGAGTCCATCAATATTGTACAAGTTTCAGACTGACATGACCTAAGCAATTGAATATTTTTATTAAATACACATTTACAAGGCCCGTTAGGCCAATTACAAAGTGTAGAAAACCTGTGTAACAACTGTTTAAACTAACTTGGTCAAGACCGAAACACTTTAATGTTGCCTTCAATTCAACATGGCCTGGGGACCAATGGAAGATGTGCTTCTGTTACATTGTATTATGTGACTGGTTAAGTGAAATTATGGCATCCATTTGTATTATTCTCGATCGAACTTACATCATTGTTTACTTTTGAAAGCTGCCAAATTTTGAATATAGTCTTTATTGTTATAATATAAAGTTTATGTTTACAGGAAAAAATTGAAAAACACATTGAAACAGAGAAGGAATACATTCAAGATTTAAATTCTCAAATTGAAAAAACTCAGTATTTATTGTTATGGGAGAGAAAAAGACGCGGGAAAGTTCATCATGGGAAGTCTGGAACTAGAGAAAATGTGGTGAATGGGTTGGAGAATAGGTTGCATATGGTGAGTTGAGTGTTTTTAATCTGTTCATATCTCACATAACATTCATTCTGGGTTTCAGATAATTATCTTATAAGATAGGAATCAACAGTGTGCTTTCAAATCGTGTGGTAGTGGCTAAACTGGTATACTCCAGTACGATAATGACATTGCAACGAAAGGAAAGTTTTATTATAATATTAATTATATATTATAAATTTGGTTACAGCATTTGTTGCATAATGCTGCAACGGCGTGTTGGTGGGGAACTACCCAGAGATGTGTATCATTTTACCTGGTCGGTAATTCATAGCTACAGATCTTGACAAATGATTATTCTACTACACTAGCCATCCCTGATGAACGCTAAATTAATTCAATACAAACTTACGTCATAACACTTCAGTCAATTGGTTCAGTTGAACAATCATTGACTAGTTCTTAATTGGCTTAGTACATGGATTTAAACCATATGAAGTTTTTTCGGGGTTGCAATTCTCATTAAATTCTTCCGAGGCCCTGGACCCAACCTTTTGAGGGACTTAGCTGAACATTTCTCAAAATCTTACACAGTTATAAAAAAAAAAGACAATGCAGAAACACTACTGTTGCTGATAGATATGCACTGTGTATTTTTGGACTCAGTGTTGGCACAACTAGTATCGCGCAACTAAGCAACTTAAAGTAATTCACCGCTGAGTTATGCAACTTGGGGTCCACAGTGCATGATCGGAAACCTACATAGGCAGGCAAAATACTGAATTCACCACAACATCTATTGCAAGATACATGTATTAGGCAGCACGCTCGGTCTATCTCTTTTCTTAGTATTGTACGATAATTCAAGGTGACAAGAAGTCTAGAGGTATAAGTAATGCAGAAAATATAAGTTTCTTAATTTTTTTCACCAATAGTGTTGAAAATTACACCTGTTTATGGATTTATATAAAAAAAACTACCATGAAACTGACGTGATAGGTTTGACCTGGAAGGTTAAAGATTTGGCAGCTGAATTTGAAAAAAAAAATCATATTTTTTCAAGAAAAGGTAGTTACAATTTGCAATAAAAAATAGAAACTTTCAAGGCATATACTATAAATTTCTTTTCATATTATGTTAGCTTGGACTTACTGCGGAACTGTCACAGATTCATTAAATTTACAAATGTACCCGATATCTCTTTTTTTTACCTTCTCTTGTTTTTCAAATACGAAAATCACAAAATTGTCATCTTTACTGGAAGAGCCCATGATTACAACTTATGAACTGACTCGACAAAATGTCTTATACAAGCAGATGTTATCACTTTTTAGTGCAGCAAAATTATCTTAACATGAAAATCATGCATCGCAATGATCATTCGATAAACATCATATCGCTCTAGTGTGCAGCTAGCTTTAGGCTCCTGAACTTTATCCTAAGATAATTTTGTTGCTCACCAAAGCGAAATAATCTGTTAGCAGAAGACTTGTTTTGAGTCAGTTGATCAGTTGTAATGATGAGTTTTTCCAGTGAAGATGACATTTTCGTAATATATTCGAATTTGAAAAACAGGAGAAAGAGATTAAGGGTACAGTCATATAATTTAATGAATTTGTGACACAGTTCAGCAGTAGTTGCAAGCTAACTACCAGAACATAAAAAAAGCTATGAACAAAACATGTCCTCTTAGTAAATTTAATTAAAATAGATCCATGCGTTGGGCTGTAGAACAATGCATATTTAGAAAGATAGACTTTTTGTTTTTTCCTTGCTCCTCACTATCATTATTGCCTTATAAAAAATTAAGAAAAGTACATAAAATAAATACACCTTGTCTTTGAATACGCTAACAGTATCAGAGGGTCAGAAGAGAACAGGAGTTGGTCAGGAGAGACCAGATAGGAAAGATGAAAGACTTGGACGAAATAGGACAGACTAGATAGATTTAATCTAAGGCTACATGAATCCAGGTTGGATTCCTAGGGATTGTCATACTATAGTAAACCCCTGTGGACAATACTATAGCAAAACAAACAACTGTTTTAAGACTCAAGAGACCTCAAAACGGATATATCTGCAAAAAGCTTGACTCGTCACATAATTTTCTCTATAATAGAAATATATTAAATAGAAATATATTTTCCTTGAGAATGGTCTATTTTGCAGTGGTGGAGTCGCATATTGGTTATGGTCTTAGTTGTTGGGGCGGCATTTATGCTACTAATCTTAGACCACTTATCAATGTGCAGAAGCGTATAATAAAAGTAATTTTGAAGAAAAAAAGATTTGATCATTCGGATCCACTTTTTCAAAAACTTGATATCCTCCCGCTTAGAAAGCTTTATGTCTATAAGTTAATAAAAGCATTATTGAATCTAAGATCAAGGGGAAAAGGAGGGTTTAATGCATATTGTTATGCGAACCTTAGAAATCCTCGTTTGGTTTTTGTGCCTCGGGCCAGGTTAACCTTATTTCAACAATGTCTCTTTTATAATGCACCTAGAATATTTAACTTATTGCCCTTGGAGTTAAAGGTAGACTATTCCGAAAAGAGAACCATGAAAATGGTTAAACATTGGCTATTTGGAATCGATGACATAGATCATATCTTGAAACCAGAAAATTGATTGATGTGTACAATTTACCGTTTTTTTAAATATTCTCTTGTGTGTGTGTCGTGTATGTTTGTATGTTTGTACCTGTTATTATGAGGTGTTTTGAGTATATGTATTTTGATTTGGGTATGTAGGTATAGATTTGTATATGTATGCGACATTAAAAAAAAAAATGTATGTATTGCGACGGTTTGGGAAAAGCCAAAAGTCTCAAGCCAATTTAAAACAGTTTAAATTCCCGCGATAAAGCCATGTAGATGGGAGACGAGGAGGGACGATGACGTCACGGCAACAGGTGTTGAACACTGCATGTTGGATCGTGTACAGTCGCTCCGACTTGTTTCTTATTTTATTAAAATACTAAATTATTAAAATAAATTAATGTTCAGTAGAATCAACCGATTAATAATATCGAAAAATAAATTTAAAAGCAATTAAAACAAAAAAGTTATTCAAGTTTTTATAGGGGCTCAAAAACCTAAAATTTGGAAAAAACTTAAATTCAAAATTCAAAAAACGTAGAGTCATAACTCAGAGGGGAACTAATAATAATAATAAAGAAAAAATATGAATTAATAATAATTAGCAGGTGAAAATGGACTTAGAAAGTCATTCTTGGGGAGTTTTTTGGAATTTTTGAGTTGAAGGGGGGATTATTTAAAAAATAATAATAAGTACTATTGTAGAGACCACAATAGGGCACAATAATATGTACTTAGAATCAAATTTGAGAATAAAATAAGGGAGATATAATAATTACAAAACGTAAAACTTTAAAGCCCAAAAGCGGTTAAATTAAAAGTTAAAGGGGTAAAATAAGATTGTAATTATAGCTATCTAGTATGTAAAATTGTAAAACATCAAAGCAGAAGTAATAATATATAATGGGGGGGTTTTTATGAACAAAAACTCATACGACACAAACTTTAGGACTTCAAGAACGTATAACTCGGGAACCAAACGAGTTATGTGAAAAGTACAAACAGAGTTTTTCGTCGTAGTAGAAGAGGAACAAGATTTCGTCAAAAGAATTTTGAGAAAGGACTTATCTCAAAATTTGAAAAGGAGAAAAATCGAATTTCGGGAAAAGGGCGATAACTCGCGAACGAAGCGCAGTAGAGCGATGAATCAAGTTCCACAAGACCCACAAGATGGAAAGGAAGAAGAATCCGAAAGGAACTTTAAAATCGGTTCGAGCGTTCGAAAGTTACAGCGAGTTGAACGAAAAAACGACCAAAGTAGAAATTTTCATGCAAAAACATGAAAAGTAGCGCGCGCATCCTCAACATGAGTCTAAAGTCAGAAACATCATATTGCCAACTTGGATCACAGATAACGTTGAAGAAGAAATACAATAAATTATTAATTAAAAGGTGTTTTAATTAATAATAAAGGAAGAAAACTGTTCATTAGTCAAAAAATATGACTAATAAAATATATAGTGTAAATATTTCAGACCAAAAGGGCCTGAAAACACATAATATGAAGAAAATACCTTTTTCCCAAAAAGGGAGGAAAATTGGCTCCAAGAAGGGGATTAATTCCCACTGACAGGGAGACCGTAATTTATCCGTCGAAAGACGGGTACTTTTGATTTGGAATCGACGCGAAAAGGACGTTTCTTCTGCAACCGACTCTGAGCTGAGAGGAAAAATCAACTGTCACTCTACTTAACTGGACTTAGAATAATTTCAACTCTAACCGAACTTCAAGGCAACTTAGAAGAATTCGAGACCAGCATTCAACTACATAGCAGCTTACAGACTCTGGATCGAAAACATCAAATCAACATCAGCCTAATTATACAACAAATTCCAAATCCAACTAGAACTTCTAATAAAGTGTGAAGGTATCTTATACTTAAGGAATAGTTCGCAAATATTAACTTCATTTAAAATATACCGTCATTAGGGGAATTATTAGAAATTAAATTCATTTTTTAAACCTCTGCTTTGGTGTTGAAAATAATTAATAATTAAATACGACTTTTTCAGTACAGGAAAAACTGTTGGTGGTTCTGTCTGAAAAGTCAAGCGTTTTTATTTTGTTTAGGATATAGAAAATCTTACATTGAGAAATTTTGTCAAATAAATAAATAGTTGTGTTATTGTTTAATCAAATTGTTTGGTGTTGTTAAAAAAGTTTATAAATTTAACATTTTTTTTTTTGAGCAAAAGAGAAAAGAATATATATAAATAATTCATTTCTAAATTTTGTTGTGTTTTCAATATATATCCATTCTGTGTATGCTATTAACCTTGTTTAAATATAAATCTTATGTGTGTGTGCTCTGGTAATATAATTTTAAAATTTTAAAAGTTATCATCAGAACTTAAGAGCCGATTTCTCCCAAAAGGCACGACCTTGGAGAGAGAGAGTGTTAATCTTAAGAAAGAGTCAAATAATCGAGCATTGAGATAAAATTCAGGGAATTTTGCGTAAATTAAAAGTTAGTAAGTTTATGAGGACAAGCTCATACTTATTAGAGCCAAGAGTTGCAAAATCTTTGATTCAAAAAGGTAAAAGTGAGCATCTTGGTCTTGCCCGCGCTTGCTCTGAGAAGAAAGGTGGTTCGCCCAGTCGGTGGTGATCGTACAGCGAGTTTAAGAGTTCGTGATAAATAGTGTTCCAAAAAGGGAACAAAGAATCTTAAATTCGTAAGGAGCGTAGCGTGGTAAGTGGCGTTCCAAAGTACGGGCAAAGAGAACCCGACGGGACCGAGCGTAGCGTGGCAGTATGTATGTATGTATGTGTATGTGTGTGTATGTATGTGTATATATATATATATATATGTGTGTGTGTGTGTGTGTGTGTGTGTGTGTGTGTGTGTGTGTGTGTGTGTGTGTGTGTGTGTGTGTGTGTGTGTATGTGTGTATATATATGTATATATATATATATATATGTATATATGTATATATGTGTATTTTGGCTTGGATTGTTATTATTATTTTAATAAAAGTAGATTATATTATTTCTTTTTATTTTATATTGATGCACAGCTGGTCAGCTCATGACTCTTTCTGTTTGTTTTTTGAACTGATAGCAATCCCAACACAGGCATTGCCTCTGGGGTGCTTAATTTATTTTACAAACATTAAAATTAACTGTTGACGTGTAAGTAATTATAGTTTTTTTTTTTAATGTTATTATTACTGAAGTTTATTTTTTAAGTTTTATATGTATCATATTATTTTCATTTTTATATGTATTATTGAAGTGTACTGTTGTTTTTGTTTGTGAAATAAATATTTTCATTAAAAAAATATATATAAGAAAGTATCAACAGACAATTAGAAAATTAAATTATTTAGAAATCAATGAACAAGTGATTTTAATTAATTAACCCATCTCCGTTATTAAAACCCATTGTCACACATCCTGCCAGGTCATTTACCTTCTCAGGTAGTCCTGATTCATTCCCCCTTTCTTGCCTTCCATCCCCCACTTTCTTAGTATAGATGTTTGTACTTAAGTTTGATTTTGTAAATTTTAGTTCATAGTTGTCTGAAGATGCTTAATTGTGAAACAGCTGTCACAATAAATGTTGATTTGTGAAATGTTACATGTGAGTTATTTACCTTAATATGAAATTTCACCAAGTACCGACTGTGTTTACACTTAAAGTAACAATTTCTTCGTTTAAAACTAAATAAAACGAAGTCTACTCTAATTTTTCTGTATAAGTGTCTTTATTTATCAATTTTCTGTCACTTGATAATGGGAGCTGATTCTTATTCTCAAAACATCATGAATTAGTTTTTATATAGAGAAATGATGTCAAACTTCCAATTAAACTATAGCCATAAAATGACGTAAGCTCTTTAGTATTTTACATATTTAAACAATGGTGACAGTTAATTAATATTTTGTTTTTTTCTTGCTTGTTTTAGTCCAGGGTGAAATTAAGTGAAACGCTCAAAGAAAACCAACAGTATCGAAAGGAAATTGACTTATATTTAAAAACTCGTTCCAACTTCAACACATTGTACAATAGACTGATCCATAAACTGAGTGTTGGGAAAAATACAATTCAAGATATACTGCAACAGTCAGAGCATGTATACAATGAGAGGTAGGTACTTATCTGAAAGGTTGTTCTTATCCAAAATCTAGGTGAAAGTCTATCTCTCTGTCCAGGTGCATTTGATCATACAGGGGTACCTTATTCCACTTTTGTTGCTTAAAGACAAAAAACTTTCCAGTCATTATCGCCTTATAAAAAAAAGAAAGAAAAGAATATGAAATGAAGACCCATAGTCCTCGAATTCTCTAATAGCGCCAGGGATGGAAAAGAACAAGAGTTGGTCAAGCTTACTATCTAGGGATACCTAACAGGTATCTTTTCTTTAAAATTTTCTCTTGTTGTTTAACGGTGAAAACCTTTCGGTCATTGTAATGTATGCGATTGTACAAGAGTGGGAGTATTGCGTGACATCGCATGATATGAGACGTCATTTCGGGTGATATTGTTGAATAAACGTTATTGGCTGAAAGTCAGTACTTTTTTCCGCCAAGCCCAACCTGATGCTTCCCATCTATTGTTTTTGTGCCAGCAGTCTAAAACTCACCTTCCTAGTATTAACATACAGTTGTATCTAAAATGGATTATGATGTGTTTTATTTCATTTGAACTCATCTTTAGTAATATATTAGAGCAAATATATTACAGTGGCAACGAGGATATTGGTTACAATTTTAAACAATGTGAAGACATTTAAAAAAAGTTATTACAAACGTTTTTTAAAAAAATTTTTGGTAGTGATATTTGGCCAGTGTCGAAGAGAACGTGTAGTGTCTTTCATGGTTGAAGAACAGAATATTTCAGTGTGCAGCATAAGCAACATGTCTACCACAATAATTGGGAAACTCAGCGAGTTTAATAGTGCAGACGAGACGTGGAGTTCGTACATAGAAAGGTTTGAATTGTTTGTTGTATGCAACAGCATTCCAGATGATAAAAAAGTGTCCACTTTATTAATGGTAGTATGCGTAAAAACATTTAGCTTATTATGAGACTTGTGCACCCCGAATAAACCAGGAACAAAGACGTATAATGAATTAGTTACAACAATTAGGGAACATTTATACCCTAAACCTTCTTTTATATCTGAAAGATATAAATTCAGTTTAAGAACACAACATAAAAGCATTGCCGAATATATTGCTAATTTGAAAAAATATCAACTTATTGTGAGTTTGGTGCATCATTAAATGAACATTTCAGAGACAGATTGGGTAGCAGTTTAAAAAGTGACGCAATCAAACAATGACTTCTATCCGAGACTACCCTGACGTACGAGAAGGCGGTGAAGATAAGTACTTCTATTGAGGGAGCGGAGAAGGATGAGCAAACAACAGCAGGAGGCAGTGACCTTCAACTGAGGATGGAAAGAATGGCAGTTTCATGGAGACAATTGAAGCCTGGGAAACAGGAAGTCAATATAGTCTAACCGGGAAACTACAATAAATTTGTCCGACATCAAGGAACAGCTCACTTTAGAATTAAATGATATTAAATTATGATAAAATAGTAACGCAGTTAGGTACTTTAATAGATAAACAAAAAGTTAACATTGAAATGATTGAAAAGAAAATTCTAAATGGAAGAATATCAGTCAAGAAACTTTTGTCAAATTGGAAGATATGGTGACTCATGAAATTAAAAATTATGAACTAAAAATTTCTAAGGAACTAAAAGAAGTAAAAAATTATAAAGATTATTTGAGTAGGCCTTCCTTAATATTAAATAAAAAATTCAATAATGTTGTTAAAGGGCTTTATTCAAAAGCATTATTAGAATCTTTAAATGTTTTTGAAGAATTAAAAGGAAATAATTGGGAGCTAATGCTCATTTATATAAAAAGAATTTTTAATCAGTGCCATGGGGGGGGGGGGTCATTAACTGGAGGCTGTCTTGGGGTTTGTATTGAACTGAGTAGGTACAATTTTTACTCATGCCAGTCAAAAGATTGGTGATGATCATGATGATTTCTATCATGTCACAAGTGTTTAAAACTCTCTATCTGGCGATCGACCCAGCTGGGTCGATCCATGACGCTTGATCGACTCAAAAACACGTATTTTGCAATTCAACATTTCGCCCACTTACAATCACCCTATCACAATAAATAAAATACCGTTGGAAAGCTAATGTTCCGTAGATGCATAATCATGCAAAAAAAAATACCACAAAACATTATAAATAATATTTCAAAAATTAGTAAAATTTGCATATTTTTAATGCGTAATATCAAAGATTTGACCTGTGCGGTTGAAAACAGAAATGACACCATTTTTTCTCAGATGTTCTCACAAATCTATTTTTCTGTCAAACAGATCGACCATAACACTGTTCTGTAGATCACATCTTTCTCTTTCGATATGTGCTTTCCAAATCTTTCTATCTGTTATAGTTCGCGAGAAATATCTATTCTACGAAGTAGTAACCAAACAGAACCAGACTCATTTTTCTATCAGTGCAGTTTACTAAATAGGATATATCAATTACTTACATTCATATTTTGTAAAAGATCTTTACACTATTTGGAAGATGAAATTTAGATCTTTTAGTTGGTACCACTCATTACGTCTTAGAGATATTTTAGGGTATTATTTCCGACTTGCAAGTTATCGTTTTACTCAGGCTTGTTTGTGTACTAAAATGACATATTGTGATAGGCGTAGTGCATGGCTTGGGATTATTTGTTATTGTGAAGTTATTTTGTTAGGTATGTTTATTTATTTATTATAATTTATTTATACAAATTATAATATCTGTATTATTGTTTGTAGATTTATTGTTTCGAGTGAATTTTATTGTCAGACATCTAATACTGAGGCTGTCTAGAGATAGGTTAGGTTATATCTGATCTAACCTTTTTAGCAAATTTCCATTTGTTTACATATAAAAATAGTTTTGTCTAATGAAAATTTTATAAATTGATTGTTTTTACCAAAATGTAGGCTAAATTTATATAAATTTTTATAGACCTACCTATAAATTCTTTGAAAAAATGCTGATATATTTAAATAACCATTTGGCATTTTGCCTTTAGTTTTTGTAAGAATTTTTGATTTCTGAGATACTAACTAATGAAATATTATAAATTGATTTTTCTTTTTAGCAACTATTATCCACAAATATATTACAAATCTCTAGTATTGAAAAAATTCAAAACAAACTATGTATGGTGTACATTAACTTTTCTGTGCAATTTTTGCCTCGGCCACCAGACGATTTTTTGATTCCTGACCTAATAACTATATTTTTTTCCTGACCTATATAGATCTTAATTTTTTTTTCACTACACAACTAAATTCTATGCACTTTTCTGAAGGAAATATTAATTTGTTGTTGTGTTATGCATAATATTACTAATTTTGGTGAATTTTTCAAATGAGGCCTAAGTTTTTACCTTTTTCCGTAAAATCTTCTTTTTTTTGAAAATGTAACAAATTAATTTTTTTGTTTTCTAAATATATTCACAAATATTATACACAACTTTTGTATATCTTGAAAAAAGGTGGTAAGCTATTGATTTTGGATGATGCAGGTTTTTTCTGAAAAGTGTTAACCTCATTTTTTGGCACCTAACATACTTACTCCAAAACCGTTTCATATAATTAAAAAAATTTTTTTTTACATAATTAAATTCTACACATCTTTCCGAGAAAAATGATATCCTATAAGTTAAGTTTTGTATAAAAATAATATATTTTATTAATTTTTAAACAAAGGAAGAGAATTAACATCTGACCATATATAACCGGGTAGAGGGTAATAGAAGTGATCAGAAGGACACAATAAGTTTGGAAAATGGTTGGGAGGAGGAATTTTAGATTAAATGATGAACAGATTTTTTTTTTTGTAATCTCTACATTGTAAAGTAAATATTTTAAACATTTTAGTAGATTTTAAATTAAGTTAAAAAATAAATTAACATAATGTTTATTTTTAATAAATTTGTAAATTTTTTGATAACATGATTGAAATTTAACGAGATGTATTAAAGGAATGAAGTTGATATTTTGAACTATAAGAGTTGTTTGAGTTTATTTTTTGTAAAATAATGAGAATAGTTAATTTAAGGATAATTAAAATTTCAATAAGGATGTTAGGTTAGTAAAAGAATAAGTAAAATTCTTGATGAATAGGTTAGGTCTTATAAGTTTAAAAGTAATAAGAGACAAATATAAAAGGATAAATAAAAAGTTTATTTATAATCTTTAAGGATTACAATGATAATTAATTACAAAACTGTTTTTACAGAATTTTAAATAAACATAATACAGTAATATGATAATACAAGTGTACAATGAATAAATAAATATGTAACTTTTGAATAAAGAATATTTTGAGGATGGGTTAGGATTAACCATGATTTTATTAAACAAAATGACAATATACAATGAAATAACAGATTTTTTCTCAATGGGAGACATAATGATGGTAATGAAACTTATAAATAGATAAACTATATAATTAATTACAATGAGAAGTTTTATAAAAGTATGGTGAAGTTGATAATAATCTTTTTAGAAATAAGACATAATTTTTTTCTCAAATTAGGTGATTTGGTATTTGATGAAATTTTTATAATTTAGGTAGGGATTTCAGATTTATAACTTAATATTTTGATGATGTGGTAATGAGATAATTTTATTACAACAACAATAAAGGTTTAAGTTGGTATAAATCAAGTTTAGTGGTGTAATTTTTTTTAATGATGATCTGTGATGATAAAAGTTGAATAATATTTTTTCAACGGTTTAATAAATAGTTAATCATTCTTCGATGTGATCATTTATGAGTGGCTAGTAATTTGACATTATAATAAATGATTAGTGATTCTTTGATGATATAATTCTACGACAATAATAATTCTTCGTTGATATAACTCTATGACAATATTTCTTTGATGATATAGTTCTACGATAATATAATAACTAATAGTTTTTGACAATAATTTAATTGAGCGGTGATTACAGATAGCGCCAATTAGCATGGAACGCGAACAGGGGAGTATGCAAGTCTCCTACTCCAGCACCCACTAGTCTGGAGAACATTTCCCCTATCACGGCGGTGTACAGTTGGTCGCTCCATGCGTTTGTCTGCCGCCTGCCTATGACACCTTACAGTTACTAAAGCCATATTATCGTTCACAGCGACACAATCGTAACATAGAGTGGCTAGAACAGCAACTGACTACTTTTTGGTGCTGACTGTACTGAAGACTCACAGTCGAGTAGGAGAGGGTACGACCTTAGAGCCCATGCTCAATTGACGCTTCACGCTGCCTGGCACTATCTGTTCAATTATATATTGATTTATTTTAAAGGTGAATTCATGAATGATAAGGTTGATAAAAAATGATAAGATAATAATTAATTTTAATGAATAGGAATAATACATAAAATCCAAGTAAACTGCTTAAGATTGTTTTAGAAGGGTGGAGAAATAGGGTAGGGATTGATTTATTGAAATAGGGTAGGGAAACTCATTTCAATCATATTAGATTAAAAGGGGGTTGAATTTGAATTGTAATTCAATTTAGTCAATAGTATTTGATTTTTTAATGTTGATAATAATTTATAATTATTGATTGATAATAATTTGTGATAACAAAAAACATAAATGATTTAATAATAAATTTGTAATAGGATATAATATGAAATAATTTATTTCGGTAAATAAAAAAATAATATAATAAAAATGATTCCTAATAATAAAGTATTAAAAAATTAATGATAATATAATGTTTATTAATTATGATGAATATTGATATTTTGTATTATAAATACTTTGTGAATTTTGTCTCTTGTAAAAAATGATATATGACGTTTTTGTAATTTTTGTATATGATCTTTGTTTGTATATAGCGATATGTGATGGTATTTAAATTTTGTTGTATACAATTATTTGTAGGCTATATTGTTTTTGATGATAGTATATGATAGTATATTTGGGTTGTTTGTAATTTGATGATGTTTTCATATATTGAATCTGTAAGAGGATGTCAAAGGGTTTGGATTTTCCCATCTTACTTTGGGACTTTCAGCTTCTTGTTATTGCATAATGCTCAAAGGGGGGAGGGGAGGGTTTCTGTAAGCATGGGACATCTACAACCAATAATGATAAAATCTGTAATTGATAATTATAAATAAAATCTGTAGTAGATAATGGTTGATGTTAAAGAGTGGTTTATAATAAAACAATCTGTAGTTGGTAGATATGATAAAATAATAATTGGAAATAAAATGTAGTAAGAAATAAAGACAATGGTTAGAAAACATTGTGTGAAAAAGTCTAGAATGTAAAAAAGGGACAAAGTGCTTTTATTAATGTAAAAATAATAAATTAAAATATTTATGAAATAGCGGGAGTGTAGTCTGTTGCATAGAACAAAGACGTGGGATGCCGTCACATGCTATGAACAAATATGTAAAGTATATTGTGATCTGATTGGTTGAATAAATTCAAACAAATTTCGAGAGCTCGAGTTGCACTGTGATAATTTACTTCTATCAACATGAAAAAGAAAGAAAAATTATATTGAACTTGATGAGTTCCTACGTTATTTATTTATTGAAATTGAATTTAATTATTGTTAATTGATTAATATTGGGCGCCAGACTTATTGTCCTTATTTAACATAGAAAAAATGAATTTAATAAATTTATAATCTCAAGGGTCGTAAGCTCTTTTAAAAGTGTACTCCACAGTGATATTGGTTTTTTAAAAATGAAAACATTTGTAGCTGAAATTTAACAATAAACATTTATTAATTAAAATCATACACATACATGAATAATTCAAATATAAAATTATAAATTATACATCCTATTTTAAATTTGTTATATTTTCCTTTTAAGAAGGTTTTTAAATTCTGACAAAAAAATTCTTGACTCTACTTTAATTTTTATGTTGCAACTTTTGAAAATTATTTTAGTGAAACAAACAGTTTAGTATCATCTGTAAATCTTTCATATTTTAATTTACTTTATTCAACCAAATGTTGAATTCATGAAATATCTTTGATTTAAAAAATATGAAATAATGCTTTAAAAATTATTAAAATTATAAATTCTTACATAAAATCATAGAACAAATAGTTATTATAAATATTTTAACAATACTTGATATTTTTAGTGTTTTTTAACACTGAGTTCAGGTCCTTTGTTGAATTAATGTCCAGTTCTCCAGTCCGTTGAGTTGTAGGCTTTTGTGATGGTACCTGCTTGTTATCTACACATGTTGAGAGATTAGTTGTCATAATTTTGGTCACACACGTCGATAATACCTTTTAAAACGTCTTTTGACACAAAGTATACAGTTCTTTATTTTCATAAAAACTTATGTCTATCTCGAAAGTTCATTGTTCGTTTTGTTGAACACGTGCAAAAATTGCATCACCTATATAAAATATGCGTTTCTTAATCTTTTTATAACACAAAAAGTCAATTCATAAGCAAACCTCATTCACTAATACATGTCTATGCTCGAATAACCGATTTTCGATACTTTAGCACTACATTCTATAAAAAATTAAAAAATTTCTGACCGCTCTGAAAACAGAAATATGTCTCTACTCTTTGAGTACTGAACCTAGACTGTCTTAGAAATTCGCCACGAGATCTCTTGTCCTATAACTGGAAACCGTTCCTCATTCCTCTGTTATTTCCGCTGTTATAAACAGTTCACACACCCTTACTTTTTGCACACATTATTTATTAAATATAAAACAAATAAACACTTGTAATCACTTATGTTATACTAAAATTAAACACTTGTAGTTAATTATGTTATACTAATATTAAACATGGTTGTTTATTTTTGTTGTCTTGAAAATCTATCTTGTTTCTATAAATGAATTTACTGAAGACTGCATATCATTTCAATGGCTTCCCCCCTTTCTGTATTTTCATCACGCGCTTTTAAATATATGATAAACTCCAATTCTAATTTTCACATTATTACAGCACCCGTAATAACTCGAGTGCAACCTTACTAAAAAACGGAACGGAATTTTTAGGGACTTTTTGACAAGTTTTCATTTGAGTGACACGTACTAGAGAGTTGTCCTCAAACCGAGGCTTTTTATTGAAAATGTAGAAATGAACAAGTGAGTGTGAGTATTTAAAACAATGACAAATGTTTGGTAAATTGATGAAATAATAAGTTTTAAATGGAAAAGTAATTGTAGATGGAATTAAACAAGTAAATCGTAAGTAAAGATTGCACTGACTACTTTAACCAAACTTTATAATAACAGGGACAATGAATGATTGTAAAGTCTAAATGGACAAACATTAAGAGTAGGGTTTTATTTTAGATATAATTTGTTTAATATAATTAATAGTAATAATTAATAGTAGTTGTGTTTAATAAAAAATATGTATTATGAAAATTAATATGTCTAGCTAAAATAATTTAAGAGCCCCTATTTAGCTAACCTAACCACGTTGGACGTTTTGAAGCCGGGAAGTACAGAAATGAAGGCAAGAACCTAGTAAGTAAAATTAATAATATTAAATTAATATATAACTTTTGTTTGTAACAAATACCGTTACATGTTTTTGCATCACTTATTTTGTTCATAAAGTTATTTGTGCAACATTTATTATTATATTACTTTGTGTTGGATTAATGTTTTATTATTTTTATCTAGAGAGAAATTAATCAAGAGACTATCAAAACTTAAAGAGAAAGGCAAATTGTCGTTTAATACTCAACGTGCCGAGATGTTTGAGCTGATGTTATGTAAACCAAAGGAAAAAGCTCACTTCGATTTTCTTTCTACCAAGAATACTGACAGAAGCAGTATGTTGCAACAAAGGAAAGCATCGTACACTATTGAAGCAGAAAGATTACAAACTGCAGAGAAAGTCAGTTTATACCAAAATATTTTAGAGCAGATAAATAATTATGCCGAAGAATGTGGAGCAACTGATGGTGCAGCTGAGTTTTATATAAAGGAGGAAGCGAATTTGTACCAGTTGTTACTTTATGCCAATGAGCTCAATGATGAGGTAACTTCTTTCATTAATTTTGTGGTGAATGTATTTTGATGAAGATATTAGACCATAATTAGTAGACGATATGACATAGGGTAATGGACACGGTATAGTACGAGCATATCATCAAGAGAACAGAATCTAACTTTTTGTTTGGATACCCTAACAGATTTAGAGTCACCTTTTGAGGATTTAAGACAGATATAACAATGAGAGGGTCACTTATAGTGAGTATGGGCGTGGCAATCAGGATCTACAATGACTTTTCATGCAGATTAGGGTTATATCCCCCACTTTCATCTCGCTTGATTAACAATTGTTTTTTTCCGATCCTGATGCTATTAGAGTATTCAGGGAGTAGAGGTTTTTATTTTAAGCTCTTTTCTTTCTTTTTTTTTTATGAAGCGATGTTGATCAAGAGGTGTTCCTCCATAAAAAACAAGAAAATAAATACAGATGTCAAATTTGTTGACGGGAGCCCAGTGAGATAATAGGGTTGGTATAACAGGATATCTGTCGGTTTTGATCGTATAAGAAGGAATCGCAGAAGATCTTCTGTGCAAGTATGAAAGTGTTTGCTCAACAGAGATTCAGTAGGGTGTCTGTGGATTAACTAACCACGAAGATTTTAAATTCACTGATCCGATGTTCCTCATGGAGTTCATATGCATTTTTTCTCTTTGAAACAATTTAAATTTATGAAGCCAAGGTTTTTGTAATGATTATTTCATATAGTTAGGCGCCATTTTGTAATGTTTCATTAGAAAAAATAAAAATTATTTCTCTTGAAGAGAGTGTAACTTATCTCTGAGGTCGCAAGTTCTTTTGGAAAAAAGTGTACTATGTAGAATATTGAATAAAGTACAGAATCCTTTTTATTCTGAAGTGTACTACAACGAAAAAACTCAACTGTTTGATTTTGAGTTAGACTGTACGTTTCCCCTGATTTATTTAACAAATGCACAAGTCTCAAATCCAGGAATTTTTTTGTCCAGGATTCGTTCCCGCAAGATAGAGAATGAATTAATCAATCCACTGGAAGTTTTGGTTTCTTTTTATTATCTGGCCTGGATTGACTAATTCCTTCAACAGTTTAAGTTTCCCTAAACTGCTGGTACCCCCCTATTTGATTCAAATACTTCCAGTTCTAAATTTACTTTATACTATTGCTCAGGGAAAGCACGATTTTACTTTATTATTTCTACTATTCCCTAGGGAGCGTGTTCTTGAGAATACCTTTGTCACACAATATATTTTACCTTAATGCCCAATTTAGTTTACTAATAGCACAAGTGGTATGGATAATTAAAAATACAAACACATGATTGTTAATTTTGACAAGTTAAAATAATTTATTCAGTCTGCTCTTTTTTAAAGTAAAATTCAATCTTCTCGAAATTTAACAAAAACAAATTATTTAAAAACAAACAAAACTTATGACATCTTATAATTTAAAATCATATAAAAGAAACATTTCATCTTACATATTATACTTTTATTATTTATTTTATTTAGGTGGCAGATCGGCAAATTTTTATTTAGAGGAAAATTACATATTCAAAATTTCTATTATTAATAGTTAAATTTCCTCTTTCTAATCCCTGAACGCTATTTTCTCAGTTTTGAAATTTAACTAGCCGTTCAGGATTGATTTAATAAATTTTTATGTAATACAAAAGAAAAATATCCACACTCAATATTATATAAATTTACAAAACTTTAATTAAACATCTTAAATCTATATCCCAGGAAAATCAGTGGAATTTAATTTAATTTTCGGCCAATTTTGCCTTATTAATATAAAAGGGATACCTTGACTGGTGATATGAAACCTTGACCGCCGTCTGGAAGATCCTGGTTCCTTGATGATCCTGGATATGGGAATATGTTGTTTTTCTGGTGTCCGTTCGTTGTAGAAGTTGATTAGAGATCCATGTAGCTCAGCGAAGTTCTAGTGACGTGTTATTGGGGATGAACACTGGATGTAAGATTCATTCACTTTTTAAGAACTCGCTGAATACTTGCTAAATCACCATTTCACTAAACACTTCTTTTTTCTATACGACTTCTCTTTTTAACTGATTTTGAAACATTTAACTTTTTTCTTTAAAACATTTTCACCGTAACTTCAGGCATAGTAACTACTTATACCTTTACAGAAATTTTAAGACGAGAGAGCACTTGGGCATAGTAACCCCGTAGTATTTCAAAACAGTTTTTTATGAGAGAGCTCGGGCATAGTAACCCCGTAGTATTTAAGAAGAACTTATTTATGAGAGCTCGGGCATAGTAACCCCGTAGTATTTGAAACCAATTTTTTTTATGAGAGAGAGCGACCAAGTCGCGTGCGGCTATATTTATAGCCGAAAACTACCATATTCTCGTACCAATTTATTTCCCTCACAGGGATAATACGATAGTTTGTTTTTTCACCTTTTACACGTAGTTTATTTGCAAATTTTTCCTTCTATTGTTGAGTTTATTTATTTATGATTAGTTTGCTATCGTCCACGTCCTTAAATCCCTTTCTATTAATTAATTTTCAGTAATTAGTCTTTTTTATTGAAACGTAAGTGAGTTGGTATCCTTGGCTCCGCCCCTTCCGGCGTCACGAAGCGATGACGTTTCAGCCTCTGCATATTCCGACTTGCTACTGTACAATTTCCTAATGTTTCTTGTTTATAATAATTTAATGGTTTTCCTAATTACTTTTTAGTGTTTTAATCACCAGCATCTTGTAGGTCTTGATCTCTTCTTTCGCGAGTAGTTCGCGTGGTGATTATCGGCCCGCCCGTTCACCTGTAATCCGTTACGCAATTTTCGATTTTGGTTTATCACACCTTTCACATTACAGTTTTGAAACTTCACTAATCTGTTCATCTTGTGTAACGAATGCACTAGCCGCTGCGATGATTCTCTGTGACCTTCAGATCCTAGTTTTTTCACACTTGTTTTCACACGTCTTCATTTGGGGGGGGGGGGTTTATTATATACTGATTACCCCGAGACTTACATTTTCTATTTCATACTTAAATCTAAACAGGTTTTATGTTTTATTCAACTTTTAATCTTTATCATTTCCCTTAACTTTTTAAATATTACGTTTTTCAAAATTGTTCGAAGAATATTTTATTCTTAGAATTCTTTATTGATTTCAAAAATATCAAGGTTTTTTATTTTTGAAAATTTTTGGATTCTTCATTCAAATCTATTGTAGCGTGTGTTAATTTTTATGAAATAACCGTAACTGATCTGTATTGCGTACAACTTGTACTACAATTACACATCCTATAACAGTATTATTTCATATTTTAAAAATTCATCAAATACAGATTTTTTATTCAAAATCTACCGACATACGATTTTACTGTCACAACGGGTAGTCGAAAGTTGACTTTAGACCGAGTCATAGGTCAGTTTCACCGACTCGCGGTGAAGAGCAAAGTCGCTTACAATTCAGCCAAACCTTGTATTAGGATTAGATTTTAGTTTTTTCATTTTTGACCAAAATATAATCCCATGCAATGAATTTCCGTTGTAGTACATTTTATTATTGATAAACACAATATAACATCAGAATTCATACAAGTCAAATAACACATATAAAGATAAAATCATACATATATAACATCCTACATATTAAATAATTAAAAATTACGTTCATTAAAATTAAATTTATTATTATTTTTTATGGTTGCAACCTACTTTCAAATTAAAATTTTTATATATTGAGAAGCTAATATTCTTTTTTATCTTTTATAATTATTTTCATAGAACTTTAATTCTTTTTCAAATTCAAAAACATCAAAATCATAACTTTAAACAAGGAAAATCTTTTATTTATAAAAGATTTATAAAATTACACTCCAATAACATAATATGATTTCTTCTTACAAAAAACATGAAACAATTTAATAAAATAGGACTCTATATTTGTACTAGTTTTATCTAGTTAAGTTGGGCGCCATTTTGTAATGTTTTAAAATTACAAAAAAATAAAAATAAATTTATAACTCTAAATGTGAATACTAATTTCTCATGGGTCTTGAATTCTTTTGAAAAAGTGTACTAATAAAATATTGGATAAAAGAAGTCATAATATTTATTAAGACAAAATTATCTTTGCAAGAGTACATAAAATATAAAACAAAAATACTTGTAAACAATTGTTACAAGTTAAAACATCCTATAAATATTTATCTAAAAAAAAAACTTTTTTTAAAGACTTTAATTTTATTAAATTTTGATTGCAACTTAGTTCTTGAAATAAAATTAATTCAAGTTTTGATATATCAATTTACTTCTAAGTTTTATAAAAATATCATTTATGAATTCATATTAAAAATGTTCTAAAAATTTTGAATGAGAAACATTTCTTATATGTTCTAAAAATTTAACATCACATTCTAGATAGCATATCATAGACATCAGACAAAATTAAAAGATTCACACAAAATTATAAATAATTAAACAATCATTTTTCTTATTCTACATATAATAGTTTATCTGAGCTTTACCAGACACATGGCAAACTTTTCACCAAGAAACACAACTTTTCCACCTTGGAGTCATATAACACTGTTCATTATTATTAAAGAAATCATTTTTCTTAATACACAGTCTTTGTTCTAGACTGGACACGATTACACGAGTGACCTTGGGAGTTCAATCTCGACTTAAACACACAATCTTTAGCTTAAACGTCACCAGATTTGTATGATATAACACTATTTACTAAAATAAGTCATTAATATAGAATAAAATACTTTTCCTTATACTTTTTCTTTATTCGAGACTGGACTCGCCAGTCCGGACCATGTGGTCTCATTTCAAAGGTTCATTCCAGACCAAATATTCATTTTCCAAATAGCAAACGTACTGTATTTACACCACATAACATTATTCACCACAACAGTTCATTATTATTGAAAATGACTCTTTACTTTATACTTTTTCTTTGTCCTAGGCTGGACTCGTCAGTCTTGTCGATGTCCTCCCGCTTCGTGAGTTCTTTGTAGACTAACTGAATGTCCGTTGGCACTAAATCCTTCTTTTTGTCAAACACGTGTATTGCACTTTTTTAATTACAAAGTTTATAATCACTCTAATTATTAAAATACATACAATAAATTTCTCCGATCATTTACCATTAATTAATCCATTTATTAATTTTAACCTATATTGAATTTAATCGAAAATACAAAGTACATTACGCCATTACTTTGCCTATCCAAGATCAGCTATTCCTTTGCCTAGACATAATCCCCCCCATTCCTTGCAAGATCAAAGAACTAAAAACGTACACTATTACAAACATGAGACAATTCTATAAACACAATATTCAAATTTCAACAAAATTCACAAGTTTCAATTAATTATATAACTTAGTTTATATGGCAAATAGTTTAGGCATGTTATACCAGACATATATCAACATTTTAGATAGAACTTTTAATTGAAAACACATCTTTTCCGGGTTGAAGTCACATGGCATCGTTTCAATGAAATCACGTCTCCCTTTTTAAAATTTACTTTTTTACATTTTAACTTCACTTTTATGAACATAACAAATGTTTACTTCATCATTAGTTCAAAACATTCCATTCAAGTTAATTAGTTTTTGTTTAAAATACAATTACTTATTCTTTTTTATATTAGTTTTCCGGCTTACTAATGCACATTGTCCATTGCACAATATTACATAGTCATAACTTTTCACATTCGAAAGTTTATTTTTAGCCAATAGAAACCAACTAACATTATTATATAACTGTATTTGTAAAATAGTTCTTGGTTTCTCAAGAAAACACTTTCTTTTTATAATTCCACTTTGTCTCGGCAAACATTTTTATCGACTGAGTGTACTATTCCTTTCAAAGTTCAGCTTAGACTGACTTGCCATTTGGGCGGTTAGTAACAGCTTTCGTTCTTTGTGTTCAAAACGTTAACATTGCAATTTTCTCATGATTAAATTTATACCGGTTTTAAATATTAACATACATACAATAAATTTCTCTGATAATTTTGTACTAATTATTTTCTTTATTTACTTATTCTTTATTGATTTTATTCAAAAAACAAAATACGTTTCCTGTTTGCTGCATTGAGTCCAACGTGTAACAATTAATAAAATATGACCTTATTGGTTCATATATTAAAGTTACTTTAAAAAGAAATTTAAGTTTACTATTGAAATTAAAAGTTTGCTCAGCATTTACGGGCGCCAGACGAGTTCTCGTCAATTTTGAAAAGTTAATTATTTTATTCTATAAATTTAAATTGAATTTAATCTCGGGTGTGAGCTCTGTCAAAAGTGGTTGGAATGAAAAACACTGAAACTGAAATTTTAACATAGATATTTATTAGACATAAAAACATTCCAAATACATTAACATTTGTCATAAACAATTTTGTCATGAATATCACTTATTACTAACATCCTATCAATTAGTTTTTCTTGGCTTTTACCAAAGTCTGATTTCATTTAAAATTGTTAAAAATTTATTTTAAAACTTGCAAGTATAATTTACTCTCATGAATTTACAAAATATTAAAATAATTGTTTACTTATCTGACTGTAATATAAAAAGTTAATTGTATCAATTACCAATTTGGTACTCAGATTGAAAAATTTACTTGATTAAAAATGATTGAATTTAAATCTATTACACAAAAAGAAACATAATATATTTTACATAAAAATTACAAAAATTGAATATAGCGTGTTTGGAAATCTATTTTTAATTATGAATTTATTCTGTTTAATATTGAAAGTCATTAGATACGCATTTGACTCAAGTCATCCCCACTACAATTACCCGCGATTTTAAATATTTAATCAAACTAACCTTTTCTAGGTATCACAAACGTATACTCCATTCTATTTAAGATCACTAAACTGAAAATGTACACTATTACATCTTTTTGTTTAAAGAAGAAAATCTTCTCGGTCATCATCGAGGTACAAGGCCAAATCAGAAACTTGTATACCACAGGGTGTCAATGACTATAATCAAATATTTTATTGAGAAGATAATGATTCTTTGTTCAAAGAAACTTCTTGGTCATCATCGCCTATAAAAATAAGATGATGGGGCCATCACGGTATTTACTCAACCATATCATACAAAGTAATACAAGCAGATCTTCTAAGTAATTCCAAAAGTTGGTTTTTTGGGCCTTGTAAAAAATTTGTCCCATTATGTTTACTGTTAGCCCAACTGGATTGTTAACCCTTTGGGTGCCACGGTGACGATCTATCGTCACCATTTTTTCGTGCGAGAAATGCCACGATGACGATCTATCGTCACCATTTTTCCGTGCGAGAAATGCCACGGTGACGATCCATCGCCACTGCGTATTTCGTAGTTTAATTAATTTATTTGTAATCTGCTATATAGTATTTCGGTGTTTTAAAATACTTTGTGGTATATCCAGTGATATTCAGTGGTGGAAAAAATTTTGTTTTAGCTAACTAAACAGATGACAACAATTACTGATGCACAAAATCAGCTGTTGTCATTTTCACTTGCAGGTTAGAAGTGTACGGTACTGATATTATTGTGTGTTGATATTATTTTCTCGCTACAGTCATCAGTTTTTTTTGAAGTTTGTTGTTCGTGTTATTTTATTATTTGTTTGTTGAAGGTTATTATTTTAGTTATTACAAGTTTAAAGTAGTATTTTGGATAATATATTGCTTTGAAATGGCGGAAGAAAATCTAAGAGGTAGCGAAGTAGACAGATTACTTTTAGGTTATTCAGACGATGACTCTTTAGCCTCTGAAGATGATTTGTTACATTTATTTGGGGATGACAGTGATCTAGACCCGTTATATCAACCAGAAAGTGATAGTGACAATCAGTTTAGTGATAGTGATATTGATTTAAACTTAGATTAACCTAGTACATCAGGTAAACAAAATAGGCCTAGGATAGGTTGGGATAGGTTAGTTCTGAGATAAAAGTTTTTTGTTTGAGTTTGGTTTTCAACCAAATAATTTAAAAATTTGGTCACTTATAGAAAACAGTATATAGATAGAAAATAGCACACTTCCCATATATAAAATATTTTTGGTTTGTGAGGTAAAAAAAAAATGTTAAAATTTTTTTTCTAAATTAGGCTATCTAAAGTTTGGTTTTTAATAAATAATTTTTTTTTACATATAGAATCCAACTTATTTACAAATATAATTGTAGCCTAGGTAACACTGAACATTTTGACACTAAATTTGTTAAGATATCTTGTATACAATTTAATCTGTGTCAATTATAACAAAGTTCTCCAAAAAACCATTTATACCTGTGGCATTTTTGGGTGAGTCTGTGCATTTTAGATGTGTTACCGAATTTTCCAGTTATGAAAATTTTCTTGTGGCACTCAAAGGGTTAATAATTAATTACTATTTAATTACCTTGTATTGAGGTGTTACCGTTGAACAATCCTTACTCGTAGTTTACACTATCTTATGAAACGTTTCGACTATTTGTCAGTCATTTTCAAATATAAAAACACATCAGCTTAATCTGTGTTATATCACTAGTTATTTAATTCTAGTTAAATCCACAGCTTTCTTTATCTAGTTTTGTGTTATTTCTTTCATCTTTCCTATTAGGTCTCTCTTGTCCACTTCCAAGAATGACTCTATTAACATATTTAGGGACTAGGGATCTCTTTTCTTGTATGTTACTTTCTCAATTTGTGTATTATGTATAATATGAATAGTGAAAAGAAAGTTAGATTGACTAAGGTGCAGCAAACAGATTCCTACTATTCGTCAATGAAGTTGAAATTTGTATGTTATTGTTGTTAGATTTTTATGCTAGGTTTTTGCTAGGGTGATCGCGATGAATTTTCATCTTAAGAAAACATAAATGAATCTAGCAAAGAAAAATATAATGTTGTGGTGATTAATCACCACTCTCCCCTCCCCTTCGTGAATCTGGACATATCCGCCCGGAGAACTGATAAGCAGAGTAGTGCTCGAGACAGCTGTGAGTCAAGTCGTCTGACAGCGTTGTTACTAAATTTATTATAGTGCTGTATTAATTATCATGCCTTGCTAAACCCAAAGGAATAGGGCAGGTACGGCCCTAGGGTTTATATCAGGGCGCATCGCGATTTTGGGTTATCGTAAAATTATTAGTCGAAATATAAGCGGCCATGTTAGGCCCTGGTATAGAGCGACATGTTGTTGCAATACAGTGTAGTTAATATTAATATTGGTATTAGTGTAATTCTCTTATTTTTAGTTAATTAGTCTGTAGTAATACTCGTCAAAAATGGCTAGCCTAAGTTGAGATTCGCCCAGTGTACTTATATTAATTTTACCATGCGATCGGGACCCGGTAATACATTACCAAAGTAGATCCACATACCACCCAAATCGTCCCCCCGGCAATAGCACTTTTCTCGCTACCGTTGCAATGTAAATCTTTTACGTTGCAGTGTAGAATATGTTGTTACCACCATAAGTTGCATGGAATGTAAAATAATTTATTACTATTAATATATTTCAACAAATTGATGTTTAATTAATAAATTTAACAATACACTAAATACTGAACATGTTTGTACAAATTTTGTGAAAACATTTTGTCTCATTACTGAGTTGTCGGATAAACTCGGGCTTAGAAATATACTTAATACTTCTTAATGGTACTAATAGACAATTATGGAAGATGTACATGGTTATTTCGATAAATTGTATAATACAGCGACTGACTTTTTCATTTCTGGTAATACCTGTACGGCTCTGCATCAAGTAAAAGGTCTAAACTGAATGTTTTTCCCCCTTGATGTTTAAGTATGAAAATGCTTTCAGTTCTTACAAAAATAAGTTGATGAGCACCATCATATAAAGTAATTACACAGAGAATTGAGATTTGTAAATTTTTATCTAATTTAATGTGTTATAGGGTGAATTACATACGAGATATGAATAAATATACTGTTTAAAACGGCTGCCAATTTGACATAATCAATTCATTTTTTCTAAATTTAAATAGCATTCTACATTAGCACACAACAGTCCTCAGTATCACAATTTCCTTTATAACAAATTTTATATTTTTATTTTTGTGACTGCTATCATGTTTATATACATACAACGACGACGGTAACGTCAACAATGATGGATGGACGGAATGTTGAAAATCACTTTTGGTTCCATGGTTGCATAAGATCGTAAAACGTGAAGATCAGTCAAAAAACAGAGATAAAAAGTTTTGCAATTGCCAAACTTACCCTATACTTTGCTTACTGGATAAATAAAAAGAAGAAAAGAAGATAAAAAAATACTCCTAGCCTTTGAATACTTTAATACCTTCAGTGTCAGAAGATAACTAGAGTTGATCAGAAGAGACCTGAGAAGAAAAATGGAATGGAGGGATCTACACGAAAAAGTTGCAAATAAAACTAAAGGTCCCTTTACATTGCCACACCTATACTCACTATAGTGAACACCTAAAGGGTTCAACTGTGAATGTACAAACAAGTATAGAGTAGGTCATCATTTTTCTGATGCCTCTCAGAATGGGGGATACAAACCCGTTCATACAGTATTTTGAAAACCTGTGATAGCTATTCAACCAATAGTGAATAAGCAGTAAAATATTTCAAAGTAAATCTGATGTCAAAACAATCTTAGTTTTTATGTGTAACAACACAATATTTATGGAACTTTGTCACAATTATTTTGAAATTTGTATTGCCACTTTGCGTATGAACTTAAGGGAGTCACACACAGCTAATTTTTGTCTGTTGGGTTGAACTGATATCTCCTCTTTAGTAACTGTTTTTACCCAAATTATCACAGAAATATTTTTTTATATAATCATAACACAATGATTGAATTATAGTATTTTTGCAAACCTTCCATAGTGACTAACTTTTCCTTAACTTTTGCGAACCTTCGCTAAAAGGTATTAACTTACCTTTGCGTCAAGACTAACTTTTAATGTGAAAAGGCTATGCACAAACATATACAGTGGAAACTTGATAATATAATTTTCAAGTGAATTCTAAAAAATCGTATTATCAAGGAATTCGATTGAGGTTCGCAGTATTAACATTACAACATAAAAGTTTGCATTATCAAGGTTTGTAACTTACATTGTAAAAATCTCTATATCACGAATTTGTCCATATTTCAATTTAATAAAATGATTTGTTTTATTTTGTACTGGTAGGTGAATAACAACATATTTTATAAACATATAATCAGAAGTTTATTTTTAACAAAATAGGCATATAAGATACGGAACATAATACAGTACAGTTAGAAGTATATAATGTAAACAAATAAATATAATGTGCTTTAGTAATTTTTTAAGAATTAAAATAATTTTTTTCCCAAGATTCTAGAATTCTGTTATGTACAATAAAAGTAATTAATTTTAATTTGTCTAGCTGTATTAGTGTTTAAATGATCAAAAGTGCAATTTAATTCAGTTATAGATTTCATAATGCTTTTCTTTTAAATTCTAAAGTTAAAGCAATACACTTCTTGCTTTTATACCACATCTCATCAACATTTAAACCGTGACTGTAAGAGACATTATTGGAGAATGATAAAGAAACTGACCACAGAAGTTGAGGGAGTTGTAGAGAATGGCCAAGAGCAGGTACAACATGACTGTTGTTTACAATATTACATCATGACTCTGAATCATTGTTTGGTTCGTAACATTCGACGTATTGTCATTCTCAGATGGGAAATTAGGTGAACTTAGTCTTATAGGAGTTCTGAATCGAGAAAATTTGTGTTATCAACGTTTATCATTATTGCTCTGAAATGGTCAAATATGTCTTATCAAGATTTTTAGCTATTGTAATTAAGGATATAGAAGGTATTTTTATCATTGAGTTTTATTATATTAGCGGTATTAAAATGTTTAACTGATTAGCAACTCTACATGGCATACCATTTAAAATATCTGATCTGATGGTTTTGTTTTCCATTTTACAAAAATTGTAGTATCAAAGAATTCATAGTATTGAGGTCCGCGATATCGAGGTTCCACTGTAGTATACACTCTCCTGTTTTGCTTAGTAATATAATGACCAATTTGATGAAGAAGAAGACAATGAAAATCTATCATACTCTATAGGACACTGTGTTAAGCTGCCTCGTAAATGCTGTTACTAGCGAAACCATGGTCGGCAATACTCAACAAAAAGTAGAATTTACTAAAAATTGTGTTTGTGGGTTTTCTTTCCTGAATATGGAGTTCTACCAAGTATTGTCGGTCAGTAGTATAAATTGTGGAAAAATAAATAAATATTCTTATAAAAATATTGTTATAAAAATATTATTAAAAAATATATTCAAAAAATATGAAAAATGTATTTTTTTCATATAATAATTTTAAATAGATATAATCAAAAAAGCTTGTTGTAAAAAATATAGAAACATTCTTTACAGCTCTATCTTTTATTAGATTTTTATAAGAGTCAATTTTGGTTAAAATTGCAGTAGATAGGGATATGTAATCCCTCTTAAATTATATTTTAGCATATATTACGATCCTTCCTTATCCTTTAATAGAATATTAATATATAAATCATTAATCCAGGTAACAAGCTATTTACTGTTTTTTAGTTGACTGTGTTGCAAAATGACTTGGACGACAAAATGAAAGAATACTTAGAAAAGAAAGATCAACTAGCAGAAGAGCAGTTTAAAAAGACTTCTAAAATTGGGCAAATGAATGCACACCTAACAGAAATTAAAATCTTCAAAGAAAAGCAGGAGAAACAGGTTGAAGATCACACTGAACAATTGGATAAACTTTTTAAAGGAATTCAAAATCTGTTTGCGATTGGAAATTGCGATAATAGTCCGGTGATGCTGCTACTTGGTGAGTCAGTTGATTTGTTTATTTATTGAGTCTTAACTCATTAGCGTTTGCAGATTCAGACATTGGGAAATATAGATCCACACCCTTCCCTGCCAATCATGGTGTACAAAGTCTATTAATTAAGTAACAAGACTGTGTTTTAACTTTTAGGCAAGCTATACATTAGAGTTATATGATGTTTATTAAATGATTACTTTTATTTTAAGATAATTTTGCTGGACATCAAAGTATTATAGTCTGCAGGACACACTTTGTTGAGTCAATTCATCAGTAGTAAACATCAGCTTTTCGAGTGAACAAGACGTTTACATGATGTACCTATTGATATTTGAAAAACAGGAAAAGGGAGAGAAATGTATCAAATACAGTCAAATAATTTAATGAATGTGCGACACAGTTCCGCAGTAGTCGTAAGTAAACTATCTCAACACGAAAAAATGGGCTCTGAAAGTTTCTCTTTCTTATAGCAACTTGTGACTATTTCCCTTGAAAACATGATTTTTCAACTTGTGTGTTTTAATCTAGCACAATGGTCTTCCAGGCCAAACCTAACATGTCTGTTTTACCACCTAATAATTCTATAAACAGAGGTATACTACTGGTGAAAGAAATTAAAATTTCAAGTCATCTATTATCATTTTGAGTTATCATACAATTTTTTTTCTTGTTTAAAGCCGAAAAACTTCTCGGTCATAATTGCTTTAAAAAAAAAGAGAGAAAATAATATAAAATAAAGACCCTAAGCCTTTGAATACTCTATAGCGTCAGGATTTTAAAACAACAACAGTTGGTCAAGAGAAACCTGATAGGAAAGATGAAAGAGAGCAATCTAGCCCAAGACTGCATGTAAAAAAGTGTAGAACCAGCTAAGTTCCTCGAGATTTCTAAATCCATATTTACTAAAGTGAGCCCTTATCTTACAATACTAAATGAAGAGATAGACCGGGCATGTCATCTAATACATACATTCTTTGGTGTATACCAGTTTAGCCATCATAGTGCGCACAGGCAATACCTATCTTATAACATAAATATTGTTAAGATATATACTCTAGTGTAAAGCCTGATTTAGAGAAAGCAGTGTAAACTGTTTGTGAGGCTTGTGACAGAGACCTTGGTTTTGTCTGAACCTGCATGACAAATGACAACACTCTTGAATGTTCATCGTGAGTCAGTGTTTAGTGCAGTTGTGTAGCTGGATTTAAATACGAGTATATGTGACAAAAATTGCTCTCATAGCAAAAATTCATACTGGAGAAACTTGAGACCGGTCCATAGCTTTATCAAAAAATCATCACCTATTACGAAACCTAGATGTTCTATAATGATCCTGAAACAAAACAACAATAAATGTAATGGAAAACACTGTTATCACGAAAAATGAAAAACGCTCATCAAAATTTAAAGGTCATTCTGTATTTTATGTCAAAGGTGTAATATTGGAATAGTAGGTTCCAGAAGGTACAATAATTATTATAAGGAAGTTTCGACAAAGCTGAGGACAATCCATTTGCTCAGGCAGCACTTTCTGTGAAGCTATTTTAGGTTTACAAAGACATTACTACACTGGAACATCCTCCATATTCTCATGATTTGACACCAGACTTTTTTTATTTCTCCGAAAATGAAATCTATGATTAAAGGATCATGTTTTGAGTTGGTTGATGCAGTAAAGTAGAAAACAGTAGATGTATTAAAAGAGCTGACAGATCTGTTCTGTGTTTTCAATTAGTAGAAAACAAGATTACATTTTTCTGTTAGTGTGACTGGGGACTATATTGAAGGGTACAACAAAGTTTATCTTGGGTACTATTAGTATATCATAAACTAATTGATGAAACACTTCAAATGAGGGACCGTTGTTACTTTTTTCATCTGAATTTCAAACTCTGTAAAATGGCCGCCATTTTCCAATATGGCTGTCAACTTTTTAATTTCTTAGAGATCCCTATTTTTATGGTGCTTTCGGATTATGTACAAAATTTTAAGACTTCTTGTTTGATAAACCTAGTTGTTTATAGGAGTAATATGCTGTTAAAGTTTTGAACCTTTGTATCATTTTCAGGAGTTGATTTTTCACACTTCCCATTATTGAATAAAAATAAAAATGTAATTACACATAGTCTAGGATGTTTAAATAAAATTAAAACAAATAATTTGACAACAAATACAAACTTGTTACAATTTAATTCCTTACTTAGCTTATTCTACACTACTACCTTATATAGCTTACAGAAAATTGTAGCAAGTTTATATTTGGAAACCAAACATCATATGCTTCTTTCTAGCAAGAACTTCTAAGTTATAGATCATGTGGCCGGCGGTTTCCTCATCTAATCTGGATAGTTTACACACTGGTTCCCCATTTTATATTGCCATCCTACACAAGTCCACCTTCAGACCACAGTGTCCCATGATTCGCCTGAGTTCTTATCTGTCCAAGGTCAATACTATCCCTCCATGTCAACCAGAAAGAACCCTCTCGATAGTAATTTACAGTGGAACTTCGATTAACCGTCACTCGTTTATCCGTCAGTCTCTGTTAACCGTCAGGGGTAAAATTTAAAATAGTGATTTTAAATACTGTGCCGCAAAGCGACTGCACATGTCTATTGCCGCCCGGTAGTAACTGTACTGGAGGCGTAGTCAACCGGTCACTGAACCCAGCCCCCTCCCACCGCTATCACCACACCTCTACTCTCGCCACGTCATCAGTCATCAGTGTGGCAGTAGCTGTTGTAGTGTTTAACTCGTAGCGCTTGTGTTCGTCGTGTGTATTCTAGACTTAGCGTGTGTTGCCTGTTTCACAAGTTTTACTGTAGTGTGAACTACTGTACTATAAGTGTTTTATTTTTTGTTAAGTTTGTTATTTAACCGTAAAGTAGACTAATGTCTGAAAAACGTAAACGGGTTGTGCTCGGGCTTGAGCAAAAACTGGAAATTATCAAACGTTTGAAGCTAGAACGTTTGAAATTATCATTGCCGCTCAAAAAGCTAGAGCTTCTAAAAAACAGAAGAAGATGACTGACTTTTTTAAGGCTTAGGCCAATTTGTAACAAAGTGTGAATATATATATATTTTTTCGTTACATACTGTACTGTATTATTTTTGGTGCAATACAAACGTCTATATTATTCATTGTAAATGTCTTAATTTGTATTTTTATTTCTTTATCCACATTAAAATATGGTTTTTTATGAATTTACTACATAAAATGTACCACTTTGATCATTTTAAAGACGATTTTCTGTTATCCGTCTATTCTATTATCCGTCACCGTCCTGGTCCCGACAGTGACGGTTAATCGAAGTTATACTGTACTTTGAGAATGTCCTTCAAGACCTTTGTTGGTGTTATCTCCGAACCCACCTATTGATAGCTGTCCTGGTCAGATACACAGGTATCCCTATTGCTGGTTCAGGTTCTACAAACTCACTGTTTAACCAACCAATTTGCCTCTTCATTTCCCTCAACACCATTTTTGCCCTGGTATCCAGGTATCTACCATTTATCATGACCTACAGTCATTCTCCTTGTAAGAGGACAGTTTTCAGGAAAAGAGATCCACCCTGCACTTTGTGGAGGTGTATAAGTCAGCACTTAAATCTGCACATAGATCTCACCACATTCTTGAAAGAATGAATGATATAAGGATTCCATATACAGCCACTTTCATAGAACAAGTTTAAGGCCATATATAAATATTTTTTAAAGGCAGTGTCCATGAATTATTTTCACTTTTTGATTGACAAATACTGGGTGACAATTAGTTTTGCTTGGTTTTTATTTTATTTTAAGGATAGGTAATGCAATGATTTTACACAGTTTATTATTTATAAATAGATTTAGTCATATTATAGTTTAGTAAATATTTTTTGTTGTAGGTGATAATAAGGAAGATATCACCGTATACAACTTTAAATTGTACTTGGAAATCATTGAACAGAAAATAGTGGAATTCATGAATATAGATGATTTGCATTTATTCGAAATGCCTAAACCATCACTGGGGTTGGCACACCATACAGACCATTTAAAATCAGGTTCTATGATTAAACATCAGTCTCTCGTCTTGCCTACCAAAATATTTATCTCCAAGCCTTGTGTTTTGTAAGTATAATAAGAGGTCGCCATATGTCTTTAATGTAATAAACTATTTTCCATTGTAGAGGATATTAGTCATATCTTGTGTGTTATTCAATTTATAACACATTAAATTATACAGTATAACAAACACACAGAACACAATTCTTATAAAAAAATACGCCTAAGTATCAGACACGTTTCAACGACAAGGTCGTCCTCTTCAGTGATACACCAGCTACACCAACCAAACCACAACTCAATTAAATAGAAATAAAACCACATTAAACCAAACCACATTAAAACCAAACCACATTAAATTAAATAAAAAATTTGCAGATATCAATGCTGCATGAGTAGGTACCAACTCCACCTCTCTACAATGAAAAATAGCGAAGTTATAGTTACAAAGTTATTCTCGTTGAACCCTAACCTCCCAAGAAAATGTGATATTCATATTGTTACGAGACCCAACAAAGCCAGGAACAAACATGAGCATAGCGAATGGAAACGGTTTGAGAATCCCGACTTCAAGAAAGTAGTATTATACAGATATACAAGGTTCAGAAAATCTGTATAACAACTGTTTTAAACAAAATTACCTTATACTATATATTCGGTACTGGGAAAACCCCTTGATCTACCAATACAATTTATCACTTCCTACAAAGCCCAAGATACCAACTTTTAAGCATTACATTTAGATAATCTTCTTGTTATACATTTAAAATGGCACTAGGTAAGTACCATGATGCACTCATTAATTTTTTGACCATTATGTTAACCAATTTTGGCATATAGCGGAAATAACTAAAACTTAGATCAAATGTCCAAAGAGCATAATAAGAAAAACAAGGATTCTCCGAAATACAAAAACAGGAAACAATATTAAGACTGTAATAAATCCAGTTAACTTTATCATATTACTCTTATGTACATTTCAATGGCATAGCTATCATCCTTAGGGGATTAAAGCTAAACTGACAAGGTTCTTCTGCATGTTTCACCTCTCTACAGTGAAAATAGAGAAGTTATTGACAAAATACAGTGGAACTGGTTTAATTCTAAACTTAAGGGACCAAAAATAAATTCAAATTAGAAAAGTTATATTCTTATGTAATATATATAGTTACAACAATTTATATTCCAGTCTAACACATGAAATCATCATTTTTAAATAGTCTACAGTACAATATTTACATTTTTTTAAAATTCCTCAGCGACATATTTACAGCAAATTCCTCAGTTTTAGTGTAAAGAAGTGGTCCACTTAAATGGCATTATTTTGTTTCGTGGTTGTTTAAAGCATTTAAGTATGCTTTCGTCAACATCAGGATTTTTCAGTCCTCTTGTTTTTTCTTTTTTCTTTTCCAATTTGTTTTACGAACTATTCATAAATTTGTTCTTATTGTTTAAATATGTAGATAAGATATTCAGCGGTACTCTAAAATACTTCACTATCTACGATTTTTTTAAATGCGGTATTCGGTTGAAAATGAAATTTAGAAGGTTTGCTAGCAGAAATGATTACAAAATATAAATCAGGAGACACAGGATTACTTTGGAAAGTGGCCCTTTGTATTACCTAGTAGTACACAATAAAACACTAAAGTTCTGAAATATTTTGTAAAGAATATAAAAAGAAGACTAAATTGTTGGAATATGGTTGGAGAGGATCGATCTGTATTGCGTGTTGAACCACAAAATAAGATTTGTATTTATTTTTTTAATTATATTAATTTTATGGAAGAGGAAAAAGGAAGATTTATTTAAGATTAATGTTTGGGGGTTCTCTGGATTTTGTGACCCATTGATGTGACAATTCCCATCTTCTTAGTTCTGAGCGGTTACATTCTGGAGGGAGTGATTTTATAATTTTTATTGTGAAGCAGTTATCAAAAGTGACAACGTTGTAGATTGCTGTTTGTTGTAGAGTTGGTTTCTCCATATCCATAATCTTCACATCATGTCTGTGCTTAGGTTGTCTGTGGTTAGGCCAATATTTGGAGGACAAAACCTTCACTGTAGTTGGTAGATAACATTGTTTGTTGTACGTGTGTGATGACCTTTAATTTTAAATGTTTTTTTACTGGAGGAACTATTGAAGTTGTTGGAGGGAAGATCTATTTTGCATGTATAATTTTTTTAATACATTTATAATTTTTTGCATTACATAATTTATTTACATAAACGATCTGGATGATTTACTGTAACAATAATTTATACAAAACAGGAGAGAAATTGCTGAAGTTATAGTTTAGTGAAAACTAAATACTTAATTTTGCACCAGTTGCTGCAAATATTTCAAAAAATATTTACTGCAGGTCATTTAGAAACAGAATTTTTTATTTAATACTGAATGACTAGATACATTATAACTATATTAAATTACAGAAGTTCCACTTTCTTCTTTGGTGAATTAATATAATTTGTTTAGATTATGTATGGATAGGAGATACCGGCTTATCTTGGGAAGTGTTCCTTGGTATTACCTAATAGTACACAAGTAAGAGAACACAAAAAACTAAACACTAAAGTTCTGAAATATTTCGTAAACACTGTTCACTTTCTCAACCAGTAGAGAGTATAAAAGAAGAATGAATTATTTTAATCTAGGATGGACATTGTTACTAAAGAAAGTAAACAGTGTTTTCAAAATATTTCAAACTTTAGTGTTTTTAAAATTAAATTAAAGTTTTCCCTAACTTTTCCAAGTATTCTCTGATGATTTCTGGTCGCTAACCACCCTGTCTTGATAAACTTAAAGACTATCAATATTAATAGAAAAATTTATAGTCCTTTTGTTCATTTGTTACAGCTGTGAAGAACCTAAATCTCATATGCATTTTGGAGAAAAGTCAAAGACAGTGCACATTCAATAGGCTTTGGAGTTCTATATCTTATTTTTTATATATATATATATATTGAAGGTATGTGTGTATATATGTATAAAATGTATATATTTATGTTATTAAAAAATATAAACTTCAGATGCTTTATTGGTTAATCTATGTGAGGCGTGATCTGTCCCCTTCAAAGTAATCCTCTTTAGATATAATACACTTGTGCCAGCACTTTTTCCAATCTTGGAATTACTTTTGGAATTCACCTTTTGGTTTGGCTTTCAGCTCCTTCAGCAATTCTGTTTTTATCTTATCAATTGTGGCAACACGTCATCGTTTTATGATTTTCTTCAACCTCGGGAATAGAAAGAAGTCACAGGGGGTCATGTCCGGTGAATATGGTGGCTGAGATAAAATAAAGGTTTTTTTTTCTACCAAAAAAATCATGAACAAGCAGTGAGGTATGAGCTGGACCATTATTGTGATGCAATTTCCACAAGTGTTTTTGCCACAATCCTGGACATTTTCGTCGGATTGCTTCATGAAAATGGCCCGTAACTTCCAGCTAGTATTCCTTATTGACCGTATGACCATATGGCAGGAACTGCAGATATACTACACCATTGAAATCGAAAAAAAAAAAAAATAATAACAGTGAGAAGAACCTTCACATTTGATTTATTTTTGGTCTAAGCTCTTCAGCCAGCTGCCATTACGATGATTGGGCCTTGGTTTCGACGTCATATCCATGTTTCGTCACCTGAGATGACTGTTTTAAAAAGTTCTGAATCGTTGTTGAGTTCATTCGGCAATTCCTGCGCAACTTCCACTGTACACAGTTTTTATTCGAAATTCAGCATTTTCGGAAGAAAATTTGCTACCACACATTTCATGCCCAAAACATCCAAAAAACTTCTTGGTATGAGCCAAATGATATACCAACATCATCAGCAACCTTTCTGATAGTGATTTGGCGACCGTTCATAATTATTTCATTCACTTTTTCCACATTTACAGCAGTTGTTGATGTGCTAGGGTGTCCAGGACAGTCGTCATCTTACTGTAAATGTCTTCATGGCTCTCTATGAAACATCTATACAACTCGTAAACTCTTGTCTTGCTCATAGTAGATTTGCTAAAAGTCACAGTCAACATTTGGAATGCAGTGATGCACTTTATTCCATTTTAAACACTTTCAAGTACACATCGGTCAATCTGACCGATGGGAATTTTTACGCTCTGATATTGGCAACACTGAATAGTTTTGGCGCTCACCACTCACAATACCTTCCTCTCCGCCTCACTGACCTCCCGGCAGAATATCGATTAGTTTCGCCCTGAGGTATGCCTAGTGTGGACATATTTTTTTTGCCGGACGGTCAGAATGACCGGGTGTGTTCTATACCATTATCCTGTTGTCAGTCAAAGTGACCGCATGTGTCCTATAACGTAGACTGTACTGAATCTTTACACATCTTTTGTGGTGATTTAGTTACATTTTCCGAGTTGTCAAATCAGCATATAGACACTATATTCTTTGAACATAGTTAGTGATAGTTTTATTATTTTTCTCACGTAAAATGGACCGACCTGGGACGAGTAAATCTTGTAGCACATCTTGGACAGTGGGTGATCCAGATTTTGAAGACCGAGTACGCAGGTTGTTAGAGGAAGTTGTGGACAACCCGGATGATCCAGATGAAGTGGATGATGTTGGCTCAGTAGTGGATGACGACTCAGACTACGTAATGCATCAAAGTGAGGAAGGAGAATCAAGTAGTTCGGACGATGATGCAATGCTAGTGGACAACGTGGACGTGGGCGAGTCAAGTGTTATAATAAATGCTATCGCTCCAGATGTTCCGCTGCCTAAAGATTTCCTCGAAAGGATGAGGAAAATAGAACAGGGCCCTCCAAATGCCTGGACCAGCAAACATCCTCCCCGAAATGTAAGGACTCCTGCCCGAAATATTCTTAGAGGAGGATTGCCTGGAATTACTGCGCCTGTGCGAGCATTAGGAAATACATCCAATAAAACAGAAGTATGGCAACTGCTTTTTGATGCAGACATTATTTCTAAAATAGTTATCAATACTAACATAAAGTTATCATCAGTTCGGAGAAAATTCCCCCTGGGCAAAGTAAAGCCAATTTTAGAAACACTAACAATGAAGAAGTGAATGCTCTAATTGGATTGCTACTGCTGTCATCCACTCTAAAATCAAATGATGAGACTATGGAATCAATGTTTACAAGAGACTAGTATAGTCGACCAATCTTTCGAGCTACCATGTCCCTAAATCGCTACAAAGCGCTTGTGGGTTCTTTATGGTTTGACGATGCTCAAACCGGAGAGCAAAGAAAACCAACCGATAAAGCAGCAGCTATCTCAGAGATTTTTTATAAAATCATTAGCAATAGTCAGGCTGTGCATCGCCCTTCGGCATATGTTACAATTGACAAAATGCTAATACCTTTTCGAGGTCAATGCAGGAAAGGAAGTGATGGAGTTGGATTGATGGAAACTGAAAAGAATCTTAATATTCCAACTCAGTCAATGATTCGTTTGTGTAAAATTATTGAGGGGACTAACATAAACGTGACAGCAGACAACTGGTTTTCTTCTGTGGAGGGTGTAGACGAACTTCGCAAAAGGAAGCTGACGTATGTCAAGACATTGAAAAGAATAAACTATGCATACCAGTCGAGTTTCTTCCAAATAACGACCGTCCTGTCATATCTACCCTGTATGGTTTGAGGGATGAATTAACACTTCTATCTTTTGTACCGAAAAAGAACAGAGCAGTTTGTCTCTTGTCAAGCATGCATCACCCAATCGACACTAATGAAGAGAAAAAAAGCCGGAGATAATTTTCTTCTACAATGGCACCAAAGACGGTGTCGACCTCATTGATATGAAATGTGCTATAAATTCGTCAAGTAGGAAAACCAGAAGGTGGCAGCTAGCTGTTTTTTACAGGTTCATAAACATTGCCAGTGTAAATTCCTTCATCGTTGTTATGATTGTATTTGAGATAAGATTAGGTGGACGACACTGCAGAGTCTGGAGGCAAGACGGGTGTAAGCAGGTCGTAGGCAACAGCCTCGTCTGATAGTACATGTAATAAAGATATTGTAACAATTACAAAAGTATAATTTTATTAACAATAACAACAAATATAACATGGTGGCAGTGGTGAACAAGTGAAGTGATTATTAATTATAAAATGCCTACTTTAAAAAGCATTATTATATAAGACATGTGAACAGCTGGCCGATTGTCGGTAAGTTTTAGTATAGACACGTAAGCCTAAAAAAGTGCAAAGCTAAATTTATAAATCGTTAGTGTTATATGGCTAAATTACAACAACAAGAATTAGATATTCCTGAAGCAAAAGACATATTTTTTACAATGGATTATCACTCTAATATTCCTAGTCAAATGTCATTTGAAGGAAACTTGACTGAAAATTGGACAAAGTTTAAACATAAATTTAATCTATATTGTGACGCTTTTTTAACTGAAAATGTACAAGATAAACGTAAAATTGCGTTATTATTACATTCAATGGGTGATCAGGGTGTTGAAATTTTTAATTCTTTTAATTTAACAAAGGAAAGTGCAAAAGTGTTTCAACATGTCATAACAGTATTCGATGAATACTTTCTTCCGTTGAACAACGTGACGTATGAAAGACATATTTTTTTCAACCGGAAACAGTTACATAATGAATCATTTGAACAATATATGGCTATACTTAGAAATTTAAGTTCTACATGTGAATTTGGAAATTTAAGGGACAGTCTGGTAACAGATATTTTCATTAGTGGAATTACAGATTCATCAGCAAAAGAAATATTACTAAAGACAAAAAATATCGATATAAAATCAGCCTTGGAAATTTGTAAAACAAAGGAAATGGCTCATAGAAGAGCACGCCATCTAGATATCAAAACTGAAACGGGTACGTCATCAACCGATATTGACTCTATCAACAAAACTAAGAAGCATTATTTATTATCAAAGTCAAGCAGCGATAGTAACTTCAAACAAGGACAGGTCAAAAGTAAACATAGGCCTAAATCGTCGTTTCAACAGAAGCAAACAACAGATGTACAAGTTCAACGACATAATCGTGTTATACAAACTTCTTGCGGTAAATGTGGTTACAATCATAAGTTTGGTGAATGTTTTGCTTTTGGAAAAAAATGTAATAAGTGCGGAAAAGCGAATCATTTTGCCAATATGTGTAGATATAATCGCAAATTAGTAAGTACTCTAGACAATACTCAAAAATTTAATAGTCTAGCATCAATAAGTGATCCTAGTTTAAACTTTATTATAGATATAGTAAATATAAATAGTAATCAAAATTCTGAAGTAGAACAATGGTATGAGAAATTAGTTATTAATGGAAAAGAATGCCTACTAAAATTAGATACAGGGGCACAAATTAATATTTTATCAATTAAATCATTTAAAGAACTTAAAATTAACCATAAATTTGTAAAAAAGACAAACACATCAGTAACGTCTTTTACAAAAAATTGTGTTCCTATATTAGGCACATGTAGTGTTAATTGTCAAGTAAAGGGTAAAACAGAAGTGCATAAATTAATATTTTATGTTGCAAATATTAATTGTTCTAATATACTTGGTTTAAAATCTTGTATTGAATTAGATCTCATAAAAAAAATTGAAACTGTAGAGATTTTTAAGTGTGAGAAATATAAGCAATTATTTGACGAAGGAATCGGTAAAATACCAATTGAAGTAAAATTACAATTAAAAGACAACACAATACCAGTTGTAAGTCCATCTCGTAAAATGCCAGTTTTATTATATGATAAATTAAAAGCAGAACTAAAAAGATTAGTTAAATTAGACATTATAAAAGAGATTAATGAACCAACAGAATGGCTTAATCAAATTGTTATTGTAGAAAAGAAAAATGGAGATTTAAGAATTTGCTTAGATCCATTTCATTTGAACAATGCAATCAAAAGGTCTCATATACAATTTCCAACTTTTGAAGAACTCTCTTCAAAGCTTACAAATGCTAAGTATTTTACTAAGTTAGATGCAAGTGCAGGTTTTTGGATGTTACCTTTAGAAAAAGAAAGTGCTAAATTATGTGCATTTCAAACTCCTTTTGGAAGATATATTTTTAAACGATTGCCTTTTGGTCTAAATTGCTCAAGTGAAATTTTTTATAAAATTATGTTACAAACCTTTGATGAAATACCAGGTGTAATTTTATATATAGACGATATTTTAATACATGCTGATACTATAGAAGAATTAAATAATAGAGTGAAGCTAGTGTTAGATAGAGCTAAAGACTCTGGAATTAAATTTAACAAAGACAAATGTATTTTTAATGCTAAAGAAGTAACATTTTTAGGTCATAAATTTAGTGCTAAAGGTATCGAAATAGATCAAAATAAGATAAAAGCGATTGTTGATATGCCTTCACCAAGAGATGCAAGGGCTCTTGAACGTATTTTAGGTATGGTAAATTACGTTTCGAAATTCATACCCAATTATTCAGAATTAACTAAACCGTTTAGAGATTTATTAAAAAAAGATAATGTTTTTGTCTGGAATAAAACTTTGGAGAATTTATATGTGAAACTCAAGAAATATATTACAGAAGCGCCTGTACTAACATATTTTGATCCCAATAAACAGAGTACGTTATCAGTCGATGCATCTCAATTTGGTTTAGGTGCAGTATTATTACAAAATGGAAAAGTAGTGGCTTATGCTTCAAAAGCACTAACAAGCGTACAAACGAGATATTCTCAAATAGAAAAAGAGTTGTTAAGTATTGTATTTGGTTGTGAACGTTTTAAACAATATGTATATGGTAGTATTAATGTACTAGTAGAAACAGATCACAAACCATTGATACCAATTTTTAAAAAACCTTTATGTGATGTTCCAATAAGGCTGCAAAGAATGTTACTAAGATTACAACCTTATAATTTAAAAGTTACATATATACCCGGTAAATACCTATTTTTGGCGGATACTCTATCCAGAACATGTAATATAGCTTCTAAAGAAATAGATCCTTTTGATGAGGAAATTGAAGTTCAGGTAAATCTTTTAATTAGCAATATGCCTATTACTGAGACCAACAAACTAAATATTAAACAAGAAACCATGAAAGATGCAGTAATGTGTAAATTAAAAAAATATATTCAAAATGGTTGGCCTAAATATAAAAAAGACGTAGAGATTGAGATTCAACCTTATTTTGAAATGCAATCCCAATTATGTATAATAGATAAAATCATATTTAAAAATAACGCAATTGTTGTTCCTAAAACATTAAGATTATCAATGTTAAACAAAATACATTTAGGACACAGTGGCATTTCAAGATGTAAGTCTAGAATAAGAAATATTCTATTTTGGCCCAACATGTCAAATGATATTGAAAATTTTGTAAAATGTTGTCAAACATGTGCTAGATACAAAAGAAACAAATCAAATGAACCATTAATATGTCATAAAGTACCTGAAATACCATGGCAAAATGTAGGTTGTGATATTTTTGAGCTAAACAAAAAATATTTCATAGTGGTAGTAGATTACTTTTCATACTTTATAGAAGTTTCCCACATATCTAATTGTACTAGTACAACAATAATTGATAAACTTAAATCATTCTTTTCACGTCATGGCATACCATTAAATTTCTATTCGGATAATGCAACTTATTATATGTCCGATGAATTTAAAAAATTTATGAAAGAATGGAATTTTAATCATATAACTTCTAGCCCCCACCATCCAAAGTCTAATGGAATGGCGGAGTCGGCTGTTAAAGTCATCAAAAATATTTTTAGAAAATGTTTAGATTCTAAGCAGGACCCCTATCTTGCGCTTTTAGAATTTAGAAATACTCCAAGACAAAATTTAATTTCGCCTGCTCAATTATTAATGTCAAGGTCTTTAAGAACCACTATACCTAGACACATAAACCATCTGAAACCTAAAATTAATTTTAAGAAAGATAGACAAAAAATGATAAAAAACAAAAGCATTATGAAACAACATCATGATGTTAGAGCTAAGGATATGAAGGAAAACTTTTCTAGTGGCAATAATGTATGGTTTAAAAGAAATCCCAAATCATTGTGGTGTCCAGGTAGAATTGTAAATAAATGTGAACAAACCAGATCCTTTACGATCCAAGATCAAAATGGAAATTCATACAGACGTAATACTATTCATATTTCACCAGACAATACAATAAATACAGAACATGGCATTAATAATCATTCTGATAATTACAATGAATTAAATAATCAAAATAGTCTAAGTAAACAATTGCCCATACCGTCAACTAGTACAGAAGACACTTCTGTAACAGACCCACACAAATATACAACTAAATATGGCAGAGTGGTTAATACTACTAAAAGATATCCTCAGGAATAAAAAGTTAGATAATAAGTAATAAATGAAAAAAGATTAAGTTATGAATATTTTGTTATTGATTATGATAGATATACAAGGAATTAATTTTATTTAAGTAATTAAATTGTTTTGTAATGAAAAGACAAAGAAGTTTAAAAGTGTTGTTAATTTAATTTTTAATAATAATAAGAGAGATGTTATGATTGTATTTGAGATAAGATTAGGTGGACGACACTGCAGAGTCTGGAGGCAAGACGGGTGTAAGCAGGTCGTAGGCAACAGCCTCGTCTGATAGTACATGTAATAAAGATATTGTAACAATTACAAAAGTATAATTTTATTAACAATAACAACAAATATAACAATCGTGTACACGTCTTACACCCGAACAACAAAGGTAACACACCTTGGTTTTATAAAGAGCCTTGCAAAAGACTTGATCATCCCTCATTTTCAAAAGAGGCTCACTGAAGTGGCTAATCCTCCAAGGGAATTGAAACAGGAAATCCAAAAGATACTAGGAAATGATGCTGCTCCCCAGATAGAAGGTGTTCCTGATGATCATCTGCAGAAACGAAAAACTTGTCAGAAGTGCCCTGCTGGAAGTGACCGCAAAACACAACATAAGTGTATAAAGTGCAACCTCGCCATAATATGTGGACAATATCAAAGAAGAGTGTGTTGAATATTGTGTGTAAGTAACAGCCACGAAACATTGGACATTTGTGAATATAAGTAATTAATATTTACAAATTTGTAATTTTTCAGCACAAACAAAATTTCTTCTTGGGTTAAATTTTCAAAAATGTAATAAATATTTCACAAGACATTTTTAGTAAACTTTATTTGTTAATTTAAATGTTTGTTTTACTTTCCTTGCTATACATTTAAAACAAAAAGAAGGTAAAAAAAAAATAAATAAAAAAAAAAAAAAATACACAACAGTCAAAATGACCAGATGTGTTCTTTAACGTTATAACAGACATGTGGTCTTGTAAGTGTTAAAGCAAATTTTAATACAAATTCTTTAATATATCTGTTTTAAAAGTGAAAAAAATCGTTAAGATACCAAAACACGTATATACTTTTCCATTGTCAAAAATAAACTAAACAATTCAAAATGGCTGCAAATGTAAGGAACATGTGTACCAACAAGATAAATTTTTTTTTGAAAATAAAATGTATAAAGTCTGTGAAATTAAAAAAATTCCTGTTATTTTTTGATTGCACGTCATATGTTGCTCTACTTTAAGACGATTTGATAAAGGTTTGTGATATGACCTTATGAAATTCTCAATCGATCAAATTATATTGTTGGGAAAACTAATTTTTAGGGGAGAATTGACACACACAAAAATATTGTAAAAATTAAATACTTAATATTGTATTCTGTACATCCCCACCAGATGCTGCAAATAATTTTAAGATATTTATCATTCTAGATATGAAATTATAAATTAATAGGACATCAAATTTTGAGCATTTTTTATGAGTTTGAGTTTCTTTCTTATGGCAGCTACCCCCTAAATTTGCAATATCTACCCAACATAACTAGTCCTGTTTTTTTAAATTTTCCTAACCAGTCATCTAAATTAAATTTTAAATAAACAGATTTAAATCCTGTTTATAGATACTATCAACTTAATGTGTTAAATACATGTATGACAAATTAATATTTTATTTTGCAATCCTAGAAAAATAGAGAAGCTATTTACAATGCCTACTAATGATAAATTCTTTAACACATTGACTGCGGCTATGACGCTCGTCATACCTACGCCGGAATTGCGGAGTTACAGTTGGGCTGGCAACAGAATGAAGTGTATTGCCCCCGCCGGTGCCATAGACGCCACCAGCGCTAGGCAAGAAATATGGCGCTGGCGACCTAGCCGCATTCCATGTGTTTAGAGCATCGCTTTTGCTCATGACTCGCTCCTTAATGAACTTTCTACAATTCTTAAGACGTTTGACGAGCTTAGTAGAACCGGATTGGAACTCTCACATTCCAACAAACTACCTTCTTAGGTCTCAAATATAAGATTGATTTAACTACATTTTATTTTTATTTAAATGCACATTGAATTTAGATTATTTTGTAATTTTTGTCTATAGTTATTAGTTTCATAATTTCCCAAAGAAGGTTTTGGTCAATGGTATACAAGAGACACCGAGCCATCGGGACAATGAATCCTAGAAACTCATCGTTAGAAGATAAATTATAATACGAAGTACCCAAATTCAGTATAACAAAAATATTTACAACTAAAACTGGCATTTTTTAAAAGATATATCACACTAGAGAAAGATCTCATTTGTGTGATATACACTTGGGAGAACTTGCCATCTCTTCCAAGCCAATCTTATATTTTGTGACTGTCTCCACTTCTTTTGACCAGCTGGAAGCTCCGTCTGGCTGGAGACCGCGTACACTTTAGCCGAATCTTGTCAGGATGGGCCAAGGAGTCGGGTTAGGACGCTAATGAACGTACGCAACGCAAGTGAAATTAAATGTTATATTTTATTTTAGTGTCGAATTAAAGAACAGAAATTATTTATAATTTATAAAAAAGACATAATAGCAAGATAAAGCCTTAATAGTGGCCGAAAAACATATCGTTTAATTTAGCTAGCACGTGGCCGAAAATGGACTGACTTCGTCCCGTAGCGGTCTTCCTTCTCGCGGCTCTCGGAACAGACTCTCGCTCGGCTCGCTGGTTCAAGCCCCCCACGCCTCGTCTCTCCCCCCCTTCTACGTGATATTGCACCTTTACATCCTAATTTATACTTATTATAGTTTTGGTTTGGTGGGCTCCTTGGCTGGGCCACAATTTTTTAAAATTAGTTTTTATTCAATCTAATCAAATTACACTTGGATATTTTAACAAATAAACATAATATTATTACAACTAAACAAAAATACATGTTCCAAAAATACAGCATAAAACAATGACACCCCAAGGTAAATACAATATATGTGGGGTTTTTTTAAACATGTATCAATACATTAAATAAACTTCAAAGTAAAAGTTGATTTAGCCGCAGCCAACCGAGTTCCCAATAAATACACGCTACTATTATATACATTTAAATCTACAAACAAAAATTTGACTTCTTATAAACAATGCATACCGTACCTATTTGTAACTTGAGTTTACTTATATACATTTATATAACAAATATGTCCATTATAAGGTGTCTTACAGAAGAAACAATATGTTATGTCCATTGTACATATACACACACCATGCACAGGCACTCAGATCTAGAATACCGGGTGAATAAAAAGTCAAGACCCCCCCCTCTAATATTTTTCTAAGTAAATATACAGAGATATCCTTTTGGTGGTCGTGCAATCTTAGCAGGAAGTTTCATTTTATGATTTTGAAAATTTTGTGTGTCCCCCAAAAATGGGGGATTTCGGGGGCAACTCAAAATTTTTAAATGTAAACCCCCTTCAAGTGACACCTCATTTTGAAGTGTTTACAAAAACTTAAAGAATGGTGAAAACCAGAGTTCGTTATCTCTTCTCTATCAAAAATGGTAGCCCGTCAAAGTTATTGAAGTCTACACAAAATTTCATCCTTATAAAATTCAGCTTGTCCATGAGTTGAATAATGATGATCCAGACCGTCGTCTTCAATTGAATAAACAATGGATGAGCTAAAATTAGAGCTTCTATTTCCTCACAAAATTGAAGACGACGTTCTGGATCATCTTCATTCAACTCATGGACAAGCTGAATTTTATAAGGATGAAATTTTGTGTAGACTTCAATAACTTTTGACGGGCTATCATTTTCGATAGAGAAGAGATAGCGAACTCTGGTTTTCACCATTCTTTAAGTTTTTGTAAACACTTCAAAATGAGGTGTCACTTGAAGGGGGTTTACATTTAAAAATTTTGAGTTGCCCCCGAAATCCCCCATTTTTGGGGGACACACAAAATTTTCAAAATCATAAAATGAAACTTCCTGCTAAGATTGCACGACCACCAAAAGGATATCTCTGTATATTTACTTAGAAAAATATTAGAGGGGGGGGGGTCTTAACTTTTTATTCACCCGGTATAATACCAAAACGTAACTGTCAAGATATTACATTAAAATAAGAATATACATCATGTTCAATATTATGTAACAAATTGGAGAATTTATGTTTGTTTCAACATGATTTAATACTTTCTGGAACACAATAAAAAAAAAAATTGAGTGCCAGATATACATAAAGATTTCATATAAATAGTGAAATTTGGTTTAGGTACAAAAATGTTTGAACTATTCCACAATGTCAAAGCTCTTGGCACTAGAATAAATATACTTTCTGATAGGGTTTTCTTTTTGTATGAGACTGGCTGAGTATCTGTCAATTCCTATGAATAATTGTACCAGTCTTCGTTTTACAAATCATTATTTCTTAACTATTTTTCTGTCAAATTTAAGTGTTCCCAGTCGCTAGCTATCCTGCAAATATTTAAGAATATAAAACAAGTAGCGATTGTAATGTATTGTAAGAAAGTTAAAACTGGATGCCTACCATATCCAGTGCCATTCATCAACTGTTACAATCCAGTTGTGAAAAATTAATGGTCATTGGTTTTATGGAATTCTTACAGAAATATTAAGGTCCTTTTTATTTTAGTAATGAGGGTTAGTTTCGCATGTATGGTTTTGTAATCCTCACAGTTTCCCACAATGAGTATAAAATTGGTCTGTGGCATAAATTCTCATATTCATGTTATAGGGTTTTTATTTTTAATAAAACGGTCACTGGGAAAGGTTATTGTGATGTAATCGAATAGTTTAGTGCTAAGTTAGACAGAATAAAACAGTAATCGAGATGTTAAGTTAGATGTTAATGAAAGTCAGTGTTGGTTTCAGCAGAATGGTACGACCATTCACACTGCAAATGAAACCATGACCATGTTGCTAGAATTTTTTGATGATGGTTTGATTTAGAAAATCTATGCCCTCTTTCGAGATCCCTGGATCACACCCATCCCATTTTTTATTATTGGAAATATCTGAAAAATGTGATGTTTTAAAACATTTCTCGAACATTGAATATCTGAATGCGAATATTGAAAGAGAATATTTAAATACAAGAAAACAAACATTACAGTAACACACTAAAAATGTCATGAAATGTGTTCATGCCTGTATCCAAGTTAACAGAAATCAAGGGTAAAAGCAACTGTTCACATATTTTACAGTGATTATATTAAAAATTATATCATTACTAACCAGGTTGCATCATTTATAAAACATTCTGTATATGTCATCTTAGTTACATACCTTCACCTCTTTATAGTCCAAATGTGCCAGTGTGCATGAATATTTCATACCACAAACTTGAAGTTTTTAAATTTAACGGGCCATTCTTAACACCTCCTCCCCGAAAACATCGGTCAAAAGTCTATATCTTAAACAGTAATGATTTGTGTAAAGCCTTTTTACTGAACAAAAGCATAAATAGTAATGAAAGGTAAGCCAAATCATAATCTGAACTCAAGAAATTACATTGTCATTTTCAGAAACTCAGTCAGAAGTAAGAAAAATCTGATGTTTTCAATTTCGAGGTACAGCAGCTTTTAGTTGTAGAGTTACATTGGATGAACTGTAACTCATTAACCCAATTCATCTATCACAATTATTTACAAGCAATAGGCTAATCAGTGGGTTTATAATTTCAGGTAAAATCATTAATTTTTTTTCTTGACTTGTTGCCTAAAGGTGAAAAACTTCTCGGTCATCATCGCCTTATAGAAGAAAGGAATAAAACACAGCCCTCAAAGAATTGCAAGGCATTGGCATCTGTTATGTCATTACATTTAAATATAGTACAGGTAATTTGACCTGTGGAACAACATACCTGGAACGTTCCATCATAAAATAACCATAACAAAACTTTCTTATAAACAAGATGATATTTTAATAACTAAATTATCTAAGGAATAAAATGTTTGTTGTTTTGAATTCTTTTATGTGGTATAAAGTCTTTGGTGGGGATACCTTACAGTACAAACACTTTGATTGGGTAAAATTTGAAAACACTTACATTATATTTCAAATTTTTTTTTTTAGATTCATTAAAATTGAAAGTGACAAATACGAAATAGGTGGTGTGAAATCTAGACAATTCTTTTCACTGAACTAATTTATTCGTGAGAGCTTTTATAAAAGAATATTTGATAGATAAATTTGAGCTAAGCTGAAAGTATTGAAATTCACATTTATGCCTCGAGATCACTAAAAGCACACTATTTAAGATAACGTTTCAGAAAAAAATTTGAACTCCTACTTTAAGATTTGTTTTACATAGATAAACTTGTGTCTACTGCATATACAAGTAACAAAGTAAAAACTAAGAGCTTATTAACAAGAACAACTAAAAGACAAACCAAATTATTATTATTTTAAAAAACTTTTTCAAAATAAGATATCAGTAGATTGTTATGAGTTAAACAATAGATTATCATATGGACAACTGAATTAAGATTTTAGTGTTGTGAAAGCACCATTAATTTCAATTAAATTTTTATGACGAAGGTTAATAATTCAAACTAAAGAACTAATGTATAAGAAGCATTCATTATGAAAATCATTAAAGCATTCATTATGTAATTAGTAAAAAGAAATTCTGGTTTACATCCAAGGTTTGTTCAAAATGAATAAAACCTGATTTTTTTTAGGGAAAAAAGTTAATACAGGTGATAGGTATCTTCATGAGCATTTGTAATTTTTTTTTCTAACATTTTTTTCCATAGTGTTAGTCAGCCTATGGAAAGAGGAAATATACTCAGATTTTTCCTTTCTGTAAAATGATAAAATGAATCCGGGATGAGTTTAGCTTGGCGGTACCAATGACTACATAAATACTATAAGACACGACATAGGATAGGGAAATAGTCTACGCTTTACGGGTGCTGTTCGTCACAAGTTTGACACACAGCTATCAGAAAGCGCTAGCAGCAAGTGCTTGACTGTACGCATCCCACTTGGTTGAGACTGTACAACTGTTGACCTCTCTCTCACAAACCTTCTCACTTACTTCCGTCAGCATAGTCAGTGTTGTCAGTTCGTGCGCTGAGATAAGCAATTCTCGACCTTCCCTCGCATCTCTGGTCCCATATGTGGCATCAGTGCGTTTTCTCTTACCCGCCTGAAACATTGTTTGACCGTAGAGCCACCTAGCGCCAGTCACATCAACTTCAGATTCTCTAGCAGCACACCCTAGCGGGTATTGGTCAACTCAAGAATAAGCGTAGAATATTTAACATGGCCATGTCGTGTCTTATAGTATTTATGTAGTCATTGGCGGTACTCAAGCGAAAACCATTTTGATGATGATGCTATGAGAATCAAAATTAAGTATAATTCAATCATTGTACCATATGGATCAATTTTTAAATTATCAGTTACACTTAAATAAATGACAATTGATTCTTATTCTTCTAAACTATTGACATTTCAGGCATTCACCCATCATCAGATTTTATAAAAATCCCCAACCTAACATGCATGTCCATATTCGTGTATGTTGATGGTGTGTTTACATTCATATGAAAAAGTTTGACCTTAAAATGGAGTGAATTATGAGTTATGATCTTTCTGAAACTTGATGATGGGCGAATGCCCGAAATTGCAATAGTTTAGAAGAATAACAATCAACTGACATAATGCAAACTTAACTCTTTATAATTATGAAATTTAGTAGTTGTATGACTGTTTAAAAATAGACACTTCCAGTGTAAGGGGACTCTGGTAAGCTTTCAACAAGCTTAAATGTTGAAATCATTGATCAAGTAGGTGTGTCCGCAAATTTTGTACTGTAACAGTAAAATTAATTTGTCTGGAAATCTCACAAGACATGCTGAACTCAGTAAATATCAACCCAACTACCTAAATACTGTGATCATTAGTGTAGAGTTGTGGGTTTACGATTATGACCTAGAATCCAAGTCCTCACCCCATTCAGTGTTTCTTGGTTATGTACAGCACTCTTGTGGTATGTTGACTTCTCTACTCTCCCAGCATGGCAACTTGAACTTTTTGGCTGTTTTCCAAGCTGAAAAGTACTTGATTTTGCAAAAAATTAAAATTCAACAGACGTTGAATATATGCTCTCATTCACTGGCCGAGTCACCAGCAATTGATGTTCTCTCTAAGTGGGAGAAAATTTATAAATATACAGTAAGAGAGATACTCTCCAAGTATCTCTCTTACTTCATTTCAACAAATATTGGATTTAAATTGGGATAAATAAAACTATCAAATAACAATTTATAACTAAATGTCTTTCAGCAATTAAATTTGGTTATGCAGTATTTGTATAGGATTTATAGTAGATAACCTTCAGTGTCTGTTTATAGTGAGTTTGGGCGTGGCAATCTCGCTGGATCTAAAACTTTTTTCATACAGTCTTGGATTAGATCCCTCTCATCTTTCCTATTAGATCTCTCTTTTCCAACCCCGAAGCTATTAAAATATATTCGAGGACTAGGGGTTTTCACTTTACATTTTTTCTTCCTATTTTTCTTGTACAATGCGATTATGACCGAGAGATTATACAACTTTAAACAACAAGGGGTAAAAAAATTATCATTTCCAGCTCTATTGATTTTGAAAAAAAATATTATGGTGATTAATAACTTCAGAAATTAAATATAGCCTGTTTTCAAATGAAAATTTTTTTATATGTCACAGATATTAAAACAGACAAAAAAACTGTGTACTATATAGTTATTTTCCCCCGAAAATTAAATATGGGATTAGACTCTGGGGAGACTCTAAGGAAGCAAACAATATTTTTATGATTAACCCTTAACTACTATATGCTCAAATACTCACTTAAATACTATACGTCTGTCAGACGTCATTTTTGATACATTATTTTTAAGTTTAAGTTTTTTGTAAAAAAGTTTTTTTACCTTATTTTAGTTAAATGGTAATATGAAAACAAAAAAAAAATTCAAAACGGTTTCGTTTTAATTAAAAATTGCCCATCACAGACCTATATTAAAAAAAGTTACAAAATATTGGGTTGGATTTTTTAATTTTAATTTGAAATTATAAAGGTTGTAATATATAAAGCTAAAATGTTTTTACATTGAGGAAGATAAGTTTTATAGTGAATATGAACGCTTTTGGCTTTGGTCTTGTTCAATATGAACAAAAACAAAACAAAAATATTTATCTTTTTTTTGCTGCTTTTGATCACCAGAAATAGGGAAAGTAAGTACTAATACATTTAAATAATTATGAAAAAAAATTATTTTACTTAGATAAATTAAACAGTAAACTAATAGAATTATTAAAATTTAGTTATAAGAGGGTTTCTAGTCTGGCATGGATATCGGGTCTGGGCGGTCTGGCGCTTACTATACCACGTCAACCAGACGTCACCATTACAAGTGCAAAATAACCTAACTACTAAACCACGTCTGTCAGACGGAAATTCACTATAACGAACAAACAAAGATGAGTAGAGTGGACCAACTTTCTTTGGTCAAAGACCTTGACTCAACTTAGAATCTTAGAATCATGTTAAATAAACGTAAATTTCACTCTTGTAAAGAATTATTTAAAGATTTCGAAATTTTAAAGTTACCATCTCTTAATTTGTTCGAAGTCTTATGTTTTGTGCATTGTCACAAGCAGTCATTTGCAGAAAATTATGTGCACCACAATTATGGCACAAAGAACAGGAAAACAATTCATAAGCTTACCCAGCTGGAAAGGAGACCTATATGTGCATCAAATTTTACAATCAGTTAAATTCTATATTTAAGATACTAGAAATATCACTAAAAAAAAAATAATAATAATAAAACTGACAACTGTTGCTGGAGAAAACATATTATAACACAAATGATTTCCTACAAGATAAGAATCTTTTATAATGTGTAATGTATTTTATAGGTAAAATCTGAGAAATTACCAATCATGTATATATTTGTTAAGGTTATGTTGATTGCTTTTGTTTGGTATTGTTATGTATGTGAATGCAATGTGCTCATCTGTGTGCATGTGTATTTTTAAAGATATTTAATATTTATTTCTTGAACAAACTAAACAAATTGTAGAAATGATTAACAGACTGATATGATCTATTATGACTAATTTTTTCTTAGTCATGTAATGTTAAATGAATATTGATTATAGTACTGTAATTATGTGTTATTTAAGAACAAGGTGCCTACCTGCAACAGTCTCAATGTTATCCAATCAGGTGTAATGCAGTGAAATAAAATAACCCGAATATTGATGAGCCAAACATGTGTGGAAAATCGCAAGTAAAAAAATATTACTGTTCAGGAATAATTAGCTAAAATTAAAAATGAAGCTTGGCCGCCATCATTTAAAGCTTGATTATAATTAAATACAATTTATTACACTTACAAGTTATTTAGGACAAGTTTATGGTACAAGCAACGTAAGTTTAGACCCTATTTAATTATATAAATATTTTTTCAAGGAGAGCATCCATGGTTCATTTTCAGTTTTTTACTGACATTTTTGAAATAAATAATTTAACTTGGTTAGAATTTCAATTGAGAATGGGTCTGTGAGAATGTTTGTGCAAAGTTTTTGCACCATTTATTCAAATATGGATTGTATAAAAAAAAAACTCTCAACAATTAATTCTATTTTTATTTTACAAATTAAACATATTTACAGTCATATTAAAACATTATAAAATTAGTTTTCTATTCATATTGCAATACTTTATCAATACAGATATTCACAAATTAACAAATAAACACTAATATTAATGAAAATTCTATTATATTATACAGAATGAAACAAAATTTACCAGTTTGTATTTACTTCACAATTTGTTTTCCATTTCTCATTTTTGTTCATTTTATTTTTTATCAAAAGATGAGTAGAAAAGTTTAAAAAAGACATAACCATTCACTTTCTTATATAGAATTTTATTAATAGTCATGAAAATCTTGATAACAATTTCATATCATTTTCCACAAATTAATATAGGTGAAATTGTAACTTTAAACATATTTATAAAATTGCAAAACAAAAAATTATTTTAGAATTTTCCTGCAATCCCTGTTATTTATAATCACTGTATTATTTGTGAGCATTGTATTAAACGGTAAATAAAAAGTTTGGTCTTCTTAAATAGAATTTTTTTCCAGTTCTTATTGCTAATGGTATTACATAAAGCATTAAGTATAGGGAGATAATATTGTTGATAAAAAAACAGCTAGTACACTTAGATATGTCAACACCAAATGTAACTTATTTCATACTTTAAACAATAATGAATACTTTATATTAAATATGAAAAGTTGTTATTTATAAAGGGAAAATTAACACAAAATGTGCCACGAGATTTCAAGTTTATAAAAAATAAACTTGCTTGGTGGTAAATAGAAATTTTCAATTGATTTTGAGGAACATTCAATATTAACTTTCCATTGTATGTAGATTTTTTATATCATTATGAATAACAGATATAAATATATTCCTACTATCAAAAGATATGTATATAAATATAACAAGCTCGTTTACAACACGGTATAAATGGTAATATAAAAAACTTCTGGAATTTTGTAGTTGATAATAGGAAGAAAAGACTATGTGAGTAGAATGAAGTATTTATTCATCAAAAGATGTTCTCCATGCATTTGTTAATTATTTTTCTTTTATATTTTGGAAAACCCCAGTATACTGATAATAGTGACTCAGATAGTGATTATTCTATGAATTGTTATATCTTTGAGTTTCATGAAATGATGATAAACGAAGTATAGTAAACCTTCGATACTTCGACAATTCGTATACTTCAACTAGTGCTGTGTCCGTTAACAGACAGCAGTGCAGAAGTGCCATAACTGCTAACGTTGATCAACTGCTTAGTGCTTGCAGGTGACGCATCAGTGGTGGTTTGTTAGCGCCAGCTGCCCACTCGATGCGTACACACCTAACTACACGTACGCCTCTTAGTCGTCTGTTAGTTTAGTTGAGCAACTAAAGCGAAACAATTAACGTTAATATTTATTCATCAACGAATCAACGTATGTTTCTGCTGTAGCCTACTATTTGTTTTTTACTAAATCTAAAACTGTATAAAACTACGACTGGATAATACGAAAATAGTGTGGTGTAAATAACTTTAGTTTTAGCTGATAAAAGCTGTCAACTAACTGTGTAAATATTTAGGTTAGGTTTGTGCTTGTGCCAAAGGAAAGTAACTGTATAAATAACTTGTGTTAGTTAGTAACTGTAATAGAGTAAAGATTATCACACTATTATTTGCACACTGAACAAAGATGCTTGGTCTTCTGTTCTATATGGCAGGTTAACGTTAGCAGTTTTTTTCAACAGTTAATCACGCTCAACGTTAACTGGTGTTGACGTTGACCGTTGTTAGCGTTAATGCCCACCACTAACTTCAACACGGGCTGTGACTACGTGACAGTAGGCAGGTGTGCGCAGTGACCGGGCGAGCGAGCATGAGCCTTCTCTCAATTCGAACAAAACAGGTTAGAGATCAAGTCAGTATTGTTTAAACCGCGCAAGAAGTTAGACATGCTTTTGTTTTATGATATAGTACAGTAGTTTGTATAAAAGTTGTTCTTTGTTGTTTACTGAACTGTATTACTTAAATTGTGTCATTGTTTAGAACTGTATTTTGTGTAGTTTATTTCTTAGTTTTTAGTTTTAAAAATATCTTTTTTTAAATGTCGGACAAAAATGCAAAAGATATTATGTCACAATGGATATGAAATTAGATGTAAAAAGAATAGATAAAGGCGAAAGTGTAAACAAAGTGGCAAGTGATCTGAATGTTTCTCAATCTATGGTGCTTGGATGGAAGAATACGAGTCGTGGTGTGCGAAAAGACTGTGTATGGAATCGATAGGAGAAAGAAAAAGTATGAAAAGTTTGGAGTACGAAAAAGTAGATGAAACACTTTGTCAATGGTTTAGAAAACAACGGTAGAGAGGAACGCCTATCTCAGGACTACAAGAGAAAGCTTTAAAATTTTATAACGAGTTTAAAGATGAGGGAGAGCCTGGATTGACTGTGAGCACTAGGTGATTAGACAGAAGCAATGTTGTGGAGTAAAATAGTTGAGCATCTGTGGTGAAAAATTGTCGGCAAACCCAACAAGCATGAGTTTAAGTTAAAATTTCAAACTCTATCTGATCAAGAAGGACTTAGTAGACAACAAATATACAATTGTGATGAAACAGGCCTAAATTTCTGAATGCAACCAACAAAAAGCTTAGCACTCAAAAAAGAAAAAGCTGCACTGGGTTATAAAAAAAGCTGTTTTGGCCTGCAGTAACGCAACGGGTACGTTCAAACTAAAATTAGCTCTCATAGGTAGATAAAAGAAAACCCAAGCATTCAACAATGTTAAGGTGAGGGGCTATTAGTTTTGATTTACCTGTTTGGTACAACAATCAATCTAATGCTTGGATTGCGTAGGATATTTTCAATGAGTGGTTCCACAAACAGTTTGTTCCTGAAGTTGAGAAAAACTTAAAATCAAAGAATCCAAGGAAAGCACTTTTGATTCTTGACAATGCAATGACTCACCCAAGTATAGACATTATTCAAGACAAAGGAGTAAAGAGTATGTTCCTTCCACCACTCTCTGTGCCAGCTTATGGACCAAGGTTTCGGTGACGGTAAAGAAAATGTATAGAAAGAAGCTTCTTTCAAGGCCTAGGTGAGGGAATCAACTTGTTGGAAAAATTAAAACAAATTGATATGTTAGATGTTGTAGGATGGCTTGATCACATATGAGATGAGCTTAGTCCTTTGATTATGGTATGTTCTTGGAGGATGCACTTAGATCATGAAAGGATTGAGTTTACTGAAACAGGGAGCGTCTGCCATGGATATTTTTTTCCTTCAACGGCTCCGTGATGAAGCGGCACAGAGAAGAAATCAAAATGAAAAACAAATTTAATAAACCAAATATTTTGTTCAGCAATAATGTAAATTAACTAGTTACTTTTACTTTTATTTAATGTTACATTATTCATTAAATTTGTGCAATTTTCTTATAAAAGTTGTGTTTTTAATGTTATTACTGTAGGTGAAATACACTACCTAGTTCGACATTTTGATACTTCGACACCCTCTAAGTCCACAAAGTGTCGAACTATCGAACTTTTACTGTATTTTAAAAAACTGTAACAACTGGAAAAGGGTAAACAATAGTCACAATATTTTTAAACAAAAAAGAAAAGTTACTTTCTTTGCATCAGCCTCAGAATTATAAAACCAACAAAAACAATCACAATGTTGAATAATGAGTTGTATAAGACATTAGGAGTATAATATCTATCTCTTAAATTTATTGTAAACATTTTTAAAACATATATATTCGTTAGATTAAAAATACTGCATATGTTTTCAATTGAAATATGTTTATAATAAAAAGATCATTTAAAAATTTTTTTAAACAATTTCCTGTTTCTTTTGGATTATCCGCAGTAGTTGTGATAAAAAATGTGGATAATAAAGAGTTGACTGTATATCAGAGATGAAATTAAATCATTTTGTAACCATAAATAGTAAGTCATATTTAATAAGTAATAATAAGTAGCATAATATAAAAATAATTAATGCTCTATTTTAGACTTGCTTCCAAACTATTCTTATATTTTTGTACATTTTCCAAATCAAACTTTGAATTTTTAATTTTTAATTTATTTAATCTTTCACCAATTTTAGGAAATATAGTTCTTTTTAAAAGATATTCTTTAATTAGTTTTTTATCTATACTTCCTAGTTGCTTTTCAATTTCTATGATTTCATTAATAATAAAATCTTTTGCATGAACTAACAATGATGAGTGACTAGGTAAACCTAGCAAAATAGGCCTCGCCAATAGAGAACTACTCCTCTTTACTTTTAACCTATCTTCATTATTCTTTAGTTTTTCTTCTTCCTTTACTAATTCATTTTTTAAATCATTTTCATTTAAATTCAAATATATGATTAATTTTTTGAAAATGAATAAACCTTCATTAAACCTATCGGGACCAAGTTCATACTTATTGTGATGTATCATCACCGTATGAATTTTTTCCAAAAATTGTTCACTGTTTATTTCACTTATTGTTGATAGATTTTGAGCTTCGATAAATTTCAAAAGAGCACTAAAAGAAGTAGACTGATGCGTAATGTTCATGTCACATCGAGTATAATTTGGCCCACTTGGCTCTAGAAATATAATATCAGGAATAATTATGTTACTGTTTATTTTATCTTCATTGATTTTCTTATGTTTGATTTCATTCCATAATACAGCATCAACAGATTGTTGGGTTTCTTTTGATAAGGATCTTGTATCTCCTGAATATTTGAAGATAACATCTTCTCCATCAGGATTAATTATCCATCCTGACACTAAGGATTTATGAATATCATTACTGGTTCTACCGGAACGATGATCAGCAGGTATATTGACAAAGTTTACTGTTTTAATTATGCTATCGACATATTTTGATACAGAAATGTTCACAAACCAATCAAATTCAAATACTTTTTCGAAACCAAAATCTTCAAATAATTTTTTATCGCCCAATGGTACAAATATATTAGGTTGACACCATTTTTTAACTTTATAATATTCAAGTAATTCTGTTAATGAATTTTGATCAACATGATCTCGATGATTGTGAGAAATTAAAATAACATCCACTATTGGTAAACATTTAATATCTGGATGTGACTTAGTTTTTTCAGGATAAAAGAATTTATTTAAAGAATTAAAAACAGGATCAGTTAAAATAGCAAATCCAGAAATTTGAATTAACAGAGTTGCATGTCCTATATTATGGATTGCATATTTCTCATTTGTTTGTATATCTTGTACATTGTTCAGTTCGTAAATTATATGTTCTTGTTTGTCTTCTTCTTGAGAAAAATATGATAATTTCTTCTTAATAAGTGTTGGAACGAAAATAGTCTTAATCAATCTTTTAATTTGTGTTTCATTAAAAATTCTCACATCATTTGAAATGCTTTTATTGATGAGATTAGTGATGTATTTGCCATTAGTTTTTTCAGTACGCCTAAAGTTGATGCAGTTAAATTTAGTTTGTAACTTATTATAATAATCATTATCAATTAGAACTTGGCACACTTGTAAATTTTCTTTATCATTTAACATTTTAATCTACAGATGTCTGTCTATTGTATGTTTAGAAATACTACTACATATTTCACAGTGAATTTAATTTATATTAGTAATAGTAGTACTAAACACATTTTTAAACAACTTAAATACTATAGCAACATAAAAAGTATTTCTTCAAAATATATAACAAAGAACAATAATTTGACTAAACAATATTGAGTCTGAATTCATTCTTCAAAAATAGATGAATAGTAGAAAATGGTGATTGTTTAAACTAGCAGATGATTAAATATACCAGAAGTTTTGTAAACTGCTCAATGGTGAATGTAGTTAAATCAATAACTTAAATTGTTTTTATTAACAAAAATATTGTTAGAGATAATTTGGGATATTAAATATTATTATTTTCTTATAAATATTAGTCAAGAATTTATACATATTAACTTATCGTACTAATAAAATTAGAACTACAAAGTAGGATATAAAAAAACAGAACTTTAACATATAGGCCTATACATTTATAAAACATTTACAAATTATATACCCTACCTTTAACAATTACCCTTGGATAGTTAGAGTAACAAATATTGCAGACTTAAGCAGGTTCAGTTACAGATGATGTGACAAAAGATTCCGACATACAAGTCAATCACTGTATGAATAGCTACATCAGCTTACAGTACTTCTTAGGATTTGTATAATTTTCATTAGTACTGTAATTTTCAGTTTGTACTCTTCATTAGCAAAACTAGCACAAAGATGTCTAGAAAAACAAAATATGTAAATTGATTAAAAATAATCATAAATATTTTATATTTAACTTATCACAATATCATAATTTTTACAGGTCACACGAAAATTGATTTAATTTTCAAACATTTCATAGTTTAATACTGGCTTAAAACTTATATCCTAAAATTTTGATTAATTTCGTAATAAAATGATAATTTTGAATTTTTATGTAAACAATTATCAATATCAGTGATAGAGGGATTTGAAAGATTATTTAGCCTTAATCTAATTGTTACAGTACAAAAATTGTATAGGCTAACAGTGTCCACAGTAGGCCTATATTCACTTTCAGTTTGAGAATGACATTATCAACTATGTGTCACAGCATAGACCAAGAAGCAAGAAGCTAAAAGGAAAAAAATATAACATCAATGGTACTTTCTTCATATTAAATAAATTGTTCAGATAGCCAAATCAAAACATACCAGAATAATCAACTTTTTTAAAATCTGTGAAATGATTAATTCTTCATCCCTAGTTGTAATTTTGATGACATTATATAAATACTGCAATTTAAAGTTACTCTGATCAAGATATTACACAGGCCAAAGGAACATCATTCAAAGGATCACTATTTGAGTAAAGCTAGGTAAGATTTTTAGTCGCAAATACACAGGAAACAGAAAAAATAATATATAAGTATGTAGACATTTATACACAAGTATGCTTTTAAAGTGATTAATTAATCAGTCCACTTCATAGATAAATATAAGTGTGGAAAAAGCCCACTTGAAGATTAAACCCTAACCTATTTTAATTAAAATTATCATGATTTTAACAAAGGAGATAATTTCATCAAAGATTTAATTGCTGTTGGATATAGATAATGGAATAGAAACCCCCCCACACAATCATTTTATACATCAAGGATATATATTATATTATTACAATTTTCTTTAAGGCGTATTTTATATATGCACCAGCAAGACTGACTAGGGTTTAAGTTTAAACTAGATATTGCTTTTAATGACATTGGTTAACATCATTCATAATGTGGTTAATAACCTATACAAGGAATATTGAGCTTCTATATTATACGTTGAGTTAAATTCAATTGGTGTTAAATTAATATTAAAACTACCATTATTGTAACAAAATATTAAATTGTACAATAGACTATAAATAAATATAAATAGAAAACTTTTATAAAATTTGTATTCTTGAGCACTAATAATCCCTAATATGCACAGGAGTATGGACTTCGGGTTCACTGATTATTAATTTTCCATAATCTTTATAAATAAAATAACAGCTGTAGCTCCATAGCTGTTGGACTGGTCTGTCTGAGTGTCTGTTCGCTTTCGCTATTCTGTTGAGTTCAGTTGATTGAGTTCAGTTCGGTTTTTGGTGTTTTGAACTAATGTTGCTTTTGGTGTTCTGTTGAAAGCCTGTTATTTCATAATTTTTGTTTGTATTTTTTGTAAGTTCGTTATTTTTCTATAAGAGTACTTTTATCTTTAGAGTACTAAGTTATGTTTAAATAAGTTGAATACATGTAATTATATGTTGTTTAGGTCTAAATCCTGTGACCCCTTTTTTAGCCTAAGGCCTACACAAGTTCTTGCACATTTATTTATTATTTAGGATTAAAATAAGTGTGACTATAAAAATGTTTAAAGAAATGCAACAGTTTTATTAGTTCTAATATAAATGACTGTATGTTTAGTTTATAATATGTATAATTAATGGCCTACGGTTGCCTGTTGCTAGGTTAACGCTTGCCGAAAGGCATTGAAGAACTTGGGATATTTATTCAAAATTCCATAAAACTGTAATTTTAAATCGCTGTTTTTGGACAGAAATAATGAATTGGGAAACAATATAAGTGACTAGCTTTGTTAAGAATAACTGAAATTATTGAAAAAACAGTATTTTGAAGACAAAATGCCAAGATTTCACATTTAAATCGATCAAACAACTCTCCTGCATATTTAACTTTTTTTATCTTTTACTATATTGGACATACCTTACTTCTTAAGAATAAATAATGTTTTGGTAAATATGCATTGAACCATACGTGTTGAATATTGGCTTCTATTTTGTGAAATCATTAAATACGTACTTTATTATGTATAATTCACATCTTAGTGATTATTATGGCCGTTGTTCCAACACCATTTTCAATGCACCAAATATATTATTTATGTATGAAAATAACATATGCAAGTATGGATTGTACTTTGCTATCATTAATGTAGGCCTGGGTCTATATTTACATCACCCAATACATCGTGACATGCCTCCTAGATATTAAGTTGTTTCATCATTTGTGCAATAATATTCAGTATGTTTAGTTAATAAATAAATATTGAGCTTAACTTGTGAGATAATATTAGATGGAAAAAAAAACTCGAACACAAGATCACACAAAAATTTGTTATAGTTTAGTTATTGTAGTTCATGTATCACTGAGGATGGCGACTTTGTCGTTGAAACGTGTTTGATTAATTAAATGTAATATTTGTGAGATTTGGTGTTACAGTTTTTTTCCCCATGTTTGATTAAAGCAAAATCTAAATATTTTAAATTTATTTTATTAGGTCGTCAGGTAAGGTAGGCTATATATATATATATATATATATATATATATATATATATATATATATATATATATATATATATCAACCTCACCAGACATTCACGTAAATATATAGGCTATAATAGAGAGAGAGTTATTCATTTACTGTATGATTGATAATTTGATAATTTTTGGGATTTTTTTTTTATTCATTTACTAGCTTATAGCCTATATATTTGCTTCCGAGAAAGCATATTTTTGTACTAGAGGGATTGTTGGCAGGCATCAGGAGAGAAATAACGCTTCCCAAACTCAATGAGTTTTGAATCCGAAAATAACCGTCAAATCGAACAATATAGTGAATATAAATAAAACCCAAGTCGGCCTGTATTGATTTGAAAGAAAAAAAGAGAAATTAATTTCTACAATAGTGTTGAGACCAATCCAATAATAGATCCATATCTAAATGAAATATAATAATTCTCAAGTATAAACTTTCAGCCTGAAAGGCTATAGGCTAATTGAATTAAATAACTATTTAAAAATGATTTAAAGACAAATAACCAGTTAATTTGAACTTTGAACAATATTATTTTATTACAAAATTGAATAGTAATTTAGATTTTGTTTTTGTTTTTGATTATTTATGACCTAGTCCAGACATTTGAATTAGTTTATGTTCTTCCCAATATCCACTTGGGAAAAGCCAGCACCAACTACCCCGAGATAAGACTTGTGCTATATATTATCCATATGTATAAAAACAATTGTGACAATCAAATGAACTAGATATAATGGTATATCTCAGTAACCATTACTAAAATTTTAATAAAACCTTTTAATTCTTTTATGATATAGCTATTTTTTCCTATGTACAGTACTACCTCGTTTATCCGGACCTCATTCAACCGGATGTCCGGATTATCCGGATCGATCCGGAACAAAAAATAAAAAATTTAATCAAGGATATTATAAAGCAAAAGCTTAAAGTTTCAAAATATTTTAATAATTACTGTATTTTGAATAATATTTTGAAACTTTAAGCTCTTGCTTTATTTTATCCTTGAATATGGAGTTTCAACAAGAAATATCTGCTATTACATTAATGTTGATAAAAACGTGATTTCCTCAACACTACAGTGTCGCCTCGAGGTATTAGGTCGGGTTGTTGATGCACTGGGAAGAGAAAGTGGAGGAGCAAAGACCTCTGCGTCACCATCCCCCTACCCCGATGCGGCATGACAGTATGAAATAAATACAAACCAGGTGCATGTTTACAACGCATCATAAACCATCATGTCATTTTTACAACTTTATTGTTGTCGGGTTGCTAAGACTCAAGGGTGTAAATCAGTAAATCTGAACATTTTGTCACATCTTAAAGCGGTGCCGCCAGCTTTGGGAACCCCCGTTCTTTTTTTTGGCAGTTGGCACATCACATCCACAGTCGGGAGTATCGAGGACGTGAATGAGAATCGGCATAGTATTTAGAGGTGGGCGTTGTTACTGCTATTTATTTATATTCGTGTGTTAGCGTTTGTGCGTGGAAATGACGACGAAACGAAAACGTAATGTGCTTACAATGGCCCAAAAGTTAGACGCATTGAATCTTATAGACAGGGCCGCATTGAAACGTCACACCAAATTAAAACAGGAAGATAAATGACTTTTTTGTAAATAACAACTAAACCCTGTGTAAATTAAAAGCATGTGTAAATAATTCAGGTGTGTAAATAAAATGTTTTTCGTCATTTACAGTATATTGTGTAATTTTGTGTATTATGTAAATTGAATTACTGTGTAAATATTGTGTTTTTTAATGACTTATAAATGGTAAGTTATCATTTTATATTTTGTTTTATTTATCTTTCTATAATTTCGGATTATCCGGATTTTTGATTAACCGGATCACTTCCGGTCCCAATTAGTCCGGATAAATGAGGTTGTACTGTATTCACATGCTGGACATTCATAAATATTTCAATGGTCCAATATCATAATGTATATAGTATAAAGTAAAATAACAAACTTTTGAAGAAGTTAGTTGTAATATAATATCATAAAAATTTTCATTTTGAATTTTCATATTTGTAATTTTAAATATGTTAATTTTAATTTACTTTGCTAATTAATGAAACCAAATTTTCTATCCTTGTAATTTTGTGTTTTACTATTTTATTTATTTATAATGGATAATTTTAAAAAGTGAGCTTTAAAAACAAACAGTAAATAGTACTATAAATATATGCAAAGTTTGTAAGGTGCTAAAGTGTTGTTGTAAATCTCGAGAGACCTAGCTGGCTCTACACATTCTTACATGTAGTCTTGGGTTAGATCCCTCTCTGTCAACTTTCCTTTTAATTTTTTTATTAGGGGATAAGGATTAAGAGGTTTTTCCCTTTAAACAACAAGGAAAAAAAAGTTTTTATAAATCCAGTATTTGATATTAAATAGTATCGTTTAGTACTAAATTCATTCTAATTTATTCTCACACCATTCTCATTTATTCAATAAACTGCACAGTAATTTTTTAACTGTAGATGATATTCAATAACGCCAATTTGTAACGTAATTATTTCATGAATAGTTGATCTCTTTGATTTTAATTTCAATGCTATATTTTCTGTTGTTATAACAAAACATGTCTTCACTGACAACTCTATGACTGGCCGGCAAGCAGAGTTTTGGCCTTCACTAACCACTATCAGCTCAACCTGATCTAGCATAACCTGTATTGCTTTTCGGAATCTCGGAAACAGCGTACACTTTGGCCTTATTGTTTTTGGATCATTTATATAGTTAATCTCTCAGATACGGTTTGATGTATTACAGTTTCAGACTTTTCTACCTGTACTAGCCTACATGTGATTAACAAAATTTAATTTGTGTTACAGATAAAATGGATATTGAAGATGATGGAAAAGAATATAGATGGGAGACTGGCTATGAAAAAACATGGTAAGGACATTTTAAATATTAAAATTGATGTTTGACACAATTAATTTATGTTTATAGACCTACCCGTTTAATAAAGCTTGTTAGTTTTAAATTCTATTCAATAGGCATATCTTTGTTGGTGCACTTATTCAATAGGCATACGTTTTGTTGCAACTAGTGGTTATTTTACATAAAATGCTTCTATTATTATAGAACATTTACATTTCTTTTATAACAAACGGTTTTGCTTAGTTTTAAGAGATTAGGTTAGGTTGATTTCAAACTTTATTAAGTTAAAAATTTTGAAAGTTAATTTAATCAGATACAATATATCAAACCTATTAGAGTTGTCAAAATTTTAAATATATTAAAAATAATATTTGTAAAAAAAAATTGTGAGATTATGTTAGAATGTATGGGCTATATTTATTGATTTTTTAATGCAATAATTATACACTGACACTTTTCTATGGCAGCCTAAAAGTCCAGCCTAACGTGTCTCCATTAGAATAACAGTAATCTTAAGATTAATTAATTTCAAACATTATCTTAAAAACACAAAATAATATTTTAACAACTTTAAAAAGTTTTTAAATCTTTTCTCCGTAAAAATTGGAAATGAAAAGTTCAAATACATTTACAATTAGGTTATGTACATATTGAAGTAGGTATATATAGGAAGTCATGAGTTTACAAGTAAATTAATACTTTTAATTTTGAGTGTATTGGCGATTCTGTGCATATTGCAGTCTTAAAAATAACTGTTATCCATTACTTGTTGTAATGATAGATACTATGTTTATGTTTTGTTTTGAAGGTTAGCAACTCTATTGTAAAAAATAAAAATATATGTAGGCTAGAGTAAAGTTTTTAAACTAATTAATAGCAAGGTGTTGTATATGGGGGAGGGTGGGATTGTGATATAATTTAATGTGAGGTTAAAATTGATGAATAAACCCCTTTTCAAAGCAAGTTAATGTACTATAATCTTAGATCTGTTCTTCATATTGCTGAATTTAATTAGTATAGGACTAGTATCAATTATCGTTGAGACAAATTACACATGCATAATAAATTATTTATAAGAATTTTACATAATAAATAAATATAAAAGAATTTAACCTTACCAAACTAGCCCTAGGACAAGTTAGGTTAGGTAAAGTCTATTAGAATAATATAATTCCACTATTAGGCTATTTACGTAAAATACTATTTATGCAACCATCAAAATCATTATATTTTAATACGAAATGAAACAACATTCAGTACGCTTGCATTTTAAATGGTATGTGAACCTTAACATTTGATTTTATGGATATTGAAGTATAGTCGTAAAAATGGCTTTCTAGTTTATTAACATGTTTAGAATCGCAATATGCTTTCGTAATATTTATGTTGAAATGTTACGGTTCAAAATTACTTTTTGTGAATATTGTTTATTCATTCATTACTAAGAATCACTAGCGTTAGCCTTATCTAAATATTAAGTTGCACAACAAAAATTTGTTTTGAAAAAGGGGGGTCTGGCAACTAAACTACTGAATTTTATGATTTAAAATAAATTGGAGATATATGATTGTTTTTAGTTTTATTATAATTTTTAAAAATATTGTGGATAGTTTTAAAAAGTCTATTGCTTAAGGAGTACACATATAATTTCTAAGGTTAACCTAACAGCGTAACTGAACACGATGTAACATTCACATCTATTTCATAACTTAAAAGAAAGAGAATAGTATGATATAGTGGTACCGTATTCGGCATAATCCAATGTTGTAAATTCAAAAATCCGAAAACTAAAAATAAAATAATATCATCGTGCAGAGCTAGGAAAACCTAGTAATAAATAATAAGATAATAAATTCGTCAGATTAATAATAAAAAAGTTATAGCCATAATAAAACGTCATAAAACATAAAAAACTCTTAAAACGAATAAAATCCAAAATCTAATAATAACAGTACATAACCATAAGATAAACTAGTAATAAATAAGACTCGAAATCAAAATTTAATAAAAGACCATAAAGTAATAAAATCATAAATAACCAAACATGCAGAAAGTGCCGTAATTTGTGAAACCCAGAAGCGAGAAAGAAGAGGAAAGCAGTTTGGGGACTTTCAGCATCAGAGGAACAACCTACAAAAAGAAGAATTCAAAAATTTCCAAAATTGAAAAAACTAAATTCAGAAAAACTACGGAATCTTCATGAAGATGGAAAATCATCAGGAAGAGAAGGGCTTCAAAATGAAATCACCCAGAAGAAAATCGAGCGAAGCGAACGGAATATATGAAGAAAAGAAGAATTCGCAAGTAAAAACTTAATATTTTCAGGAATCAACGTGTGTCCAAGGTCGCGCGCACGACAAGCATTCGACGCATGGAGAGGGAAGTATACCAACCCTAACCAAAATCCACCATATAAACAATTAAACTAATAACAACTAATAATAATAGAAATAGATAATTCAAAATAGAAAAAATAGCCAAATAATGTAAGAATAAGCCAAGAAGAGTTCATAAGTAGTGCAAATAAATAAAGAAACTTAAATAAATTGTGAAATAAAATAGTAACAAAAATCAATGAAGGTTGGCCACACTGTATGGCCTAAACTTTGGCGAGTTAACTTTCTTCATGTTAATTCATCAGTCTCGTCTAGTGTCAGCTCCAGGAAAGATCACCAACTTTTACTCAAGACTGAAGAGGAAATCGTCGTGAAAATATATTGTCAACGTTCAGTACTTCGCCAGGTTATTAACGGTGCCCACAGAAAGGATCGGCCTTGCAGGAGACAACGTGACATCCTACATCAGCTTAGTATAAGAGATCTTCACTACGGACTCCGGCAAACATTCTTCTAGAACTTGTCGTCATCAGCAGATTCATTGAGGACAGAACTTCGGGATATTCTAGACAACTCTAGGAAACCATCTCCAAGATCCACTAACATTCTCAGAATCAGGACGAGCGGACTTGTGCAATTCACAAAAACAAGGTACATCAAGCTTTTTTAATAAATAAAATTTATTTTTTAATAAACTTGAATAACGTCCAAAATTATTAAAATCAACAAAGTTAACTAATAACGTTTTAAAGTCAAAGTAGAGTCAGAAATAAAGTTAATTTTAAAGTCATCAAAAATAAAGAGATATCAAATAAAATAAATTCGAGTCAAATAATAAATCAATCAAGTAACAGATTGGAAACAGATAAATAAAAGGATTCATAAATACATTTATTAGATTAAGAATATAATTTGTTAGATTTAGTTAATATTAGAATTGTTTAGTATAGAGAATTTTCAATTTGTTTGAGAAAGAAGCATTTAATATAAATTGAAAGAAAAGGCGACATAAATTGTTGTAAGTGATTTGAAAGAAATCCATTGTTTCTTAAAGTAAAAATTAAATTGTAGACTTTTCAATAAATTTGTTAAATTTCACTGTCTAATATTTTGATTGAAACTAACCTATTCAAATAAACTCTTAAAATCAGAAAGAAGGAGAAGTAAGTGCTCACCAGTAAAAAGTTAAATTCAAAAAAGAGAAAATTTTGTTTTAATGAATTAATTAGCTCCAAAGGGCACACCCTTTGAGGAAGAGTCTGGAGTTTTAAGAAAGGTAAGATAGTATAAGAAGTGAATATATCAAATATATAAAAATTTTTCATATGTTAGCATAAGTTGATAAAATTAAATTAATCTTGTGTAACATAAGAATTAAGAGCCTTATCGGGATTTTATAAACTGCAAAAGAAACATTCTCTACGTCGTCAGAGTTGTAGTGGTTAAGTCCCGTAGGGTCTTGCGAAGCGTCCCGTCTCCGGGAGGAGGTGTCCCCGACCCATTAACACTACCGGGGGGGGGGGGGGGGTGCGTTGCAACACATACCAAATTTAATGGTTATAAGATGTTTTACATTACTTTGAGTTAGTTAGTATTACCTAAGAACTTAAATTAATAAAAATGTGCAACTCACCAATTCAAGCGATGGTCATTGAAAGCACTGGCAAAATAGACAGAGCCCTTGCAGTTTATTACAGTTGTACCATACATAAGAGTGATAAATTTTATGGAAAGCTATCAAATTTTATGCAATTGGCTATTAATTTGGAAGAGGGGGCTCCACATGCTATTTTTAGAGCACATAGGCATGGAAAAAATTAACACATTTTTCAAGGTTCTGTGTTGGTTAGATATCAAATAAAACAGGATGTTTGGCTTCTTATCAAATCCACTGTATGCAAAAATGGCTAATGACACATACTGTAAAATTCTAACAGCTGGTTTCACCAAGTATGGAGTATTTTAACCACACATCTTACAACATAGATAAGTTACTTTTTTTTATAGTTTTATCAACAGTGGGTAGAGGAATTATATACAAACTAATCCTGATTATATTTAAAAGTTAGACAATACCATTTTTTAAAATATTTAGCCACGATAAACATTTATTTTTAACGTTAACGCTTTGAAGACTGGCGCCTAAATACTGGACTAATACTAAGGTCAATTTCATGGTTTCTACAAACATTTACTAAAATTGGTATAACCTCTGAATGGTTCAAGGTAATCTAGTGAATTTTTAGTGTTTTTCTAACAATTGCCCTTTCAAGAAATACTTTTGTAAATATTTCATTATAAAATAATTTTAATATATTTATGTAAATTCGGTAATTTATTTATTGTTAAAACATTTTTTTTTTAAAAATAGACATATTTTTTGAGTATGAAAAAAAATGAGTGTCTAGGTTTCATATATTTTCCTTATTTGATTATGCAGACAAGATTTCAAGTAAATAAAAAATCGTTTGCTTGAGTAATATAGATTCTATTGATAAGCTGACATACTGGTAAAATTGATGCAAGGTTAGATTACATTTAATTTCTCCAATAATAACTTGCAGGAAGATAGAAACATACATTTAATTTTAATTAGCTGAAAATGAAGGAATGAGAATAAACATGACTACAAATATCATAACATCCAAATTCTTCTTCACTAGTTTTAATGTCATTATCACCATCGTCATCTAACTCGGATCTAAGTTGTCTACAACTTCAAATAATACGACAATGACACAAAAACTAATCAAAACCTTAAAAAAACTTCATATTTATTCAACAAAAACAAACCGTAAAATGAAATAGCTGATGCGCCGGCAATTCTTGAGCGGCTGATGTTAACTGTGCAAATTGCTTGCAATTAAAATTACCAAATGTTTTCTGCATATTTATTTTTGTAAATTGCTCAAGATATAATATTTTATGATTAATATGGTTTTTTTGTCTATTGTTTTGTGAAAAACAATCCAAATATTGTAACAACAAAATACTTTCACAAATTGTTTTTCTTTGTTTGTCTTTTTAGCAACAATTCTAACTTCGACTATATCGGAAGTTGGTCTCCAAAGGGATAACTTGTGAATTAATATCATTTATAAGTTTTAAAGTAGAGCATCTTTATCCTCAATTTTTCGGATGGCGATAATGACCGAAATGGTTTTTTATCTTAAAGTCGCACCTAAAAATACAACACAATTTAGATTTTTAGTGTCATCACAAAGGAAAATGTAATATATGATAAACTAAAAGGTCAATCATTTATAAACACTAGAAACAGAACAGGTCCCAATACAGAGCCCTGAGGTACTCCACATTTTCAAAACCCACATACTCTCCTACAATATCTAAAATGAAGAGTACTCGCACCTAACAAATTATCAAATTATATCTGTATTTTTCTGTTATTAAGAGAGATTTACAATCTACTATCTTTTACATTTCTTCTTATTATTAAAAAACAGTATTATAACCCTTCGACACTTCAAGAAGAAGGTCTTTTAAAATTAAATATAGACCATCCTAAAATAATTGCAGTCAAACCATTCACAACACACGTTATATTTTATGCAATATCTTCTAAACTTAAAATGTGTTTGTCCGGTTACATTTATTCATGGTTAAATTTATACGAATTACTGTTGATGACACTATCATGTCAACAGTTAAATATTTTAACAACAGTTGAATTAATCATTCGAAATTTAACCAAATCCTGTTGAAAGATGAAAGCGGCCATAAATGTTTTAAACTTTTAATTGTTGAGCTAAACTAGTGATTTATAAATAGTGGTTGGTGATTAAGAGTAGCCTACCTATTAAGGATAAAAGCATCAATTTTACATACAAAATAGATAAGCCATCTCTATGGTAAGGTTTAAAGCTCAGAAGTTAGGAATTCTAGTGCTGCCATCTAACAACACACTTTTAATTATTTCAAGGACACCATGTCAGCGTTATAAACAATTAATTAACACTAGGCTATAAAAAGAATCGTAAATAACCCTATGTTACTCGTGGTGGTTGTGGTTTGTTTTTCTAAAGAGGATGTTGGTAAGATAAAACTACTGGTTATCTGCACAGCTGACTCAGAGGACAACAATACATTCCTTGTTCTTTTGTAAACAATATATAGATTTTTAAACAACAAAATATAAAATATCAGCTCATATAATAGAATACATTCTAGCATTTAACTCTTTGAATCCCACAGTGAAATATAAGATTTTTTATTTATTTATTATTTTTTTTTTTTCAAAAATTTTGTTCTTATTTTAAAGTTAATGTTTTTTGTTTGATTTTTAGTCTATAAAAATATTATAAAAAAAGAAGAAAAAAAGGTTTTTGTCTATTTTTTCGATAAAAAATTCAAACATATTATGTTCGTATAAATGTTACAAAAATATGTCTTACCTCTTCTGAAATGTGGGACTATAAATCTGTTCCTGTAAATAGCTTTTCCTGATAACTTACTTGATCATCAAAAGTTGAAAAAATTGTAAATATATGGAATTATAAAAAATGCACTTTTACGCAGGAATAATGTCATACAGTTTAAAATAAATGAAGAGTCCACGGGGAAAAGGGGGAGAGTCCAAAAAAATTTTTTTTTAGGTTTTAATGCCATAGTAAAGTATAAAATATAAGGATTTTGGTCATACCATTTACAGGGTAAAAACGGGGATAGTCCAGTAGATATTAATGATTTAAAATATCCTATACAGGGAAAAAAGAAGGAGAGTCCATGCTTGACAAGGAAAGAAGGGGGAGAGTCACATGTTCATATTGCACCGGACTCAGCTGATCAAATGTTTTAGTTTACTTCTCAGCTTTGCTCACTTGTTATGAGGGGGGAGGGGAATAGGGGCCAAGTGGGAGGGGCTAGGCCAAGGGGTGGGGCCAAGGGGGAGGGGCTAGATGCTAGTGGCGGGGCCAAAGGTGAGGGCAAAGTGGGTGGAGCCAAGGGGAGGGGCATAGGGGCCAAGTGGGAGGGGCTATGGGGTAAGGAGGAGGGGCTAGTGGCCAAGTGGAAGGAGCTAGGGGCGGGGCCAATTGGGAGGGGCATAGGGGGTAAAAGGGAAAGGCCAAAAGGAGGGGCATAAAGGCCAAGGAGAGGAACTAGGGGCGGGGCTAGATGCCAAGGGGTCGAGCCAAGGGGGAGCGGCTAGGGGCCAAGGGGAGCAAGCCACTGTTATCGCGTGGACTTTGAACCTTCTTATCGCTCTGTACAATGGCCTTGCGGGCCTTGAATTATATGTTTCTTGCTTTCTGAGAACATCCTTATGACCGTAGTAAAATATGAAAAAGTTTGGGGTTGACCAAGTAATTGCACAGAATTACAGACTAATTTTTTCAAAAATATGCACTTTTTTCTAATTAATTATTTTTTTAATTGTGATTTTTTCGTAATTTGACATTTACAAAATTTGAATTAATTTTTTTTTTGCAAAATTTGTCACTTTCTAAACGTTTAAATTCCCATATTTATTTATCATTTCAATATTCATATATTTGTATATAAATAGGACACTTGGATGTAGGATCTGTCTGTGTAGCTTTAACCATCAATAATAATATTTTAAAACAGATTTGAATAAAAACTCTTTTTCTGTCAAAACCTTTTTCGAGTTGCTAATATTTCTTGTGGTTATCAATAAGTTATTTTAATGGTCTAATTACCTTCATATAATCTCTGATTTTTTTACTACAAAAGTTGTAGATATTGTCATTTTAATTAGGCACTTTTTTAAGTACCTTAATTTATTTGTTTATGTTTAGGGAGGCTATTCAAGAAGACGACGATGGATTGTTGGAGGCATCAGTTGCCGATATTATCTTACGAGCCAAAAGAAAACGACAAGCAGAGAGAAAAGGGCACACACGTCTTGGCATGATGAGACATTTGTATGTTGTATTGGATGCTTCGGAGACAATGCTGGATCAAGATTTGAAGCCAACGAGACAGCTATGTACAGTAAAGGTAACACACAGGCTACTGAGTAAATACTAACAAGTTTTTCTGTTTTAAGTGTGCTCAATCTCAGTAGTAGTAATGTGGGATGAAATGGATTCCGACCTCTAGAGATCTGTTGTGACCCCTACTTCTTCTAAGATGGGGAACTCCCTTTCTATAGAATCCCCAACTCCTTTAGGAAGTGTAGCACACGAGAGAGGTCAAGAGTAGGTATCTCTTCTTCATCAATCTTAGTACCCTTCCACTAGTGATGTGCTGGAACAGATTATTTCAATGAACAGTTTCTAACTGTTCTGTTCACCAAAAAGAACAGTTCCGTATACTGTTCCCAAAGATCTACTGTTCTCTAACTATAGCTCTGTACAGCATACGTTAAAAAATCTAGTTGTTCCCTTAAATTAGATTAACTATTAGGCCGCTGGTTAGGAAATCAGTGAAAATAAAATGAAAACTTAACCTAATCACTAAACGGCAATGCAATTTTATACTGTACACAGTACACACGTATAAAAAACTAAAAAAAACTAGCGGCTGCAAGAAGTCAAACTAAATCTGAATAATAGACTACTGAATTACTGAATACTAATAGTGAAATGAGCGGGAAATTAACATTCAGAGCTGAATAGGTGATGCAATTCTTTGATACTTTGATAAACTACAGAACAAATGAACATGTTGGAAAGAAGTGAGCAGTGACAACATAGCGAGAAGTAGGAGTGGGAAGTGTTAGAAATTGGGAGTAGACCAACACTAAGAACAGATTGCAAACTGTTCAGTTGTTCTTGCAGAGCGGAAAGTGAGCGTGGAGGGGGAAGCAGAGACAGGGATAAGAAGAACAGGCTATTTTAAAGAACTGTTCTCTTACTGAACAGTGTAAGGTGCGGAACTGTTCTTGAAACCTGTTCTGTTCTTTTTGACCCATCTCTACCTTCCTTACTTCTAGCATTTACATGCATTACTACATCGCATGTAACTATTAGATGGTGTGAGGTCTTCTCCTACTCTTGGCATAGTCTATAATTTTTGATTTTAAGCCTTCTATGTGTTCCGCCCTGTAAGCATGGGACAACTCCAACTAAGTAATTAATAAAAATAATAAAACAATTAACATTGTTTGGTATTCATATGGCCCCTGCATAAACCCAATTAGGCTACACACTTGACGAGGCGGCGTGCGCATTTTTTTGATTCATGCGATAATAGAGCAGGTTGGTTCAGATGCTGTTTTGCAATAGTCGAGTGTGCGCGTTACAAAAAAAACACTTATTTATATATATTTTTTACGCTTTAACCTTCAATTCACCACTCTATTTTAAAAAGGACACTGGAATATTTGTGTTTGTGATCTTTTACTTCCAGCTCTGCAGACCAGTCCTGGCCAGGAATCATCCTAACATCATACCTCAAGGTAAGATCAACATTCACTTAATTATTTCAGTGTCTGTTATTTAATTAATATCATAATAAAGGTCCTCCGGAAATAACAAATAAAACATTACACCAGATTTACACCCCTTTTGTTCAGCGCTGCCAGAGGCGTTAAAATTACGTTACAGTTTTTGGTCATCCGGGCTGGATATATATCAGTTTTGGGTATTACGTTATAGGAGTGTAATCTGTGTAATCATCATTTAAACAAAATATTTTTTTTTTGTTTTAAACGCTAACACACAGTAGCCTAAATCAGTCATATTGGCCTAAGCTTCACAAATTAATATAGCCTACTATCCGAATTCTCAGTTAATTATTAAAGTAAAATTGAATTACTCAATCAACCTAATTTCGTGTCAGACTTAAATTAAGCTCTGCAAGTTCTAAATAAAATTGCATTCGATTTAGACATTTTTATAAAACGGTGGCAGCCATTTTGTTTCGCCATTTTGTTACGCTATATCCACATTTGGATCGCAATACTGGACAGAAAACAGAAAGTCTATATCATTGTTGTTCAAGCACAGCTGTCCAGCCAACTTATCTGTATTTACTTAGGTCTTGTTTATTAAGTAAGACCTGTATAACAAAATCTACTTAGCCTAATCTAACAGATAAACAATCTAACGAAATCAACAAAATGCGATTCTGCATGCTATTAAAAGTAACGTTCTGAATGCAATAATTTTATTTTTGACATTTAATTAAATCACTGCAGTTGCAATAATTGTAATTGTCTATCCACGTTAATTATAGTTGTATTCAATTAATTTCCGCTATTATTTTTATACATAACAAGAACACTCGCTAATTGGAAATTCATCGGCCATTTTGAAACTGACTGTATGCAATCATGCGATTTTCGGCATTCTCACGACAATCAACACTAATTAAAGCGCAGTTTGAGAAAATTTATGAAGCGGTTCACACGCTTAGTGAGGCTGAAACTGAGCCGTTAACGACTGTTGGGGAATACAAACTCGTAGAATATTCGGAGGTTGTCGCAAAGAAGATTCTCGAGTTCGATGGTTATATAGCGCGCGTTGTCGAAGATGAAAACACGACAGAAGATCAGTTGCAAAAGGTTCTCGCCGCTCAAGACGCAATAACTGACTTGTCGATTAATATTAAATCGATAATTAAAGTGTTGATACCACATAAACTTGCTAGCACTATTGTACATTCTCCCACAGCTCTGCATGATATTGACATTGCAAAACAATCATCAATTCGCTTACCACGCCTTTCATTACCTACCTTTGATGGTAATCTGTCGCTTTGGACTACTTTCTATCACATGTTTAATTCTACTATCCATGAAAATGAGTCAATTTCCGCCGTGGAGAAATTCACATATTTGGTTTCAGTTTTATCTGGTGAACCATTAAAAATGGTTAAGGGTCTGCCTTTAAATTCTACTAATTATCGCATTGTGTGGGATACTCTGTGTGACAGGTACCAAAACACACGACGCCTGGTCAATTTTCATATATCAAACATACTTGACATGCCACCTATTGTTTCACCTTCTGTTTACAATATTAGACAGATGTTAGACACTTTTACCGAAAATGCTCAGGCACTAAAAGTACTAAAGTTTGATATTTCTAATGAGTTGGGTCTCTTGACCATCCTATTCAGGAAACTGGATCAGGAATCCCGTAAACGATTTGAAGACCAACGATCAACAGACCGTAAGGTGCCCACAATTGGGGAATTGTTTACTTTTTTGAAACGCGAGTGTACTCGTCTAGATGACGCCACTATCGCTACTGCCGTTGACAACAAATCTACTTGTCCGAAATTGACGCATACCAAAGTCAACGTTCCCGTAAAACCTAAAATCACACCTCAGGTTTACCAAACTACTGTACACCAACGCAGCTGTAATTTTTGTCAGAAAAATGATCATAATATTTACAAATGTGAAACTTTTCACAATCTATCGCCTAACAAACGATTTGATTTTATAAAATCGCAACGCTTTTGTGTTAATTGTTTAAGTCACATGCATACTGTATCACGCTGTAAATCACAAAGTGTGTGCAAGTTATGCAGCGCTAAGCACCATACCTTGTTGCACATTAAAATACAACAGGAGTCGCCTGCGTCACAATCATGACTAAAAGGCCCGCAAAAATCGCATCGCTTCACTGGACACGATCACTCGCAAAAGATAACCAGCCTATCCACTAGGCCTAACCTCGCTATTCGCTCTAACGGATTAATTACTATTTTAGGGACCACTAAATTAGTACTTAATCCAAATTCTAGTAAATCATGCATAGCTACGGCTATTTTGGACTCAGGGAGTCAAACCTCCCTCATAACCACGCAGTGTGCTTTGGACTTAGGCCTGAAAATTCAACCTACAGTTTTAAGCCTACAGGGAATCTCCAATGTTTCCACACGCATTAAAGGATTTGTTAAATTAACTTTAGGCTCTTTGGACGGACGTGTTTTGGAAGGTACACATAACATCAGTCTTAGACCATATAGCCTCCGAACTACCGCAATGGACGCCATCTTGTGAAATTCAAAACAAGCTTAGACATATTCAACTAGCCGATCCGAAATTTAATTGTCCTAAAAAAATTGAAATGTTGATCGGTGCTGACATTTATGGCCAGATCATAACAGGTCATAAAATTAATTTAGGCGAACATCTGCCTACTGCCATAGATACTGTGTTCGGTTATGTTCTTGTCGGTCCAGTTCGTACTAATTTCGTCGTTAAAAATTCTATTTCTTTGTTTGTTTGTGACACCACACGCTTAAATCATGTCTTGCAGCAATTTTGGTCACTTGAGGAACCACCAGTGGTAAATCAAAACATCAAAGATGAGTTAGTTTGTGAATCATCGTACATAAACAATATGACCCGTCTCTCGGACGGTCGCTATGAAGTGGCTCTGCCATTTATTGATAAGAACATTCTTCTTGGTAACTCTTTTGACCAGGCTAAACGTCGTTTTCTAAATTTGGAAAATTCTTTCAGCAAAAATTCAAATTTGAAAATCGCTTATTCTGCTTTCATGTGTGACTATCTTTCTTCCGGTCATATGCAGATGTATACGGAACCTGATCTTCCGCCTAATCACTATTTCTTACCACATCATGCGGTAACTAAAGAATCGAGTTCAACTACTAAACTCAGAGTTGTATTTGACGCAAGCGCAAAAACCAGCAACGGAATGTCTCTAAACGATACGCTATATTGTGGTGCAAAGCTACAAGCAAACATATGCGATGTTATTTTCCATTTTCGCCGATACAATATCGTATTCTCATGTGATATACGCCAGATGTATAGGCAAATAAAACTTGCTTCCGCTGATCAAAATTACCAATTAATTTTGTGGCGTGATAATAAATCGCAGCCTATTTCAACTTATAAATTAACTACAGTTACATATGGGGTGAAATCTGCTCCATTTCTCGCCATACGCACTTTAAATCAACTCGCAGACGACCATGGTCATGAATTTCCGCTAGCCGCTAATGTTCTTAAAACCAACATTTATGTTGATGACATTGTCACCGGGTCACATGATGTCGCTTCAGCTTTAAACCTACAATCACAATTGATTCAACTGCTCTCCAAAGGTCAATTCGAACTTAGGAAATGGACCTCAAACGCTACAGAGCTATTAAACGCTGTTCCTGAAGATCATCGTGAAACCCCGCTATACTTTAAATCTGACGATCAACCTTTAGTGTCAATCTTAGGTTTAAAATGGACACCATCTACTGATATGTTTTCCTACACAATTAAGAAAGTCGAACCTATTTACACTAAACGCGCAATTCTCTCGGTCATTGCTCATCTTTATGACCCATGTGGTTGGTTAGCGCCAATAATGTTTCACGCCAAAAGTATCATCCAAGTACTATGGACTCTTGGTCTTGATTGGGATGACCCATTGCCCGATCATATGGTTAGTACGTGGCAAACGTTTGTTGAGGACATGCCTACCTTGAGAGACATACGAATTCCACGCTATGCACGACTTCACGACGCTAAAACAATACAACTTCTTGGCTTTGGAGACGCCTCTGAACAAGGTTATGCTGCTGTTATTTATGTACGCACGACTGATAAGGACAATAATATACATATAACGCTGTTATTCGCTAAGTCCAAGGTTGCACCGCTCAAGCGTATATCGCTTCCTCGTCTGGAACTATGCGCTGCTCATTTACTCGCCAACCTCATGGCACACGCTGTTTCGCTTATCACTCCGCATTATCAAATCGAGCAAATCCGCTGTTACTTGGACTCATCCGTCGCTCTCGCCTGGATTAAAAGTCCATCATACAAGCTAAAGGTTTATATTGCCAACAGGGTCACTCAAATTCAGGAGTGGGTAACTCCTGAACATTGGTTCCATGTTGACTCATGTCACAATCCTGCTGATTGTGCCACGCGTCCCATTTCTTGTTCGTCTCTCGTGACTCACCACTTGTGGTGGTCAGGTCCGCCGTGGATTTCGCTTCCGGTCCATGAATGGCCTAATACACCTGCGCAGGTGTTGGACATTCTGCCCGAAACCCGCACAAATCCGCTTCACGTAGGCATCGCTTCTACCAGTCACGAATGGGACCTCTTGTCTACATTTTCCAATTGGACTACGCTCAATTGCATTGTCGCCTACGTTCAACGCTTCGCTCATAATTGCAGGAATAAATCCAAACAGTCTGGTTTCCTTACAATCACAGAATTGAACACTGCTGAGGAAGCTATTATCAAGATTGTCCAACGCACCGCATTTCAGGCTGACATCCAGCTTCTGAACTCTCGTCGACCCTGCTCCATCGCACTGCAAAGACTGAACCCTTTTCTAGACAGCAAGGGACTTCTAAGAGTTGGAGGACGCCTCACTCAGTCCCCTCTAAATTACACCTCCAGGCACCCTCTTCTGCTGCCTAAGAAACATCACGTCACCACAGCCATAATAAATGCCTATCACAAACGCTATTTGCACTCAGGACCGCAGTTACTCCAGTCGCTTCTGACGCAAAAGTTTTGGATCCTTTCAGCGCGAAGTATCATCAGATCTTGCGTATTCCGATGCATCGTCTGCTTCAGGACAAGACCAACGCACGACCTTCCGTTGATGGGCAATCTGCCAAGCTCACGAGTGACGCCCGCCAAGCCGTTCACTACTACGGGAGTTGACTACGCAGGTCCGTTCTTTGTCAAGATCCATTCGCTACGCAGCGCTAAGATCGTCAAGGTCTACTTGTGCATCTTCGTCTGCTTCGCTACTAAAGCTGTTCACATAGAAATTGCAATGGACTTAACAACGTCCGAATACATCGCAGCTCTCACCAGATTCATTTCACGCAGAGGTCCTTGCACTAACCTCTATTCTGACCGCGGCACCAACTTCGTAGGCGCCGCTGCAAAAATAAACGCTATATACGCCGAATTCAAGAAGCAACCACAGTTTGCCGAATCGCTCTCGCATTTCGCTAGCGAAAATTGCATCGCATTTCATTTTATACCCCCCGCAGCACCGCACCAAGGTGGTCTCTGGGAAAGCGCCGTTAAGAGCACCAAACATCACTTAACTCGTATGCTTGGTGAACAACGTATACAGCTCATGGACTTCCTAACGCTAACCACCCGAGTGGAGGCCATGCTCAACTCTAGGCCGTTGACACCGCTGTCCAACGACCCTAACGACCTTTCGGCACTTACTCCAGGACACTTCCTAGTTGGTCAACCTCTGGTCTCGCTACCTGAAGAGGACGTCACTGCCATGCCAGAAAACCGCCTAAAACATTGGCAACAATCGCAACGCTTCTTCCAGCTACTATGGCAACGCTGGAGATTAGAGTATCTCCACACACTTCAGCAACGCACGAAATGGACAAAACCAACGCGCAACCTCGCTATAGGAGACATGGTCGTGGTGCACGACCACCTGTCTCGGCCGCTTACATGGCCTCTCGCCCGTATAACACAGCTACATCCAGGACAGGATGGCGCGGTCCGTGTGGTCACACTGCGCACCTCCACCGGTACCCTTTCGCGGCCGGTCACTAAGGTGTTCAAACTGCCCATCGACTACCCACCTTCCTCTTCTAACCCTCAATAACCCGACGCGGTTCCGCTCCTTGCGTCCGCCCTCGCTGTTTCTCACCTTCTTCCACTTTCATGATTATTTCGAAACAACGTTTCAACGCGGCCGGTATGTTTGGTATTCATATGGCCCCTGCATAAACCCAATTAGGCTACACACTTGACGAGGCGGCGTGCGCATTTTTTTGATTCATGCGATAATAGAGCAGGTTGGTTCAGATGCTGTTTTGCAATAGTCGAGTGTGCGCGTTACAAAAAAAAACACTTATTTATATATATTTTTTACGCTTTAACCTTCAATTCACCACTCTATTTTAAAAAGGACACTGGAATATTTGTGTTTGTGATCTTTTACTTCCAGCTCTGCAGACCAGTCCTGACCAGGAATCATCCTAACATCATACCTCAAGGTAAGATCAACATTCACTTAATTATTTCCGTGTCTGTTATTTAATTAATATCATAATAAAGGTCCTCCGGAAATAACAAATAAAACATCACACCAGATTTACACCCCTTTTGTTCAGCGCTGCCAGAGGCGTTAAAATTACGTTACAAACATTAATAATAAATAAAATAGTAACAGAGATAATAAGCATTATATAATAATAATAAACAAGTGTAAAGTGTATCTGAACAATCTCCTAATGATTGATAATAACCAAATGATTACAAATAGACAGTGTAAAACATTACAGGTTTAAATATAATTTTGAACTGTGCGCGCCGATAAACCAACTGACGTTGCGGAAGTCTACTCCAGCAGGAAATTTAACCCTGGAAAAACTTCCCATGAGCCTGAGCGTTAGCTTTGCCTAGCGTCTTGTAGAAACGTGGCTTAGCCAGTCTTTGTCAGGAATCAGCATCAGACAGTCACGTCGTAGGATGGCTGGACAGACTCAACCAACACGAGAAAATGGTGGATTCTAAGTAAACGTGATTTCAAAGGAGGCGAGTATATTATGGACTGACATCTGTGAGTAAAGTGAAGTTTGAAACAATAATCATTAGGAGATGAGAGTTAATATTAATGAACTATAAAAGACGTTTAAATTGAATTTTTTGAAAGAACTTATTAATTTGTGTATGATCAAAATTGATTCCTAGAGATAAATAATTTGTCTTTTGACTTACATAATATGTTTTCTTTGCTTTGTTTCAATAAAAAGGAGATTTTGTTATAATTAAAATGTCTGGCTAACTTCATTGTAATAACCATGTGCCATGCTGTAGGAGTAACTGTTAAGTACGAATGAGTTTGATACCCTGCCCTTCAGGTAAATTAATAATGAATTTAATGTAAAGTTTGTAAGAACGCAGACTTACAAACATAAGTAACTTAATTTTTATTTAAAAACTCTTAAAGTACAAAGGATTAACTTAACTCCCCTTACACATGACGCCCGAACATAGGGTTTAGTTCATAAAAATATAATTACAATACGATTAACTTAACTCCCCTTACACATGGCGTCCGAACAGATAAATACTTTGGAAATGTTGAATTTTGGTGCCTAAAATTAACTTAACTCCCCTTACAGCTCGAGTCTATAATGCCCTGATAGAAACCCTGTCTGCGTCCTCAGTTTATCTCTACTTGCACTGATACATGCTCTCGACCTTCTCCTGTTATAATTCCTCAGGACTTCTTTTGGTTCTCTAAGTCCTGATATTCTTTCTCATAAGTCAAGTATTATAGTATCTTTTGAAGCATTTCTGTCTTGTCTTCCTCTCTTTGTTGGATGTCTCTTCTATCAGGAAGCCAGTTTAACCTTTCTCTACTAGGATAAGTCTCCTGGTCAGATAAATACTTGTGAGGTCACCAAGTAACACCTATTGCCCAGTGTCATTCACTCGATCAGCACAGCAGGGCTGTACGAGCGAACTAGGTTTGGAGGAAATTAAAGCACCTCGGGGGATATTTTTGTCCTGGTAAAAAAAGACATACTAAAATGAATAATGCAGTTACTAGCAACTAATAACATTAAAGATAAGGGTAATTTACAATAATCGGGTAATGATTTTGAAAAATAATCTCTTGTTGTCATTATTATGATAGTTTACCATTGTAATAATGCATTCCAAACTGTCGCTGAATGAAATCAATTCTAGCAGTGTTAAAAATTAATGGTCACTACTCACACTGCAATATTTTTAAATTGCTACACGGGCAACAAGTATAAGGGATAGTGATTGGCAGGAGGGGAGGAGAGGAAACGATTGACTTGTAAACTTGTAGAAGTGGGAAAGAAAATTTCATATTATGAATAATTATACTTTTTTATCTCTTTCTCTAATATTATAAACAGACATTTCCTCTATATTTTTACAATTGTTTTGTTATTACATATTTCATTAAAAGAATTATATTTCACTACTGTTTTATAATTTAAATGATCCAGTTTTGTTGTATTTATCAAATTTATTAAAATAATTATGAAAAAATAAAAATTAAGGATTAAATAAAGCAATAAAGCTATAGTTACAAAATTATTTTAATAATATAAATGAGATACAATTGTTTCGCCTCATCATTTTGTTTTGTATTGTATAAAAGAAATGAAAATGTACTATTTTACCTTGTGGGTGTCAAATGTAAGTCATTCTTGTTGTGTAGCGACAGCTGTTTCGTCAACACCATTTACCTCATCACTCGAATATTTAATATTGAAAAATACACTACACAACAAAATTGAACACACATGTGACACACACACAGACGGATATTAACGTTAAAATGTTTGAGTATATTATTCTGTACGAGTCGGGTATTTGTAAAATGGTAATGGACATTCCACATCTGAGTGACTTGGTGGACTCGTAGTCTGTAAATTACAATATTATTTGGGATGTTTGTTTAGTTGGTGTCATATATACAAAATGTTACATTTGTTTCAGTTGCTGGAAGGTTTCATAGAAGAATTTTTTGACCAGAACCCAATAAGCCAAATGGGAATTATAATGACTCGTAACAAGAGGGCAGATAAAGTGTCAGAATTGGCTGGCAATCCAAGGAAACATTTGTCTGTTATACGTTCTCAATTCAGTACTCCTTCGCAGTGTGGTGGCGAACCTTCTTTACAAAATGCACTTGAGTTGGCGTTATCATCTTTAAAAATGTTACCATCTCATGCTAGCCGTGAAGTGTTGGTGATATTGGGCAGTCTTACAACTTGTGATCCTGGAGACATCAATCAAACTATAATTGTGAGTATACAATGATTTCGTCGTACATTTTTAATGTACAGTAATATAATGAGTATATAAGTGTCATTTAACTTCTATTTAACCATCCGTTTTATTGTTATATTTTTGAAATACAATTTATTTTCAACTATATATATTTTAAAACAATATAATTCTTATTATATACTGATGATCAAAAATACCAGAAAGGTTTAATATTTCTAGTTCTAATTCAGATATAGACATGAAACAAATGGAATTTTATAGAAAAAGACCTCATTTATTTATGATGTGATTAAAAAATTTAGCACTGTATTACCGAACATCTGGAATAATTGTAAAATGTGATTTTTTCCGAGTCTAGAAAATCAAAATCATTATTCTGTATATGATTAAATGTTTTGTGGAACTTTTTTTGATACACGCTTCTTTTCATTCTTCAGGTATTCCGTTAAAGACATTTGAATTGTTATTAGACAAAGTTGAAATGCACAATTGTCACTCACTGAAATTCAAACAAAACTGTTGAATGTACTAAGGATCTAATGTATATTGCATAACATATAAACAGATTAACAGTAGATAAGTCAAATCGTAAATAGTTTACTATAGAACAAAGTGTACATAATTTGCTAAAGGTTAATTTATATCTTTAGATATGACAAATTTCAATGAAAGTATAAACTAGTAAATTGAAACATCCTCTAATTATATAACGATTAAACTTTATATCAGAAATCATGTTATTGATTAACATATATTTAATTTGCGTGGCCAAGGTTTCAAAAGTCTAATCATATATTGTCAAATTATTTTATAATTAAACTATATCGCTATAACAGAAATAATGGATCAGCCCTAATCGGAAGATATCGAGGGGCATGGCTGGTATCAAGGAATTTTGAATCCTTTCTTTTTTATCTGTGTGTAGGTATGTGTAAGTGAATAATTTTAGTATTAATATAATATAAGTTTATAACAATCTTGCATTATAACTTGCACATACCTACACACGAAATTAACAGAAGAAGATAGTGTACATAACTCATTTTTTATGACTCCATACATTTTAGTTGCTTCGGCTTGTTTTGTTTAATGTAATGTTTATTATGTATGAACTGGTTATTAATTATTTCCCTCTCAATAAAATATTGATCTTTATTTTCTCACAGTCATTGAAGTCATATGGTATAAGAGTTTCTGTGATTGGCCTTGCAGCTGAAGTTCGTATCTGCAGTGCTCTATGTCGAGATACTGGAGGGACATATAATGTTGTATTAGATGACAGACACTTTAGAGACCTGCTCTTCCAACAAGTGGAACCTCCTCCATCAACTTCTGCCAACTCTCAGGAGGCTTCTCTCATTAAAATGGGATTCCCTCATCATGATATTATTGATGGACGAGGTTTATCGCTTACAATGTGCATGTGGTAATAACACTTTTATGTATAGATATAGTACACATTCATATTGGTTAATGAAAATGTATTTTTTCCAGAGTTTTAATTAGCCCAATATCTATATCAACTTTTTGATATACAGTAAAACTTCGATAGTTCAAAACTTTGTAGACTTATGGGGTGTCGAAGTATCAAAATGTCAAACTGTAGGAAGTGTATTGGACATACATTAATAACATAGGTAGCATTAAAAAAAAAGACTTTTATAAGAAAATTGTACAAATTTAATGAATACTGTAACATTAAACAAAAGTATAAGTACAGTAGAGCCGCCGTTATCTGAGCCCCAACTAACCGAGTTCCAGGTTAACCAAGGTAGTAAAAAAAAAGTTCAGGCGTTTGGTTTGTAAAAATAGAAACAGCGCACAACGGAATGTTAAACGAATTTCCATATTAACCGGTGTGAATCCGAGTATTACAAAATTACCGAAATATCTCATTTTAACTTTCATTTTCATGCATAAAACTTCATTGATTTATTTATAGCTACCTGAAATAAAACTGAATACAGTAATATATTTTTAAGACTCTATAAAGATTTAAAATATCACACTGGAAAAATGCTGCAGTTGTGAAGGTCACTTCATTGGGTTATGTACAAAGTAGTTTTATTCGTAGGAAACTGTTGTCTTCAATTCTTGGAAATAGGGTTGTGTATCCTTTACTGAGACCATTTCATTTACACAAATAAAGCCCCACCCCTCAACTTTTACTGTACAGGCCATTGAGAAACATGTACATTATGACATCTGTCAAATCAACTCCACGTGTTTATCCTAATGCGTTGTTTGCCTGCTAATATTTTTAGTCTGTATTAAACTTTGCGAGCGAGATTGTTATTATGAGTGGACAGTGATACTGTTATGTGTATTCAATTTCTTTCATTTGAGTACATTATCAAACTTTTTTTTGTAAATTTAACACTGGAAATGGCAGAATGCTCAAATAGCACGCTTTGTCACGTGTCTGGACAGGTTCACGTGTCGAAGTATCGATAGTCATAGTATTGAAGGTTTACTGTATTATAGTTATTTTAAAACAAGTTGATGGCACCATTGTGGTACATTATCGAAATATCTCATTTTAACTTCCATTTTAATGCATAAAACTTCATTGATTTATTTATAGCTACCTGAAATAAAACTGAATACAGTAGTATAGTTTTAAGATGCTATAAAGATTTAAAATATCACAGGGGAAAAATGCTGCAGTTGTGAAGGTCACTTCATTGGGTTATGTACAAAGTAGTTTTATTCGTAGGAAACTGTTGTCTTCAATTCTTGGAAATAGGGTTGTGTATCTTTTACTGAGACCATTTCATTTACACAAATAAAGCGCCACCCCTCATCTTAAATTACTGTACAGGCTAATGAGAAACATGTGCATTGTGACATCTGTCAAATCAACTCCACGTGTTTATCCTAATGCGTTGTTTGCCTGCTAATATTTTTAGCCTGTATTAAACTTTGCGAGCGAGATTGTTATTATGAGTGGACAGTGATACTGTTATGCGTATTCAATTTCTTTCATTTGAGTACATTATCAAACCTTTTTTTGTAAATTTAACACTGGAAATGGCAGAATGCTCAAATAGCACGCTTTGTCACGTGTCTGGACAGGTTCCTGTGTCGAAGTATCGAGAGTCGTAGTATTGAAGGTTTACTGTATTATAGTTATTTAAAACAAGTTGATGGCACCATTGTGGTACATACCCAGCCCAAAAGTTGGTTTTCTGGGGCTTATTATAGTTTGTATTGGTAGATCAAGGGATCTTTCCCAGTAGTGAAAGTCTACTTAATTAAAACAGTTGTTACATACATTTTATGAACCTTATACATTTGTATATCTCTAATCTTTGGATGTGTTAACTAGGTCCTAGTGGGCCTGATAGATGTGTATGTATTAAAAAGTGTCTATTTGCTTCACTCGTCTCAGTTTCTCAGCCCTGGCAGGTTTGTTAGTGGCAGGTAACATATATGAACGAGGCTAAAATTTCATCAGTTGGCACTGCACGATCTCACAATTGTAGGAATATCACATTTTTGTAGGAGGTCAAAATTACACTTTTTGACAATGACAATAACTCTACTATTTATGATCGTAGAGAGTTAGGGTTGGTACCATTATATGCTGAATTTTAATTTGGGAAATGTTTATAAGTTGAATAACACAAGGTATAAACAAAAAACTGATTAAAATGGCCACAATTTTGACATTTTCAAATCAATTTTTTAAATTTCAATAGAGGTCTATATGAGCACACTATATTATAACCTTGTGTACAAAATTTCATGTTCCTATTTTAATTTTTGTATTTACATACAGACGACAATGATGACGAACGGCATGACCAAAATAACTGTTTTGGTTTCTTTCCGTGAAATGTGAAGATCAGACAAAAAACGGCAGTAGTTTTTTGTGATAACCGAACTTGCCCTAACTGTTTAATTAAAATTATTGTATATTTTGAATATTATGTTCAGGTTCATTAGTATTATGTATATGGTACACTGAAGAAATATATAAAGTTTGTCTTATTAGTTTATTAATTATGTTTAAATTTTGTATGGATAGGAAACATAAGTCTTACCTTGGAAAGTGGTCTTTTGTACCTATCCATACAAAATATAAACATAATGGGTTTATGTACCCTAATCTGGTTTATTAATTATGTATGGATTTTGTGTAAGGAATATAAGATAAAAATTAATTATATTATTTGTGTTTTTTTTTACGTTACAGCCACCTTGATAGTAGTACAGATGAAAGTAAACTGAAAAGTGGCGGTTACTTCTGTCCTCAATGTCGAAGCAAATACTGTGAATTGCCAGTAGAGTGCAGAGTATGCGGTTTAACTCTAGTTTCAGCTCCACATTTAGCCAGATCTTATCATCATTTATTTCCTGTTCAGGCGTTTGTTCAGAAAGAATTAACAATTGATAACGAAGGGATCTGTTTCTCATGTCAAAAGAAAATTGTTGCTGCTGATAAATATGTGAGTATTTTTAATGTAAGAAAAGTTTTCCATAAAATATGTAGTATGATGTTTTAGAACCTACAATTAGTAGCGTACTATGGTTGAATAGGTTAGAACAACGACGCTAGGCATTTTGATGTGCTAACCACGCATTACCTGACTGAAAAGCCGTCTAGCATGCCTAGATGGAGTTTACATGGAGTTTAGTTTTAGTTTATTGTAAAATATTTAAACAATATACAGGCTCATTAGGAAATTAATGTTGAGATTAATAATAGTAGTTTAATTTTGTTCAAAGAAAACACCGATTTGATTGTTAATAATAATATGACTAATATGAAAGTAGTTTCTTTTTTAATAATATTCCGTTGAATGTCAAACAATACTGTATATCAGATATTTGTAAAAAAATACAAATGACTTCTTATCAGCAACACCTATCTAAAGGTAATTTTAAACTTAGATACATGCATCAGTGCATCTGAATATATACCAAGTGTCCTAAAAGTCCCACCCCCCCCTATTATTTTTTTTATTAATGGAAATAGACAGATTTGCTTTAGGGAAAGTTTAGATAACCAAAGGCGGAGTTTTTTGAAGTATCAACATTTTCAACCCTTACCCCCAAAATGGGGTAGTTTGGGGGTAAGTCAAGAATTTTAAATAGCAACCCCTATTGAGTGATACCTCATTTTAAAGGCCTTTTAAAAATAAGAATAATGGCACAAACTAGAGGTCTCTATGTTCATCCTATCCAACATAGCGGCCAATCGAATTATGAATGTTAACCTACAAACTCCGGTTGTTTTTATTACATTACAAACTGCTCTATGTTGGTAAAATGATCGTAAGAGCCTTACCTTGTTTTTTTAGCTCAGATTAAGTTCTCGAAATGGCTACCATTTACTTCTTGACAGAAATGGATTCTGGACTCAAAAACATGTTGTACTTTTCGTAACATTTCCGGTGTAATTATTAACGTAAAAATTCACAATTCGATTAGTCGCTATATACACTTTTTTTCTTATTTTTATCTCTAAAACCAGCTCCCCAAATATTGCCTTGTAATTTTGAATTACCCTGTGAATATACTCATGGAATAGACAAACTAATTTGTCCTGAAATCGGGTTGGTCGGTTATATTAATTAAAAGAGGAATTAAATAAATAGCTATCTTCCAAGTTAAGCTAGTGTGTAAAAAAACAAAACATACAATTATACCAGTTACAGAGAAAGTACATGTAGTATCAGATAGAAGCAAATACAATTGCTAAATCATATACACATTTTATTTTGTTTTTAATATATAATTCTAAATCTTAAATATCTAGGCTTTGGTTGAAAATGGTACTGTTAAGGAACAGATGAAAAGAATTAGATAAAATAAATTATTTAACATAATTTAATGATGCATGAAAGTCTAGTCTGAAGAAAATGACTATATCTGATAAAATCCTGTTATATTTTAATTACACAAAATAAAACTAAGATTTTTCTCTAAACCTATTTAAAAGTGAAAAGATGTTATAAATGCATCTAGATATTAACCCTTCCCGGACGGCGCTATTTTGCCGATTAGGACGGAAATATTTCAGGTCAGGGTAAAAAACAAAAAAATTGATTTTTCATCATAATATTACTTGAATACATAAAAAAAGTTAGCGGTAACTAGTCATTTCGTGCTAAATATATTTTTTTGTGATTTTATAGCAAAAAAACACCTTAGATATATCCGCCGGCCGTCCGTGGCGCAACAACACTTTAGCGGATATACCCACTACCGTCCGCATTTTCTTTGTTATAATTGTTATAGTATCAATTGTTACAATCACCATTCATCCCTTCATCACTCATACCGCCGTAAACATCGTCCAATAGGCCTACATTATCTTCATTACCAGTATCGTCCACACTACGATCGGATAAGTTACCCGTATCATCAATGTCCATAAGTTCAGCGTTCAAAAAATCACCTTCGGAAACACTGCGATTCAGTAAGTCAATAATGTCTTCATCACGTATCAAATTATTTTCGTTCGACAACATCTTCACACTGCGAAGGCATAACAAACCACTTGGATAACCTAACACAAACAGTATAACAACAACACTGCTTAGTTCCGCACGAAATTTCAGCTGACTTAGTCTGGTACGGTTGCCAAGCAGTCAAACATAAATTTACCATATTGTCAATAAAATTGTAATTATGTATTTCAATTACGCAGAATAGTAATTAGTGCGTTATTTTGTTTAGAAACCTTAATTTTATAACATTTTTACGTGTATAAGTTGTTTAAATAAATTGACGGATATATCCGCCAACCGTCTGTAAGCTCCAATATGACACGCGGATATATCCGCTTCCTGTCCACTGGCTCCAAAAATTTAGCGGATATATCCGTCATTAGTCCAGGAAGGGTTAAACTTCTAAATCCAAACACATTGAAAGTTTTGGTCAAATTTATGTTTTCATGAACTAGTGTAGAGATTAATATATTAACCTACTCACATACTGATAAACTGTTAGTGATAAATAAATATATGCATACTAAAATTGGCAAAAAACCATTATGTACGATTACTTGAATTATTTATTAGCTCATTCTTATGTATTCATGCTCTAAGGAAATCTTGATAAATTAAGGATGAAATATTTTACCTGGTGAAGGAAGGTGTTGTACTTAGCCTTTGAAGTTTAGGTACAACTTACTACTTAAATTTAGAAAGTCATGGAAATACGCACAAAACTAAGCATAATGTTTTCCAAAACATTATGACTAACATTTATTTTTTCTTTCTTACATTTTGTTACTGATTGAATTTAAATGTGAAGAAATGAAACATTTGATTTATGTATGATTTAGGTGTGCATAGCCTACGAGTTTATTGCTTTCATTATAAATTCACATCTCTTAAAATTATGTTTTTTAAATGAAAAATTAATTTTTGTTCCTATTTATAAACCTAACAAAAGAAAAATATAAGAAATTTCTGAGATAGTTGTGATAATTCTATATTGTATTTTACACAGGTTTACGAGTGTGAAGTATGTGATCAAAGGTTTTGTCTGGAGTGTGATATGTTTGTTCATGATATTCTACATACGTGTCCAGGATGTGCGACTAATCAGGCAACTTTCCTGCATTCTGCTCTCGAGCAAGCAAGGTAAGGTGCGGTTTATTCATCAGGTTACAACAGTTGGATAGAGTGAGACATTCAAAGTTGTCTTGAAAGCTGTGAAAAATGTCTTGTATATAGTCATGTGAATTGTCTTTCTTTGTATCTTTGTAAATATAGATTTGTAATTTGTGGTACCGGTAGTGTTGTTATTACATCTATTCTTCCCGATGTACCTCACATTATACTCATTTCATTTTCCATATATAAATATACACATTTCTTTAGCTAAAAATATAAATTTGTTGTACACAATAGTTAAATCCATATATACAATTAGCAAAACTGAAAAAGTGTTTGCAAATTTTGGATGATTCAGTTCATTTCTTCTAAATAGATCGCTATTGTATAATGATTTATAATTTAATGACTTCTATTGTAAAATTTTGAAAAGGTCCCATTTTTAGAACTTAGAATTAACAATTTTATAACAAAGTTTTAGCCACTTGAAACTTTTGAAATTCGGTCCATTTATTTTCAACTGTATTCACTACCAGTTGAGAAAATAATTTGGATGCCCATTTTGATCATTATATCTTTTAATAATTAAAGAATCATCAATAATACGAAAAACTAGAGTTTTTGTGCAGCATGGTAAAACTAGAGACTTTAAATTGGATTCAATTCTTCCAAATAGATTATCATTAATTAAACAAAAGTACTTAACGTCAAATTAATTTTCATATTGATTTTTCTGAACAGTTATCAATTTATAATTAGCTTAATTTTAAAGCTATGGATACACCATTGCTCAAAACGAATGTGGTGAACTTCTGCCATTTACAAAAACAAAAATATTAGAAAAATTATATTATGGGTTTTTCCTTCTGAAGCTGATTGAAAAAAAACTCTTTATTGTATGTAGGATATAATTTGGATTTATTAAAACATCAGCTGCTATTTTCATTGGTATTTATGTGTTGCCATAGCAACAGGTTATCTCATTGTTGACCAACTTCAAAAACTGGAATCTAGTTGGTGGTAAACTTGTAGTAACAATTAATTGATTTTTTTATATTCCATCATGACTTTACCTTTACAAACACACATTTCATTGATTCAATGTTATTATGATTGGGAACGAAGTTTATCAGCTAGGTTAAGAAAGTTATGTACTCACAACGGTTTGAGGGAACGATTTGCAGTGTTCTCCTGTATACAAAGCTTGCTAATAACTGAAACCATTGGGTTCGTTGGAGGCATCAAGAGGCCATGAAGACCTTCAATTAATTGTAAGAGAAGAAATTTTTTGTCAAATAACACAGAATATTAACTGTAGTGTCAAAAGGAAAGACTACTTCTTCAGTGGCGCTCACTTTGAACATCTGTCTTATTAATTAACTCTAACAAGTACGAATTTGGTTTAATGTTGTTTTTTTATATATATTTTTTTATTAAATCCCATTTAATTCCAAATGAATTTATGTACTTTATTTTGTGCTATGTTAAAAAATAAATAAACCATAGTCAATTAAAGTTTTTATTTTTAAAACACCCTGTAAATTAGACTAAATACTTTTGTTGATATATCTATGCTTCGCTGAGAGTTGCATCTTTATGTACAATTCAATTACAAAAATCCATACTACTAAGATTTATTTTAACCCTTTGCGATCGGAAGGCCAGTAGTAGTGGCCACAACGCAGTCAGCAGCCACTAGGAATTCTTTACGCATAAATTGGTTCCGGCGGTCTGACGGCCAGCTGTACTGGCCACGCTCCACTCCGCGTCAACTCGACATTCATAATGTCGGCTTTCTCCTGGCAGCTCGGAATTGTTTTCACTGAAAACCTGCAATGTTAGCATAGGGGATTTAAATTATAATAAATCAATTGTAATTTTATACTGCTATTTTATTGAATCTCGAAAACAAATAAGATATTGAATTATGACATACATTTGTTTGAAAATTGAAAGTGAAATTAATTAATTATTTACTAAACGTCTAAAACGTACATCTATTTGTCACTCATACAAACGATAAGTCAGTATTGTGTTTTAATCTTCTTTAATTTTTTTCACTCAGTGGTATTTTTCAAAACATTCACTGAAGTCCAGGATTGTTTGAACTAGTTTTACAAAAACACTTTGTCCTTTTTCTTGTCTCCTATCGCTACACACCGCGCGTGTTTCACCGTAGTTTACCACAATTTTTACGATATAATGTTGCAAACCTGCTGATCATTTAGTTCAATATTTCCTCACAAGTTTGCAGCACTCTACAGACATCATACCATAGTTTGAATATTACACGCGATAACATACATTGTTGGCCTGTCCTGCTGGCCGTCTGATCGCAAAGGACAACTGCTGTGAAAAAAATCCGACTTGGCATGCGAATGGAGGCGGCCAGTATAGCTGGCCGCGCGATTGCTGAGGAATAGTGGTAAATAAGTTTGACAGCAATTTCTTTAACGGTGATTTCTGATTACCTTGAATTAGTAGGTCAACATCACTCAGTTTGTCTTTACTAGTTTAGGTTCCTAGTCGATGAGTATGTGGTTCATTTGCAACTCCTCTTTAAATGGCTTGTACCATTCATACACTTTGAATTGAGAGAAATACTCATCCACCCGCAGACTGTAGATTGGTTTTTACCATACACACAGAAACAGAGTTCAATTCATCTTTAATACATGGAAAATGATAATGTGTATACAATAAGATTCACTGGCACCTCTTGGGTTATCACATAGGCCTATAATAAAATACCAAGATTTATGGGTTAACATTACCCATAGGCTGTATGAATTATAAGGCTTTCTCATTCATATTCATAGTTGTTTAGTAAGTATCATGTATTATTGTGGTTTTTTGACAATTAGAAATTTTTATGTATATTTACTCTGAAATACAGTAGTGTGACCAAATCGTTGCAAAGTAGGGGTAGTCAATTTACATGGTGTACTTTTTTTGTGTTATTTGTAATTAATTATTTCAGTATTTTATATTTTCTTATTGTTATTTTAGTTTTTCATAATTTTAGTATAAGTATACTCTAATTAGATTTGTGTATTGTTTGTATGGATTTTTTTACAGTGTTTGATAATAAAATAATGTTGAAGCTTTGAAGTTAGAACCATATCCAATGTTTTTTACAATTCAGTAAGCTTGTATTTAATTTTAATATAAAATTGTTTATAAATAAGATCATGAACCCTCAGCCTAATTGTAGTTTGAGAGATCACAGCTTTTAACATTCATCCTTATTTCTAATGTGTGTTATCTTATCACAACACTTATTACTCTATTCTTGACAACCTCGTTTAACCAGACTAATAGGGAAAATAAAAAATCTGGATAAACAGAAAAAATTAGAAAATGCAATTAAATAATTTTAGTGGCAATATTTAACGTTTATTTCACTGTACATAAACACGACACCATATTTATATAATCATTACTCAAAACTTCAATTTTGCTTTATAAAATATTCATCTAGTTTTTTTTAGACACTTGGTGCAACGTTTAAATGCAGCACGGTGTGGTGTAAAACTATCACTCCAAATAGGCCAAGATATTATAAAGCTGTTATGTGGCATCTGAATGCGTATCTCTGGTTACACAAAATTTCCCTTTCTGCGTAGATGTACATTTTGTAATAATCTCATTATCAGTCATTAAGCCATTACCACCATCGCTGTCATCATCCAACCAAAGACTTTCTATATCAACATCTAAGCATCCGTCGATTTTGATGAACATTTAATACAACTGTTTCACTTGTTGATGTATGAGGGGGATGGTTCAGGGGTTATTTCACAAATAGTAGGCAAGAATTTTTTCACAACTTCTTCAAAGTGTTTTATCACATGAGTTAGCAACCATGTAAACGACATATTAGTATTTATTTATTGTTTTTAATAAATCAATAACACTTTCTTCTCCTTCTACCTCGATTATCTTACTCAAAAGCTCTTTGCGATGAACAAGCTTAATATTGTCAAACACCCCCTGATTCATAGGTTGGAAAAGTGGTGCGACAGGAGGGAGAAATTAAAATTTTATTTCACCACTTACAAGTTCTTGTTTGCCTGGTTGAGATGGGGCATAGTCAACAAACAAAATAGCTGTTTCTGGCAAGTTGTTTTCTTTAAAAAACTTTTGTGCCCCCGGAACAAATTTGTCAAAAAACTATCTAAAAAAATAAAGCTGTCCATCCATGCACTTTTTTGGTTATGGCAGATCAGAGGGAATGAGCAAGATTAACATTTTTTTAAACACGAGGATTTTTGATATCTCTACTATCCCAACTGGCAATATATGTTTTCCCGATGCATTGCTACACGTCATAGCAATGAGCCAGTCTTTGCTTTTTTTGTAACCTTTGGTTGAATCTTCAATCATTGATGCTTGGCAGCATATGGTAAAAAAAGTCCATGTTATAAATTTAGGGGGCTGTAAGCTCCTCTGTCAAAACACTTTTTTGAAAGAATCACTAGAGAGGCTCTCCACCAGTCACAGTTAATTGGCATATGCCATGGAGATTTTTAAAATGTTCTACCCATCCCTGGCTAGCTGTAAAACTCAGATCAGTGCCCAGTAGTTTTTTATATAAACTTAAAGAATTTTGAACTATTAAATCGGACCAAAAGTCAGAACACCACGTTCTCGCTGAGCACTGTACCACATTGATCAAGGTTTAATTTTTTGGGTTTTTAATTGTTCTACAGTTCTCCAAAACTGTCCTTTTGTTATCATCTTATAACAAAAATCCTCAATTTCTTCAGACATTGGAACTAAGTTCCTACTCTTAGTTCAGTAGCAATTTTTCTAGTGATTCTCCCTTGTTAATTCTATATACAGGATCTATCTTTTTGTCCATTATAACAATTTTATTGACACCATTTTCATGCACTCTTAACAAAATGATAAAAAACACTGTCTAATTTCAAAACGTCTTAATACAGTACAGACAGACAATTAAGTAACTTTTATACTACTGATGTGACGAATTGACACAGTGGCAAACAGGCGAAGTAGAGAGCGATTAGATAAAAAGCGGGCCTTCAATTTCCTTCCTTTACATAACATAAACCTTGTTCACTAAAAGATATGCATTGTTTAGTTTTATTTTAGATTTGCAGTAGGCTTTAGTGCTTCCACTACTAAAATGTATTATTATTAGATTGCAATGATAACCAATTAAAGATGGTATATTGGTGTTTTTACTCTATATGGATCATACTTCGATCGCGTAACTTTAAACATTAAATCGGTCCGGATAAACCCGATTTTATTGTAATTATTTGATATGCTGTGGGCTTCTTTATAACATTCTTAGAAAAAAGTATTGCCAGACATGTTCTACAAAGGTATTTATTTTAAATGGTTATCTTACTAATATTATTGATAAAAACATCTGACAAGTGGTCGATCTATGGCATCCAAATATTCTTTTTTTGTTTGGAATTTAAGACAAGTATACAGTTTCATTTTTAATGCAGGAAATATCCAGAATATATTGTTTGACAATTAAAATTGCAAACAAGATTTTTTAAATTTTTTGATATCTACCAGACAGATTTTAATGAAACCATTGCCAAGATGTTGATTATATGAATGTGATTGAATGATTCCCATGCAATCTGATTATTGCTTTTTATACAAATAAAAACTGCAAGAAATTGGTGTATTTTCACAAATTATTGATGTAAATCGTTGCTATTCTATAATAGTGTTGTGTCGTGTATAAACAACACCCCAAATTTCGGGTCAAAATATTGAATCTAATCTTTAAAAATCATATTAATGTCTAAACTTTGAGGTTTCATAAAAGATAATTTTTATAAAAATTAGTCTTAAATTTTGCTCTGTGATTAAAATTAAATTAAACTTTGTTATGAATCTAACCGGACTGTTTAACATTTTAGAAATAAAAACAAATTTGTATACTCTTAATACATACTTATTTGTATCCTCTTATATCCTAAGGTGTTGAGAATGCAGAAAGAGGTCACCACTGTTACCTCTGGAGAGCAAGTGCTCTTGTCCGATTCCAGGCAATATGTAAGACTCGCACATAGTAGTCGTTCTAGGCTTCCCTCTGGGTCGCCGACCCATACTTCTTACAGTTTCCTTGGAACTGTTGTCACCCATTCTTTGTATATACCAAAACCGCCTCATATGGTATTTCTGATACAGGTGTAATTTCTCACTTGGTCCTTGTAAATTTTATCTTCCTCTCATCTTAAGTACCTCATTTCCTGGCTTTAAAAATTCACTACTAAAGTGATTTGTATTTGGTCTCCAAGTTACATTGGCATAGGTAAGGATTGGGATTTAAGTGTTCTTGAACACTACTGTTTTTGTTTCTTTGGGGGATTTTGATCTACCACATTAATTTCTTGTTCATAAAATGGTAAGAGTTTTCCTGTATTGACTATCCTTTGATTTATTTCTGCTGAGATCTTCCCACTGTCACTAAACAAAGAGTTGATATACTTGAAACTTTTCAAGTAGTCTTCCTTGACAGCTTATCTGATGGGTTTCGGAGAGATATGTATTTTGAAATTACCTTGGTCTTTGTCTTATTAATGCTAATTAGTGGTGGGCGTTAACGTCAACACCAGTTAACGTTGAGCGTGATTAACTGTTGAAAAAAACTGCTAACGTTAACCTGCCAGACAGAACAGAAGACGAAGCATCTTCGTTTGTTCAGTGTGCAGTGCACGTGTTCAGTGAGAAGTGAGAAGGCTCTAGTCATCAATCGACTGTCGCCTGTTTCTTAGAATCGGACGAGTCTATTACTCGCCTTGAAGGGAGGAAACATTAATGTTACTCTCTTATTTACAAACATTGTCTAGCGTTATATTACAACTATCGTAATAACGTGCACTTTTTATGTAATGTAGGCTATCCGTCATTACATATATTTGTTGATTTTATTTTATCACGCATTGGAATTATTGTAATAATTAATTGATTATAATAACTGATTATTTACAGAAGAATGTATTACTATTTACCAGTTAATTAATCAGTTATTATAATCAATTATTACAATAATTCCAATGTTGTTTAAGATTTAGTAAAAAACAAACAGTAAAATAGTAGGCGACATCAGAAACATAAGTTGATTCGTTGATGAATAAACGTTGACGTTAAATGATTCGCTTTAGTTGCTCAACTAAACTAACAGACGACTGAGAGGTGTATGTGTAGCTGGGTGCGCACGTATCGAGTGGGCCGCTGTCGCTAACAAACAACCACTGATGCGTCACCTGCAGGCACTAAGCGAATGATCAACGTTAGACGAAGCACTGCGTTGATCGTTGACGATGGTGAATGTTGACGGTTAGCTGTTACCCGTTAACAACAGGCACAGCCCTAATACCAATGTTCATATTTTCCCTCTGTAGTTCTTCAATCCAAACATCTAAGTTGAATTGCAGATCTCTCTCAGAGCTTGCTAGTAGAGACAAGTCATCTGGAAACTCTATAGCACTGCAAGCAAATGACTGCTCTTAAATACATATATGATAATTTACATGCTAAGGAATAAAAAAATAGGAATTTAAAAAAAAACAACTCTTTATTGAAATGGATAACAAAAATATTTGTGCAATTACAATCAAAGCAACACCTTTATAACAGCAATAAATAAATATACTAAAACAATTCTTCGCAATTTTATTAAGGCTTTAATACATTCTAGATTAAAATCCTGTTAAATAAACAAATAACTTTATTTAGATTTCATAAATTAAAAATTATTAGTTATAATAAACAGTAAATTAATTTAAAGCTGTGTATATATTTTATTTATTTCATACTTTCTGAGTAATGATATTTCAGACCACTCATAAAAAAATACCCTTAATATTAACTCTAAAATAACAATAAATTATATTTGCAAATTGTAAATATTACGTTTCAGTTTTGTTCTATAAAGGCTTCCAACGGTTTTTAATAATTACAACTAAAGCATTTGATCACTTACATATAAGATAAACAGTTTGAATAAAAATAAAAATTGTTAATAAATACATCTTTGAAAATCCTTATAAAATCAAAACTAAACATTATTATTTATTTCTTTTCAGTTAACTTATTGATTCTGGAATCTAAACTATCCATGTTGGTTTTCACTATAGAAAGATTAGTTTTCAAATTTTCCTCCACATTTTGCAACAGATCCTTGTTGCTAGCAGCGTTTGCAGTGAGACGTACTTGTAAAGACTCCAATTCCCCGAGTGTCTTGGCAAATTCTCCCCCTGAAATGATTAACATATTACAATATGTGTAATATTGTAACATTTTTTGTAAGGCCTAATATATTTATTTTTAGAAAAATTGCTTAAATATTGATAATGGTTCTTCAACATAATACTTCCAAAAATAGTTTTTGGAATGAATGTGCTCAAACATATGCATTTTGTCTAAAAGATTTTTTTCCCCATTTATCCTTGATGTTTAACTCTTTTGATGTTAGTAGATGATGCAGGATCTCATTTCTTTTTATTATGAATATTGTTAGTCTATAAAACAAGCCTTTACTAAATACGCTCTATCTTTAACAATTCGTTATTGATTCTTACGGAATTTGGTATCATTCAAACTAGCATATTCTATCCTTCGATTCTATCTAGTGATTTTAGACCAAGTGAGATTTTTGAGAGAGATTCACAGTAGTAAAATCAGGTTAGCATTGCATTATATGGGGTTTTCAGTCGGCTGTTACAACTAAAACAATTTCGTTGTGTGGTGATGTTTACTGTAATAAGCGATTTAATCTGGTAATGTAGCAAATAAAATTAAATTCTAGTGATATTCATGAATTATTACAACAAAATGACATTAAATTAGATATAGACAGTGATATATCTGAGAGGATTATATCTTAGATAATCGTTGAAAGATTTTTTTTTTCCACAGTGGACAAGAATATGAGCCTAACTTGAACGACTTGAGACTTCTAATATTGAGGAAGAGGTAAAGATGTAGATGTATTTGAAGATATTCATATAAAGCCTGTATAAAAAATAGCCTAAATGGATCAGGTTGTATCCCTCCGAACCTGAAATTGGGAAACTTCTTCTAGTTTCTATAAACAAAGTGCCAATTTTCAGATGTGAAATATTTTCAGTACTTTGTAAATAACTTTTGATGTGTGTAAATATTGTACAATATATATGTTTATTTTTAAATTCAGAAGAGTCAAAGAAAATTACGATCTTGGATTATGAAAGTGTTTATTTGCTATAGAAAAATTAGATCATAACTTAAGACTCATTGATGTAACTCACTATTTTTTAATTATTAAAGCCAAAAAACTACACCACAATTCAAATACAAGTATACGCAGACTAGTCGACCTTACCTTGCTGGTGGAGTTCCTGAAGTGATATCAATCTGTCCAATGTCTGAGGTACAATCTGGGATAGTTTCTCCGTCTTCTTTGCTATCTCATACAACTCTGATATCTATGAAACAAAGAAAATTTAAATTCAAATATTAACAAGACAGGGATATAAGGATTACCTAATGTAGTATTAATTGTAAGTAGAAATGAAAACAATTGAGAAAGTTAGTGTAAAACAGTTGTTCAGATGAGAAAATCAAGCTTTATCAAATATACAGAATGGCGCAAAAGTCACGACACTGCTTTAAACAAATACTTGAATTTATTTAATTTATTACGGACAATACTTTTTCAAACTCTTTTCCTTATTCATTAATGCATCTTTCAAGTCTTCCGGGAATACTGTTATATACTCTATGGGATAGTTCGTTATCACTGTTCAAATCATGTTGTGTCACATATGCAGTCCTTGACGACACCTCGTACTAAAAATCCATTGGCATGATATTTGGTGAATGTGGAGGCATGTCAATATCTCGCCTTTGACCAATCACTCTTTTTTCAAAAGTTTTGTTTAAATAATCGGGGGTGCAGTGGCATAATCACGTTGGAGGTATATTTCCTGAAAGTTTTCAGCATGAGTCTTGGTACCAAATAATTTTGTTGGATATCCGAATATCTGTCACTGTTCTTCCAAAAAAGGATGGTCCAAGTACGCCAAATGATGATATTGCCCGCCAAACACTCACACCTGGTTGAATGAGTTGTTGCTCTAACAAAAGATTTTGATTTTCAGTATACCAGTACACAGTTATGTCTGTTAACTTGCCCGCTTAACTTAAAATTGGCCTCATCAGATCACGCAATTTTATTGAACAACTGAGGATCATGTTTGTGTTGGTTAATCATCAATTCACAAAACTGAAGATGTCGATCTCGATCATCTGTAAGTAGCCTACACGTATACTAAACGTGAAATGTAACCTTTAAATTTAAGTGTATGTAACATTCTTTCCAGAGAACTTTGTGGTAACTCCAACTCAAAGGTTAATCGTCTGGTTGATTTTCGTGGAATTTGAGTCGTAGCTAAACATAGGCATAATTTTATTTTCCTCTGTAGCGACTGTTATTGGGCGGCCAGATCCATGTTGTTCAAATTTATCTCGTATGGCATACACCGTTTGTCTAGAGGGTGGGATTGAATTAAAATGTTTACCCCATTCATTAAAACTTCTGCAGCAACACCACTTTTATGAAAAGTTTTTAAAGCAAAAATCCTTTCTTTTTTTTTGTTAACATCATTACAACTGTTTAACACAAAAACCAATTCAGAAACGACAGTTTTAAAGACGTCTTACACATCACACTTTCACCAGCTGACTAGACCGATTGTTTTGTTTACATTGTCACCAACTTGACAACGCATAATTATCAATATTTTGTAATACCAACATCATAAGTTAAAACTATTGTACTACATCTTGCTGTCAATTTGTTTTTATAGAATTTTTTTTTAACATCTGTAAAGTGACTTTTGCGCCACCCTGAATAAATATAATGCAACAGTACAGACTGATTTTTTCTCTTTTATAAATATTTTTGAGGTTTTTTGATTGTTTTTAGAGGTTTAAAAATATTAAAATTGGACTGCAAAACTTGCTCCCCCCAACTCAAGGAAAAATTAGATAATTGTTTCCTCCTTGTTTTTAAAGGCAAAAAACCTCTTAGTCATCATCACCTTATAATAAAAATAGCATACAATAAAGACTCCTAGCCCTCAAATACTTTAATAGTGACAAGTGTTGGAAAAGAAAAAGAGTTGGTCAAGAGAGACCTGATAGGAAAGATGAGAAAGAGGGATCTAACTCAAGATCTAGACCCTCGGGATTGCCAAATCAGCCCATACTCACTATAAGTGAAACTCTTTAGGCATAATTAAATATAATATAATATACAAACCAATTTCTAAAAAAGTTATAGGAGTAAAAATAGTAAAAATTTTCTCTTTTAGAAATATTAATTTTTTTTTAAAACATTTAATTATTTCAAAATTATGTTGCATATTACAAAACTAGCCTTGCCCTTCCTCCAAGGAGGAAATTATAGAAGACATACAAATAATTTGAGCTTCAGATATGATACAAACAGACTGATGTCCAGCCATCTTCAGATTTTTGTATGGGTAAAAAGATAGCCTAGGTGAAAAGTTATCAATTAAAAATTTTTTTTTTACATATTGACAGTATAAAGAAAGTTATGTTATAGGTAAAAAAAAAATTCAATTTTTGTTTGTTAATACATGTTTTTAAGGTCCCTCTGGGTTAAAAAAAAGTGGTTTTGGAATGAAGTCTGTGCAATGCACTGCATTCCAAACACATAGACTGATTTGGTATATGGACTTATTGTGGGGCCCCGTATTTCGGGGACTTTAATAACTAAAAATTGTGGGGAGGGGGAACTGCCAAAAGAATGAAAAAAAAAATTCCCAAAATCAGCTTTAAAAATCGTCTTCAAAATTTGTTCTAAGGATTCAAAACAAAACATATTGATCCCCATCTTTCCGAAAATGGCAGTTCGTGATTTATCAATAAAAAACCAGAGCCATAAGGATGTTATAAAATACATAATTACTTAAAATTGGACCGATTTCTTTCAAACTGAGTTAAAATGAAGATTAATGACCCAAAACCAGTATGCAAATAAAATATATTACGGTTCAGAAATAAATGGCAAAAAACAAAAATTAACCTTGATCGCTGCTGACATTAAAAGCTTGATTTTAAATAAAATACATTTCATGCTGAGAATGGTACAAGCGAAACAAGGTTAAGCCATATATAAATATTTTGTTTGAAAGACTGTGTCAATGATTAATTTTCACTTTATGACCTTCAACTATCTACATGACAATTTTTGGTGACAAATAATTTTGGTTAATTTATTTGATTTTTGGGATAGGTTAGGTTAGATAGTTTGTGGAAGTTTTTTGCACAGTTCATTTCCGAATTTTAAAATTAGACCATACATTTTTTAAAAAAATGTGAACATAATATGCTTGTATTTTGCTATGAAAATGTTGCAACTATAAAGATTACCTTTTTTTCTTTTTCTGGATCCAAAGAGCCAGTTATAGCTGTGCTTTTTTCAGCAACATGATCCAGTTTAGAAGATAATGCAGAGACTCTAGCTTCAGCTGCGTCAAGTTGGGCTGGATCTAATACTGCTGCACGACTAGATAACCATTGCGCTGTCTCTAGTAGACTTCGGTCTCCACCACCTAGTCTCGCCTGTACAGATAAAATTAGTTTCTTAATAGTTCCTTGGATCTACAATAATAAAATGTTTATTCTGTGATGACATGTTTTCTCTGTATAAAGCACATTTGACCACCATACTTTTTCCAAACCAATTGCCTTATCATTTGAATGATAATAATATTATGACTGTAGACATCTTTTAGATTTATAAATGTTAATGTTTTTTTTTTTTACTTAGGTTAGGTTAAATTTAACTATTTATTATCTTTGAAGTAGGAACATAACCAATAATCAGGATAAATACACAAATACCGGTGTATATAGATTGAACTGCAGCTCATGTAATAAATTTTACGTGGGACAAACAGGACGCTCGTTTAAATCACGATATAAAGAACATATTCAAGCGCTAAAACACCCTGAAAAATCCAAGTTTGCGGAACAATTGATATATAGTGATCATAAATATGATAACATGGAAATAAACATGCAAATATTACAAAATTGTAAAAAGGGCAACTATATGAACCGCATGGAAGAATACCAAATTTATCGCGGCGAGTTGCAGAACCCTGATGGATTGTTGAATGATAAAAAAAGGTTTGAGGCAACCCCCACCTTCGAGATGATAAACAGATTGACTACCATACGCACATAACAATGCATAGTATACTATGTAAAGCCGGCGCGGTGACATTAATAAAAAAGAAAATATTGTGTATCTTGTGCGTGAATGTTATGTGTATACTTGTTTTTTGTGTTGAATGTTTTAACTAAGTGTTATCACCCGACGATGGACGATAATGTCCGAAACACGTGTAGTGAATATATGAGAATATAAACTGAAAAAAAAAAAAAAAGAATTAATCAAGGATTGCTGGCGGTAAGTCAAAGATAATAAATAGTTATTCAAGCATATCCGGTTACTCTAGACTATCATTATGTTAAATTTAAGTCAGTTTGTAAAATTAAATAGTGTATGTCCTGATGATATATTTAGAGTTGTCATTGATACTTTAAAATCAGAATCAATATATGGAAATTCATATTTTATAAATTAACTTACTACAGAAATTATTTAAAAACATTTTAATGAATTCCAATAGTGTTAAAATAAAATATTTAATTAAAACATAATATTAAGAATGTTTCAGCTAATTGACTGTCAATCATTTGTGGTTTCGGGGAAAGTTGTAGAGTGTTTAGAAAACACACAGTGAACACCATTTTCTCACTGTACACTTATAAAGTAATTTTGTATTCAGTGCAAACCCGTTAAAAGAAAAAAATTGAAATTGCCAAATTCATTAAAAAACTTGAAAATAGATAGGGAAAACTTAAATAGAGGTGCGTTACTGTTTAATAGGTTCCCTGTAGAATTAAACTCGCTAAGGGGTGTTCAATTTAAAATGAAGTTAAAGAGGTTTTTTTAGACAAAGATGTCTGTACTCTATGAGTGAATTTTAATAGTTTTTCTATTGATATGTAACTGATTTTGAGTGACTATCGTTTTTACTTTTAAAATAGCCATTATTGTAATATCGTAAAAGTTAAGTTTGACGTTTGTTATACAACTCTAATTTGTCTACTACAAATAAACAAAACATGATATATTGGTCACTATTTCTATAAAAATGACAGTTTGTGAGTTAACCCTCAAACCGCCTTTGGACACATCGACAGGCCGATCACAGATACATAGCTTAGTTTAACGACCTAAAAACACGGTTTTAGCAATTCAACATTTCGCCCACTTAGAATCGTCCATCGCAATAAATAAAATACCGTTGGAAAGCTAATGTTCCATAGATGCATAATCATGCAAAAAAACCATAAAATATTATGATTTAATTAATTGGTAAAGTTTGCATATTTTGATGCATAAAAGCAAAGAAATAACTTCACAGTTATGAAACAAAAATTACACTATTCTTTCTCTAATATTCACAAATCCATATTTCTGTCAAACAAATCTACCAACACTGTTATATATAGATCACATTTTCCTCTTTCGATCATGCTTTGCAAATCTTTCAATCTGTTATAGTTTTTAATAAAAATTAAACAAAATCAAGAATTCTTACATATTTTTATACACTAAAAATCACATTTGTTTTCAATTCAACTTTTATCCTAATAAATATTACTTTATTGAAATGTATAATATATCAATGTAAAGGCAATGTTTCAATCCTTCATAATCATGTATACCGAAATTCTTCCCCCAAAAGATAAAAATTCAAGAATTCGATCAAGTTTATAAATATTCCACGAGATCAATGAACCAATGCAATGGCCTTATATAAAACAATGTGTAGCCTACTCGTGGATCATAATTTTTCAAAATGGTAATTCTTGTCCAAATATCACAAGTTGAACATATCTTATAGTATTTTCTTTTCCTCTTTCGAACTACGTATTTGAAATTATCGTAAGTTAATAGTGTACGAGATATATTCATTGTATGATGTGTTCCAAAAATTTATTTCTCCTGTTTGCTGTTATGAGTATTTAGCCAATTTTGAAGATTTCGATCTTAATTTTTATATAATCTTTCCATTTTTTCTTTTACTGTGAAGAAGAAATTTAGAACTACAACTTGGTAAAATATCTAGTTTATGGGTGTGGTATTTATATAGCAGTGAATTTTAGAAGATGTACTTTATAACTGCCTTACTCTGATGTTTTTTTGCCATCTTGACTGTGTGTTAGCTTGGGATGTTCAATGCATTTCTATTATGTAAAGTTACTTTGTTATTTAGAGTAATTTATTTTATATAATTTGTTTATACAAGTTACAATATGTGTGTTGGTGTTTCTAGAGTGTATTTTTTTGAGTGATTTAATATTTTCAGTTTATTTATTATTACATAATAGGTAATATTACATAATTACATAATTATCAATAATATTAGTATTTTTTGTGATTTTTTCTTTTGAGAGAATTTCCACTTTATACATAAAAAATATATTTTGACTAATGCAAATTTTATAAACTGATTTTTGTTTTTACCAACTTTTATCCACAACTATATTACAAATCTCTTATATATCTTGAAATTTTCTTTTTTTATAGTTGGTTCTTTAGGAAATATATACTTTTATGTGGAATTTTGGCTTCGGCTTTTGTAGGAATTTTTAGTTTCTGACATACTAACTCCAAATTTTTTCAATTTAATTTTCTTTACTACACAGCTAAATTCTATGCACTTTTTTGAAAAAAAAAAGAAGATAATTAGAAGTTGTGTTTTCCATAATATGACTATTTTTGGTGATTTTTTTCATTAGGCCTAACATTTTACCTAATTTCAAAACAAAATTTTTGACATATAAACATATTATCAAAAATTAATCTTTTTATCAACATTTATTCACAATTACGTTACAAAACTTATGTATATTTTGTAAAAAAGTGTTAAGAAATTTATTTTGGTTGATATAGGTTTTTCTGTAAAATGGTAACTTTTTAAATAAAAAAAAAGAACTTTTAATGCCAGATCTTGGGTTAACAATAATTCTGTATACAATATAACTTACCAGTTTAGGAGGAGTGGCACCAATGAGTGATTCCATCTTAGCAATACGTTGTTCCAGCTCTGTCAGTCGTGATGTCTTCTCCAGCTGTATATGTCCAGGCTTTAATGTCACCTGGTATTGTACTAAACCATCTCCAGCACTCACCTCATCTCCATGTCCAGTAGGTATATTGCTTGCACCAACTCCTACATGGAAAGTTTCTAACTGTGCAACCAATTTTCTAGGAAACAGAGAGTAATAAGATTTTAATCCATTCAACAGCTACCTTGTCGTGATCAAATATCTTGGTAAACTGGTGGTTGTGTAAATAAATAATTTAAAACAAGACCAAACCCTTACGGCTCCTAGCAGATGTGCCCTACATCGAAAAATTTCCATTCCTACCCAGTGTCGGGTGTATAGCCCGCTGGTACTATTGCACGATTTTAACAGAGACTACCAAAGTTTTTGCCGACTATCCGAGAAGTGCTGAACTCTCTAGAGAACTTTGAGAAACTACCGATGTTTGAGAGTAAACACAGATGGTTGTGAGTTCTTTTTACAGCTATTGTAACAAAAGAAACATCAGTCATTCAACTTTTCAGTAAGATTTTATCAGTTATAACATAACTTTGGAACTTTGAATGTATTTGGATTTATGTCTTTGGTGTTTTTTTATAATTTATATTATTTTTGTTAAATATACTATCCTTACAATCCACCACAGTGCTGCCTGTTCATATATTACTATCTATCTATATCTATAATAATCTCTTCAGATGACTATGTGAGTGTTTAGAAGATTCAGATTGTGATATTTTTAGTAATGAAGAATTGTTTACACCTATAGGCCTAATGGAAGTGATTCTAACTTGAGTGACAATGAAATTTGTTTTGATATGGATGGTTGTTAAAATATTTTTAGATAATAATTCAGTTAGTGTAGGCGATACTTTAGTACGTGTAGAAAATAATATTAGTAATAATAATAATGATGACAGTAGCTTAGTAGTAGGCCTATATTTTTTGACATTCCGGGTCCTAGTAATAACAAATAATGTTAGGAGAAGGACTAAAAAAAGAAGTCACCAAGATAAGCAATGGATACAAACAAATTCCACAATCTAATGCTATTGTCAAATAAGAAAATGTTTAGAATAAATATTTTGATGTTAGTACCGGTAGGCCTACACTAAGAAAAAACAAATATTTTATATTCTTCAGTACAGTAGCGGGCTACTAGTATTTTATAGATTTACATAAATGCTATATCACATAAAAATGAACATTTTATAAATCAATATTGATATGTAGGATCTTAGCTTTACAATGATACTAAAATTATTGCAATTGGAGTATTTTTAGTGGGTGTACTATTTGATTTAAAATGTGTGTGTTAGATTATAGGCGAGACTGTTGAAATTAATGTGGAGGGAATGGTTTGGTCAGAAAAAATTAATAGGAGCCGTAAGGATTAATCCTTTGTGTCCCAGGACAAAAATATACATGGTCACTACCAGCCGGCAACATTCATTTAATGTGCGGCTATTTATTTTAGTATGTTATAATCTTTATTAACATACTAATAAGAAGAACCTAATATAATTAAAAAAAAAAAACTATATTAATAAATATAATAAAGTTTACATAAATAGTCTACTTTAAAATAAAACACACAGAACATATTTCGTTAATATTTTATAAAAATATATGAATAAATTGATCTAGTAGTAAATAATCAATATTACTAGCGGACAACATTCATTTGATGTGCGGCCATTTCTTATAGTATTAAAATACAAATTATAAGAACCAGATATAATTGTTAATTAAATAAATACGTATATTAAAATAGTCAAGTTTAAAAAATAACCCAACTATAATGTAAAAACCCACGAAACATATTTTGTAACTTCTTATAAGAGTGTTCCAATGACCTCAAGTCCACTGTGGTATAACGAGAAACGAAAAAGAGGATAAAACAGCCAAACTTGGTGTGAATATGGCTCTAGTTAAAACAGCTCAAGTACTCTCTGGGACGTTTTAAGAGGGAGGAAGCAAAAAATGCTTAAGTGGATAAATCAATGGAGGACAACAGCCATCACTAGACAGCTATATTAGATCTGAAAAAGCCTATAGACCATTAAAATTAAATTCATTTCAGGTGCTTCTTATTACCCAAGGCAGTTCATTACACAACGCTTATTGCACTCCTAGAAGATTATGTGGCCCTTATCCACAATTCTCAATGTAAGAGAATTGAGTGGATCTATGCAGGTGTAAGGCATCCATTCTTCTATTGTGATACATTAGTTACTGCCAATCCGATGAAATTTAGGTGCACCTAAAGATAATCATGCCTGGTAAGTAATTGGCACTCTGTCATAGCTACAGATCTTGACAGCATGATATCCGATGGTAATGTGGGAGAGCCTCCCATCTTCTGCCTGAGGTTTGTACCTCATACCGGGATACTGAGTTTTCAATAGTATTTATTGCTGAAAACAAGGTATCTAGGATGTGGCAAGATAGTTCCCTGCTTGGTAAGTAGGTCCATTTTCTCATTTCCAAAGATGCTGAGATGACCAAGTATCCACTGGAATACAATGTTTCATCCGTCATGAAATATAGTAGATAAACTCTCACGACACCCAAGTGTGTGGTCGCATTCTGTTGAACTGTTACTGGAGTAATGAGATAATTTGTGCTTCAATGGTTCGAGTTGTTCTACTTCTGGCTGAATTGCTAAAATTCTCTATCAAAGTTGGTGGTATTAGCATCTACTGCAAAAGAGGCTTCAATAAATCACAATAGCACGCTCCTGTTCCACTAGATCTGGGTATAGAGGAACTATCCGTGTAAATATGGAACCACTCACCTTCATGATACAATTGCTGAATCGCGTAAAGGGAAATATTCTTCTATTCAAAAGGGTGTGTCATTGTCTTTGTGGATGGTAAAGTTGTTCACATTTATTGGCGTACTATAAGTTAATGGGGCACCTTGGAAGTGTAAATGAGCAACAGTTTTTCTGGTATTATATTATATGTTATTAATACGGCTAATTCCATTGTGGTAGTACACAGATAGTGTAATATCTTATTTAAATGTAGGAATAATTTGCGCTCATAACTTATACTTGATAATTACCAGCCGGCATCATTCCTTTACTGTATGGCCATTTCTTTAGTGTGTTTTAATCTTTGCAAACAAATATACAGATCAGCCAAATAAAGTATTGCATAAAATAATTTACATAATTAGCAAGACAACAGTGGCATTCTAGTAAATTAGTACAATGATTTAAAGAGACAAACTATGAATTAAAAAAAGGAAAAGGAACATATTTTATAATTTCTTATAAAAATGTATGAATGAATCGCTCTGGTAGCAATTACTCGACACTACCAGCCGGCAACATTCAATTGATGTGCGACTATTTTTTTAAGTACGTTATAATCTTTATTAACATACCATTAAAAATAGACGATAATTATATAAATAAATAAAAAGTCCAACTAAAACGTAAAAACAAAACATTTTTTTTTGGTAATATCTTATTGAAATGTAGGAATGATTTGCGCTCATAACTTATACTTGATAATTACCAGCCGGCATCATTCCTTTACTGTATGGCCATTTCTTTAGTGTGTTTCAATCTTTGTAAACACATATACAGATCAGCCAAATAAAGTAAACACATTCAACAAAATAAAATATAATATTAATCATAATTAGCATAAAATAATTTACATAATTAGCAAGACAACAGTGGCATTCTAGTAAATTAGTACAATGATTTAAAAAGACAAACTATGAATTAAAAAAAGGAAAAGGAACATATTTTATAATTTCTTATAAAAATGTATGAATGAATCGCTCTGGTAGCAATTACTCGACACTACCAGCCGGCAACATTCATTTGATGTGCGACTATTATTTTAAGCACGTTATAATCTTTATTAACATACCATTAAAAATAGCCGATAATTATATAAATAAATAAAAAGTCCAACTAAAACGTAAAATAAAACATATTTTGTAATATCTTATTGAAATGTAGGAATGATTTGCGCTCATAACTTATACTTGATAATTACCAGCCGGCATCATTCCTTTACTGTATGGCCATTTCTTTAGTGTGTTTCAATCTTTGTAAACACATATACAGATCAGCCAAATAAAGTAAACACATTCAACAAAATAAAATATAATATTAATCATAATTAGCATAAAATAATTTACATAATTAGCAAGACAACAGTGGCATTCTAGTAAATTAGTACAATGATTTAAAAAGACAAACTATGAATTAAAAAAAGGAAAAGGAACATATTTTATAATTTCTTATAAAAATGTATGAATGAATCGCTCTGGTAGCAATTACTCGACACTACCAGCCGGCAACATTCATTTGATGTGCGACTATTATTTTAAGCACGTTATAATCTTTATTAACATACCATTAAAAATAGCCGATAATTATATAAATAAATAAAAAGTCCAACTAAAACGTAAAATAAAACATATTTTGTAATATCTTATTTAAATGTAGGAATAATTTGCGCTCATAACTTATACTTGATAATTACCAGCCGGCATCATTCCTTTACTGTATGGCCATTTCTTTAGTGTGTTTCAATCTTTGTAAACACACATACAGAGCAGCCAAATAAAGTAAACACATTCAATAAAATAAAATATAATATTAATCATAATTAGCAAGACAACAGTGGAATTCTAGTAAATTAGTACAATGATTTAAAGAGACAAACTATGAATTAAAAAAAGGAAAAGGAACATATTTTATAATTTCTTATAAAAATGTATGAATGAATCGCTCTGGTAGCAATTACTTGACACTACCAGCCGGCAACATTCATTTGATTGCGACTATTTTTTTAAGTACGTTATAATCTTTATTAACATACCATTAAAAATAGCCGATAATTATATAAATAAATAAAAAGTCCAACTAAAACGTAAAAACAAAACATATTTTGTAATATCTTATTTAAATGTAGGAATGATTTGTGCTCATAACTTATACTTGATAATTACCAGCCGGCATCATTCCTTTACTGTATGGCCATTTCTTTAGTGTGTTTCAATCTTTGTAAACACACATACAGAGCAGCCAAATAAAGTAAACACATTCGACAAAATAAAATATAATAATAAACTATAATATTATTAAGTGTGACTACAGTCGGTACTCGGTGAAATTCCATAATAAGGCAAAACAAAAATGATAAGGCACTTATAATTTCACAAACAACAATAATTTATTCTGACGATGCCTAACGGCGAAACAGCTGTAACAATAAATTGTTGTTGTTTGTGAAATTATAAGTACCTTATCATTTTTGTTTTGCCTAACTATAATATTAACTATATTTACATTTTAGCAAGACAACAGTGGAATTCAAAATTTATTAATGCAATCAAATTTTGGTTAGAAATGAAGAGAAGAAAAGGAATTGAGTGTCTAATATGTAAACAATGTTCATTTTTTCTTTGTACTTAGTTTTCCTCAACTTATGTATTACAAGAGAAAATGATCCACCTTATTAACTAACTACATACTTTTTTAATTATAACTTTTGACTTTTGTATATCCTACAACACAGACATATATATATTAGTAAATTAGTACAATGATTTAAATTAAAAAGACAAACTATGAATTAAAAAAAGAAATATGAACATCTATATTATTATATAAAAATCTAATAGTGTCTGTCTGTCTGTGTGTGTTACTCAACCATGCAAAAACTACTGGACCCCTTGAGCTGAAATTGTACATGGACATTCTTAGGGTCCTGGTTAACACATAGGCCTATTTTATTTAGAAATCCCATCAGTGCACCGCCCCACTGGCCTTGAAAACTCCCTTAACACTCAATACAAATATACTTTAACCCCATACGAAGGACGGGTACTCTGCTAGTATTTTATAATTGCTTATAAAAATGTATGAATGAATCGCTCTGGTAGCAATTACTTGACACTACCAGCCGGCAACATTCATTTGATGTGTGGCAATTTTTTTAGGTACGTTATACTCTTTATTAACATACCAATAAGAATAGCCGATAATTATATAAATAAATAAAAAGTCCAACTATAAAGTAAAAACAAAATATATTTTGTAATATCTTATTTAAATGTAGGAATGATTTGCGCTCATAACTTATACTTGATAATTACCAGCCGGCATCATTCCTTTACTGTATGGCCATTTCTTTAGTGTGTTTCAATCTTTGTAAACACATATACAGATCAGCCAAATAAAGTAAACACATTCGACAAAATAAAATATAATATTAATCATAATTAGCATAAAATAATTTACATAATTAGCAAGACAACAGTGGCATTCTAGTAAATTAGTACAATGATTTAAAAAGACAAACTATGAATTAAAAAAAGGAAAAGGAACATATTTTATAATTTCTTATAAAAATGTATGAATGAATCATCTGGTAGCAATTACTCGACACTACCAGCCGGCAACATTCATTTGATGTGCGACTATTATTTTAAGCACGTTATAATCTTTATTAACATACCATTAAAAATAGCCGATAATTATATAAATAAATAAAAAGTCCAACTAAAACGTAAAATAAAACATATTTTGTAATATCTTATTTAAATGTAGGAATAATTTGCGCTCATAACTTATACTTGATAATTACCAGCCGGCATCATTCCTTTACTGTATGGCCATTTCTTTAGTGTGTTTCAATCTTTGTAAACACACATACAGAGCAGCCAAATAAAGTAAACACATTCAATAAAATAAAATATAATATTAATCATAATTAGCAAGACAACAGTGGAATTCTAGTAAATTAGTACAATGATTTAAAGAGACAAACTATGAATTAAAAAAAGGAAAAGGAACATATTTTATAATTTCTTATAAAAATGTATGAATGAATCGCTCTGGTAGCAATTACTCGACACTACCAGCCGGCAACATTCATTTGATGTGCGACTATTATTTTAAGCACGTTATAATCTTTATTAACATACCATTAAAAATAGCCGATAATTATATAAATAAATAAAAAGTCCAACTAAAACGTAAAATAAAACATATTTTGTAATATCTTATTTAAATGTAGGAATAATTTGCGCTCATAACTTATACTTGATAATTACCAGCCGGCATCATTCCTTTACTGTATGGCCATTTCTTTAGTGTGTTTCAATCTTTGTAAACACACATACAGAGCAGCCAAATAAAGTAAACACATTCAATAAAATAAAATATAATATTAATCATAATTAGCAAGACAACAGTGGAATTCTAGTAAATTAGTACAATGATTTAAAGAGACAAACTATGAATTAAAAAAAGGAAAAGGAACATATTTTATAATTTCTTATAAAAATGTATGAATGAATCGCTCTGGTAGCAATTACTTGACACTACCAGCCGGCAACATTCATTTGATTGCGACTATTTTTTTAAGTACGTTATAATCTTTATTAACATACCATTAAAAATAGCCGATAATTATATAAATAAATAAAAAGTCCAACTAAAACGTAAAAACAAAACATATTTTGTAATATCTTATTTAAATGTAGGAATGATTTGTGCTCATAACTTATACTTGATAATTACCAGCCGGCATCATTCCTTTACTGTATGGCCATTTCTTTAGTGTGTTTCAATCTTTGTAAACACATATACAGATCAGTCAAATAAAGTAAACACATTCAATAAAATAAAATATAATATTTATCATAATTAGCAAGACAACAGTGGCATTCTAGTAAATTAGTACAATGATTTAAAGAGACAAAACATGAATTAAAAAAAGGAAAAGGAACATATTTTATAATTTCTTTTTAAAATGTATGAATGAATCGCTCTGGTAGCAATTACTCGACACTACCAGCCGGCAACATTCATTTGATGTGCGACTATTTTTTTAAGTACGTTATAATCTTTATTAACATACCATTAAAAATAGCCGATAATTATATAAATAAATAAAAAAGTTCAACTAAAACGTAAAAACAAAACATATTTTGTAATATCTTATTTAAATGTAGGAATAATTTGCGCTCATAACTTATACTTGATAATTACCAGCCGGCATCATTCCTTTACTGTATGGCCATTTCTTTAGTGTGTTTCAATCTTTGTAAACACATATACAGATCAGCCAAATAAAGTAAACACATTCGACAAAATAAAATATAATAATAAACTATAATATTATTAAGTGTGACTACAGTCGGTACTCGGTGAAATTCCATAATAAGGCAAAACAAAAATGATAAGGCACTTATAATTTCACAAACAACAATAATTTATTCTGACGATGCCTAACGGCGAAACAGCTGTAACAATAAATTGTTGTTGTTTGTGAAATTATAAGTACCTTATCATTTTTGTTTTGCCTAACTATAATATTAACTATATTTACATTTTAGCAAGACAACAGTGGAATTCAAAATTTATTAATGCAATCAAATTTTGGTTAGAAATGAAGAGAAGAAAAGGAATTGAGTGTCTAATATGTAAACAATGTTCATTTTTTCTTTGTACTTAGTTTTCCTCAACTTATGTATTACAAGAGAAAATGATCCACCTTATTAACTAACTACATACTTTTTTAATTATAACTTTTGACTTTTGTATATCCTACAACACAGACATATATATATTAGTAAATTAGTACAATGATTTAAATTAAAAAGACAAACTATGAATTAAAAAAAGAAATATGAACATCTATATTATTATATAAAAATCTAATAGTGTCTGTCTGTCTGTGTGTGTTACTCAACCATGCAAAAACTACTGGACCCCTTGAGCTGAAATTGTACATGGACATTCTTAGGGTCCTGGTTAACACATAGGCCTATTTTATTTAGAAATCCCATCAGTGCACCGCCCCACTGGCCTTGAAAACTCCCTTAACACTCAATACAAATATACTTTAACCCCATACGAAGGACGGGTACTCTGCTAGTATTTTATAATTGCTTATAAAAATGTATGAATGAATCGCTCTGGTAGCAATTACTTGACACTACCAGCCGGCAACATTCATTTGATGTGCGACTATTTTTTTAAGCACGTTATAATCTTTATTAACATACCATTAAAAATAGCCGATAATTATATAAATAAATAAAAAGTCCAACTAAAACGTAAAAACAAAACATATTTTGTAATATTTTATTTAAATGTAGGAATGATTTGCGCTCATAACTTATACTTGATAATTACCAGCCGGCATCATTCCTTTACTGTATGGCCATTTCTTTAGTGTGTTTCAATCTTTGTAAACACATATATAGATCAGCCAAATAAAGTAAACACATTCTCTAGACCAAATGTTATTCTCTTTAGTCCCTGATACTATTAGAGTATTCTAGGGCTAGTATCATTTTACATTTTTTTTTTTATTAGGTGATGATGACCAAGAGGTTTTTATCTTTAACCCATTCGCCTACTTCGACGAAACGTTCTCACTGCGGCCGCCGGGCATAGCGTAATACTTAGACGAGACCAGCTCGCCTTTATTTAATTCGCCGTTTTCTCAATAGATATCACCACTATACAGGTTAAACTTTGTTACTGGCTTGTTGAGTAGTTCAGTAAGTCAATGATTTCACTTTTCGTGTTGGCAACACTGTTGTTGGGAATTAAATAAATGTGAAACAGCCGGTTTTCGTCCTCGGTGTTAACAATGTTGTTGTTCTAACCTAAGTGCGAAATGGCCGGCCGTAATTGTTTGCGGAATAGTGAAATAGATCGTATTATTGATGACAACGGTTATTTAGTTAGTGATGATAGTGTCGATTATAACCAATATGAAGAAGAGATGGTGTTTGAAGAAGTTTTCGAGGAACAGGAGATGGAAAATGATGCGCTTGACGACGAACCTCCATACGTAGGCCCAGCTTGGTTTTAATTTCATTTTGGTGATGGCATTTATTTATGGAATTTTGCTCTCTATATAGGTACTACCTACACAGTATAATTTATTACAATTTAGGTGATAAACTTTATTGTATTGTAGCAAAATATTAGGCTACTTTAGGTCTATAATAAATAATTACCTACAGTTTCAGGAGACTTTTATTTGACGCCAAAACTTTCAATAAAAAAATTTTGCAAAGCAACAAAAATACTAAATTTGAAATTTTATTTTAAATTTGTATTTCTAAAAATTTATATATTTTAAAGAACATAATGGATTTACACATAAATATGAGTTATAAAGCAACAAAAACAATAATAATAAGTGAAAAAAAAGTTAAAATTTTTAAATGTTTTTTTAAAAAACCGACGGTTAGACAGACATTTTATTTTATTTTTTCACTCTAAACGTTGCTTAGATACCTATAAACAAATGTTAAAAATTTCATTAAAATCTGAGCACTAGAACTTACTTTATAATAATTTATGTAACATTCTGCTAAAAGGGCAAAAATAATAGGAATGTCCAGGAGCTGCAGGGCTTAGATAAATAGGTAGGCGAATGCAGTTTAGGTTCACTTGTTGGAATACATGTGTTAACTATAAGTAAGTAAAATACTGTTAACAATTTCATTCTAAAAAAATTACAGCCATGAGGTGACATTATAATAAAGGGTCAAAAAACACTACACAAACTTTCTCACTCACCCAACTTCCCCATTAAAAAAAAAAACCGTTACCATGGTTAGAGTTTTTGATAACACTAAGTAAATGTAATAAATCTAATGTTTGGAGGTTAAGGTCTTGTAATGTTTGGAGGTTACGGTCTTGTAATTTTTTAAAAAATTGCTGGATATCTGGATAAAATATATCAAGTTAGATATTTAAGTTTTATAAAAAATGTGTGTTCATACAAATGTCAAATGTGTATCTCACTAGTATATGACGTGAAAAAATCCAAACCCAGGTGTTTTTGCTACACTATTGTCAAGTTACTAGTATTAAAAATACCTGCACAAATGCAAGTAGGCCTAACGCAACATAAAACAATAACACAGAGTTATTAAAGAGAACTAACTGAGAAACACAATACTCAAGTCGTGGTTGTAAATTAACCTAATCATAAAATCATTGCTAGAGAAATGTTTACTATCAAAACCAGTGAAAAAACCAAATGGCAAGAATCAAGTCTTATCTCAACTGAAGTGATAAAATCATTAATAACTGTTTATCAAAATTTAGTCCTGTCAATCATCAATAAGGTTAACGGTGATTTTATAATCTTTGAGAGTGAATCGGATCAGTAATCATCAATCATCGTTGGTAAATTTAATGAAACTTAATTACTTGTATTGAGCTCCTTGTGGATCACTTAAGCTACTGATAAGCTCAGTTCCAAGAGTTTCTTCTAGATGCATATCTGCCAGTCGTTTTTGCATCTTCTCCAGTTGTGTAGATGCTGTTGGGTAGGAGAGAGATTCTTTAGCATTCTCATCTTTAGCAACACCCTAAAACATATAAAATATAATTTAAATGTATACCAGGTGAACACATTCAAGAGGTTTCCAGAGATACACTGCGGTTATGTGGGTTAACATTCAACACAGGCCGAGTGTAGTAGTGGTATATCTCTCATGCATGTTTAAACAATCTTTTCAACAGTGTATTATATGTTGGGAATGCTTTCGTATTATCTATGACACACTGAGTATAACAAGCTATGATTGTACGCTAGTGTCTACTGTTTGTGACGTGCGTTGAATCTGTTTTAGTTGTAGAAGTTTTGTTTGTATATTAGAAGTAGTGTTTTACTAAAATAATTTATTAAAGACAAATTTACCTACTTACAACTAATTTTTGATGTTACTAGAACATTTATTAATTTACTATTATTTTATATCTTTATACCTAATGTTGCATTATTCTTATGCCATAACACCATAAAAATTAAAAAAAAAAATATTAGAATTATGTAATCTTTTTTGATTGTACAGTACTGTAGAACCCCTCTAATCCGCCCTTGGGTGGTCCGTTAGTCCGGTTAATCCGACCGTGCTCGAGCTAGCAATATTGTGCCGACTTGCCGATGACTCACGGCCCGTCTGGCGCCATTCTTTCTGGTTTGTTATCGCTTTCCCGCTTCAGTGCTGTGTCATCTCTCGTGTTGTTTCTATTGATTTGTTATAGTACTTGCAAAGTTTATATATCACTTATTTCACTTTAAAAAAATCTCTTTACATAATATGTAATAAATATTGACCTTTTTGGGATAATCCGACCCTTTTTGCTTTCCGACCATACCCCCAGTTCCGAAGGTGACGGATTAGAGGGGTTCTACTGTACATAGTTCATAAATAATATATTAGTAAGAATATTTTACATTTTATTGCTCTGGCATAGGGGAGCAATGTGATTTAATGGGTCAACTGTGAGGGGACAAAAATAAATTTCAGGACTATTTTCAAATTACACTAACAACTACTACACAGCAGTACAACAGACATGGAAAGCTGAGAAAACCTTATGTTGTGTGTATGAGGATCTCCAGCGACACAGGATATATTTTCCTAGGTTACATTCCAAAGTAGAAGCTGTAACCTTAAAGGCCGCCATTCTATGAATAAGTATAGATACATGTACTTTAAATTTTTTGGGATCGTGGGATCTAGGAAAATGTTCACAAACACACTACAGATCTCTTTGGAGATGCCAATTTTAATAATATGGTATTATTCTCCCTGAAATACACATGTATCTAAATATTAATATTTTACTTATAATCTAACACACAAAATTAAGCATTGGGAGGCGCCTCTGAAAAACATAGATATATAGCAATCCTTAAATACTATGACATGACATACAAATGGATAAATTTTAAAGTCCAAAACTTTTCCTGTCTTTAAACATATTATAATAATGGTTATCATATATCATAATGGTTATATATATATCATTTATCACAATCCATCTGATTGTCCTTTAAAGGGAAATACATAAACAAATGTCCAATGAAAGAAATTAATGAAAAGTCTCTATTTTTATAGGTATATTGATAATAACGTGAAATATTTGTCTCTGTAAAAGTTTTAACAAGTGTCTATACCAGGACAGAATCATTGACTTTATTTAAACTCATGTTAAAACTGTTTTTTATCTGAATAGCTCTGGTTGAAACGTTGCTCTGGAAATTGATAGGAGGTGATCCGCTTGGTGAGAATGTTCCGCAGTGACTAGAGAGTCAATACAACCATTCTCGTTGAACAATGAAGTGCTAGTGTCCTCTCCAAAAATTAAATTAATCCCTTCCAACCTCAAAATACTGGCATGGGTTGAATTAATGGACCAATTAGAAACATTCTGATGAAACACATCGGTGCAATAACCCACTGCAGAGACTCTAAATATGTTTTGACACTTAAGAAAAAAATTGATCAAAGTACTCTTCAAAAAAAATACGGACCAATTATCCCCATTTTGGATAGTCCACACCAAACAAATATTTTATTCCTGTGAAGGGGCCTCTGGTGTAACTGTTTAGGATTTTGCATTGCCCAATACCTCCAGTTTTCCTTGCTTACATAGCCGTCCTAATGGAATTAAACCTCATCTGACATCATAAACACAACATCAGACTACAATACTTCTAGCATTTTTTCACAAAAGAGTTTGCGCTCCTTAAAATCATGTTCACGAAGCTTTTGTGTAATCATTATTTTGTATGGATGAAACATGTAACACTGTGTAAAATGCGCTGTAACAAGCGAGGGCTAAGACCTAAAGTTGGAGCGTGCCACCTATTGGAGCGACGAAGACTTGAAGAACTGATACTCTCACATTCTTGATGTTTTTTGGAGTCCGTGGTGTACGGGGAGACCAGGAGATTTATTCTTCATGACTGATCCCAGTGTTTGGAATGTAGTCATCCAACAAAGTATTGATCTGCGATCAATGATAGGTCATCAAATGCTACATTGAAATTCGGCACAACAGTTGTTGCACAGTAATAAACGATTTGTTGTTTCTAAATTACTGTTCCATAACAAAAACGCGGTGTTCAATGTTCCACTGTGCCATTACTAGGCAGACTGAGTACCGTCACTGACTTCAACAACAGTCACTAACCATCCACCTCTCCACTACTATACACTTTAAATCCAACCATCCATTTTGCGCTTGATTTTCCGTACAAGAACTGTATTATTTAGGTAAACGTTTGAGATTGGGTAAACTACAAAATCCATATTTGTAAATTAAAAAAAAATATGTTAATAATCTTAAAAGTTTTATTTATTTTAAAAGTGACCATTCTTTTGTGCCACATATATATATATATATATATATATATATATATATATATATATATATATCATGGTTTTAAAGTCCCTGTCCCCCTACTTTTTTAAAAACAATTTTCAACTTATTTATAAATGTAAATGTCCAAGATGGTAGTCAACTTCAAAAATATTAATGCGAGGTGGTCATGCAACATATCGTTTAACACTGTCCTTATTTTATTTATTTATATAAACAGTAGTTGAATCAAAAATGAAAAATGTTTTACCATTTTCAAGATATCAGTAGGTTTAAGATTTAGAAGTCGACTTGAAAGTTTTAATGAGAAGGCGGTCATGCGATATATTGTTTAACCACTGTATTTATATTCTACAAAAAGTGGTTTAATTTAAACTGAAAAAGTTTTAACGTTTTTAAGATATCAATAGCTTTAGGTTAGGTTAGATAGAATTAGGATATCTCGAAAACAGTAAAAGCTTTATCAGTTTTACTCCAACACTGTTTCTAAAAGAAAAAGAAAAAGGTATTAAACAATATGTTGCATGACCACCTTCTTATTACAACTTTTAACTCGCCTCCTAAATCTTAAACCTACCGATATCTTGAAAACGATAAAACCCTTTTCACTTTTGTTTTAACTATATTTAGAACAAAAAAGTATTAAACGATATGTCACTAGACTGCCTTCTCATTAGAACTTTCAAGTCGACTCTTAAATCGTAAACATACTGATATCTCGAAAATGGTAAAATATTTTTCAGTTTTGATCGAACCATTTTTATTCTTTAAGATGTGTTGTATCATCCAAAATGTACAGACATTGTCTTAGCAGTTTTATAATGTACAATGGAATCTTGTTAAATATAATCGGAGCAACACACAAAAACAATTTTATTTTTTGTCCCATCATAATATATTCTGTACTGGGAAATAAAATAGCTGTATTATCTAACATATATTCTAATTTTATAACATGGTGCAGTGTATTTAATTATAACTATAAATTGATTAGTTTCATACCTTCAGTGTTGATATCTCCTCCAACAGTTCTTTCATTTCACACTGAAGACGTTGATATTTTTGCATTGGCGTTTCCTTCTCACCAATCCCAGCCAACTCCCAATCACCTGACCTGTTGCATCAGATTTATACTATATTTTAAGAGCATTTACCTAACCCTATTAAAAAAACTAATTTGCTTTTTTCTTATAAAGATACAGCTAGATTTTTCTTTCTGCGTATTTTCACACAAGCTTTTTTTGATTTTATCATTTGAAACTTTATTTTTGGAAAAACAAAATTTTTTCTTCATATTTAAAAAAAAACAACTTTTAATATTATTTATAACAATATTGATTTGTTTCGTGTGTTAAAATATGTATAAAACAAGTAAGGAAAAATCTGCTAGAAGCTTCTAGCTTAATGATATCATGTCAAGTCAGATAATTGATAGAAAAAGTAGGAAATTCACACCTTGGAGTGAGGAGGGATAAAAGATATTTCTTGAGAAAACAGCAACTGCTGCGGTCTGTCTAAATTAAGGCAAATTAGAGCAGGAGACGGTTATTTAAAAATCTTAGAATAATAGTACAAGTTGTTATTCGAAGTGAATATTCAAGTTTAGTATTCAAACTAAAATAACCTTAAATTCGGAGAAGTTAAATTGCATTAGAAGTGATAAATTCAGTGAATATGTGTTTGGTATACTGCACGCTTAAACTTTATCAAAAGTATTTTATTATAAGCTGAAATTGTTCATCTTAGTAGAACATCAATATTATTATCGCTTGTAATGTTTCACATTTTTGCATTTATCGTTTTCAAAGTATAATAAAAAGTCTCATAATTGTCGATTGTGACATCAGTAACGGTCAGTAGATAATCCTGGTTGTGATCAAAAAATGTTAGTGGTTCATCTGCCATTATATCAATTTATTGGCGAAATATTGGATTTGATTGACGAATTACTAAGAAATAAGATGTGTGATATTAATCACATGAAACTATTTCTATATGACAGCTCCTGCTGTTTTACAGCCAAAAACCCCTCGAACTGGATCCAAGAATTCCCAGCTAGCAGGTTGAGTAATCACATCGACCAAAAATCTGGTTGGGAGACAAGTCTTTTGTAATCTTAGGATAATAATAAAAGTTATTATCTAAGAGAATATCCAAGTACAGTATTTAATTTCAAATAACATCAAAGTCGGAGTGTTAAAAGTATTCAAAGCGATAAATTCAGTGTGTTTGGTATAATAGCACATGCTAAGTTATAAGTAACTATATTCTTCCAAATGGCAAATTTATCAGAGGAACTATTTAATTCAAGTTAAGAAGGATTAATAAAAATAACCTTTCAATGCCTGTGGATGAAAAAAGAAAAAAAAATACAGTAAAAGTAATTTATAGTTTAATGTGCGCCATTCTATGAATAAGCATAGACACTTGTACTTTAAAATTTCGGGATTGTGGGATCTAGGAAAGTGACCTTTCTAGTCACAAACAAACTACAGATCTCTTTGGAAATACCAGTTTTAATAATATGGTATTATTCTCCCTGAACTATACACATGTATCTGACTATTGATATTTTCCTTATAATCTAAACATACAAAATAAAGCATTGAAATCTATAGACGCGCCCCTGAAAAACATACATATATAGCAATACTTAAATACTATGACATGACATACAAATGGATAAATTTTAAAAGTCCAAGTCTTTTCCTATCTTTAAACAATTTATAATAATGTTTTTCAATATAACATTTATCACAGCCTATCTGATTGTAATTTAAAGGGGAGTACACAAAAATTGTCCCATGACATTAATTAATGAAAGTCACTATTTTTATCGGTAGATTGATAACGAGAAATCTGTGTTTATAATGTTCTTACAATTATTATTTTCAAAATTAATGTTAAATACTTTGTCGTTGAAATGTTTTAGTTTTGTTAAAGTTTTAACATAGGCTAGGACGCAATCACAGACTTTATTTAAACTCAGATTAAAACTGTTTTTTTTATCTGAATAGCTCTTGCTGAAACGTCGTTCTGGAAAATGGTAGGAGGCAATCTGCCTGGTGAGAAGGTCCTACAGTGACGAGAGAGTCAACACGGTCACTCTCGTTGGATGATGAAGAGCTAGTGTCCTCTCCAAAAATTTAACTAACCCTTTCCAATCTCAAAATACTTACATTGATTAAGGGACCATTTAGAAATATTCTGACAAAAAACATCAACATAATAACCCACTGCACAGACTCTTAATATGTTTTAATTTTAGGGAAAACTATTCTTTCTTAAAATTATTGACTGATTAATAAACATTTACAATGTCCTCAATCAAATGTAGGCACCATAAATTTGAATTTATAATTTGAGTATTGATGTATAGTAAGTAGACTAAATAAAAATCTCTTAAAAATCAGTAAGTTTTGCGACTGGAGGTAGTAAGGAAGGTTACACACTATGTATCCTTAGATACAGTTAAAAACTCATTCTGTTAAAATCTGTAGGCTACAGTAGTTATTGTTAAATTCGAAACTGGCATAGGATAGTCAAACAAAATTTCACTCACATTTCAACACATGAAATGGTTGTAAAAATTCAAAATAAAAAAAAAAAATTGTTTTAATCTTCAAAAATGTTTCACCATACCTGGCATCATATCCAGTTCGAATCTTCTCACCAAGACGATCAGAAAAGTCTATATTACGAGCAAGTAACGATTTCCCTCTAAATGTTGACAGAGCATCTGTCGCAGATATATGAAGTCTCTCAATGCACTCTGAATTCTAGTCATACATAACAATAAAATATTTTTTTTGGATCATTTTCTTACGAAAGGTTATGTTCGGAAAACAATAAAATTATCTTTGTAATCATCTTCTTATGAAATATTATCAAAGTCTAACTTACTACATATAGAAATAGTTAAGAGATAAGTGGATGTTGTTTTAAATAGGTAGGGGTAATTAACTTTCTCTTCGTTAATTGTTGCTTACTTAGAGCTAATTATCACTTATTGCCAGTACATCTCAATATTATTTGTATTTAAATTAAGATAAGATATTTTCCTTAATACTTTTTACATCTATCGTTAATATCTTTGTTCGTTTAGTTGAAAAATAAAATATGTTCTTGGTGTTTCAATTTTCTTATAACCTACTTCATTATTATCCTTTAAAACCTTTACTATTTTAATTGTTAAAATTTTATTAACCACTTAAATTAAATAAAACTACATCAAATTTAGAGAAAAACTCTAGAATATTTAAAACAGCTGACAATAGATGTCATTGTTGTGGTTACTATGTTGATATGTGGTATTTATTTATTTTCTTACTTGGTGTATTGGTGTTTAAAAAAAAAAATCATTTAATCAGCAGGCAGTAGGGACCTAGATTGAATAAGCTTGTCTATAATATAAAAAAATATATCAAAATATTTATTTATACAGGGAAGCATTGATTAGTTGGCAAGCATACAGTATACTTTTTAACAGCATGTTTTTATTTGGAGAAAACCTACTAGATTACAAGCAGGGTGATTGCTACCTAAAGACCTTTTCGGACTAAATTTGGTGTTTGGAACATTCCAGCAAGCTAAAGATTTTATTAATCCCACAAAGCCTGGAAACAAATAGATGTAATTATGCACTGACGCTCACCCTAGTTTTTGGTCGCTAAAAATCATCCAAACTTAAACTATTTACCTTCTTTGTCATTAATCAGATATTTTTTAATTACGCGAAATAATTTCCAAGTGTAAAAATTCATTAATATCAAAGAAACTGATATTTTTTGACACAAGGAATTAAGGCTTATTTGGGTTATTACAAATGTGTACAATGACAACATTGAGTCAATTACTCATGACTGTATTACGAGTCTATGTTTACAAAGGTATGGGAAGGTAAATTTACACGCTGATTTACACTAATGTAACGTACAGCGAATAACATAAACATAGACTGGTAATGCGGTCACAAACTTGACTAACATTGTCATTGTACACATTCGTCATAACACGAAAAAGCCTAAATTCCTTGTGTCTAAAATTATAAGTTTCTTCAATATTAATGGATTTTAGACTTGAAAATTGTTTCTCATTGTTAAAAATATCAGATTAATGGCAAAAAAGGTAAATAGTATAAGTTTACAGTTTTTTGTGACAAAAATATAGGGTGAGCTTCAATGCATATTACCCAAATGAATCCCTAATTGACATGATGATATCCAACATGTAGCCTATTGGGTTCTTCACAGAAATTGCTTCACAAATTAAGTTAAGAGACTGAAAATTTTAAGGGATATGCCAAAGAGTTGCAAAGAAAGCAAAATTACGGTTATACAAAGTTGGTATAATAAAGGGGCTAGATAAACATTCGGTACAACTTTCTTAGGCTACTATTTTAAAATCTAATGCTACTATTGATCTACGTAGCTATTTGTATCTAGGTGTAGCCTATGCCTAATAAATAAATACAAAATGGTGTAATTTAAAATCATTTTAATACTCTATCATACCCCTAATGATGACTGATCATAAATATCCTTATCCTGGTCTTCTTCTGGTAAATCTGCAGTTTCGTAAACGTCTGGTTGGTCGTAAGCCTAAAACAAGAGATAACACATCAAAGTTGACAGAAATTCAATTGACTACCTTGAATTTATAATAGAATTTATTATAATTAAAAAAAAAAAAGTAAATGGTATCAACCCTCTAATTTTATCACATTAATAATAAGATGGTGTAGGCTTTTCTTTAAGACAAATCAATTACAAAAAATGTATTGAAATGTTATAACTTTTTTATTTAAAAAGTGAAATGTTCAATATCTTCAACGTTTTGAAAATTTTAGTGTTTTAGACACTAGGCCCTACAGCCTAAACAAGAATATCTGTTTTAGTTCCTGGACAAAGTCTCACTATTACAATAAAAATTATTCAGTTTCGGTAAACTACTTAGGCTATATATTATTACAACTACTGTAGGTTAATAATCATCATTCAGTAGATATTTGCTGTATAGAGTAACAAACGTCCGGAAATTCATTAAACGACTGGGTAGTTTTAAGTGAAATCAGATATTTTTACGACTTGTTTTTTCTACCATGCTAATCTAACCTAGGTCCTATATGCCAAACAAGTCTTGCATAAATTGTAAATGAAACTCCACTGGTCCAATTTCCTTCCAAATTTCTAAAATATTGTTCGGTTACAAATGTAAGTTCAGATGTAGGTGATGATCGATAAACTTCTAACCTAATATGTTTAGTAAATATCGGTTGTACTTCGTCCTCAGATTTTTCTATAAAAAATTATGAAAACAAAGTATTTACCTTGTAATTAAAGGATCAGATCACATTATTAGTTGCAATAAACGTTACAAGTCCCAAAATGCATTAGTTTAATAGAAAATGTAGACTTATAAAAGTACGAAATCCAGCTACATTGGTTAGGAATGCCAACATTAATACTAATTACTATGGTCATCAAGTCACTGAATGTATGATTGCTTGTTGAATCTCACTCTTTGAGACCTAGTAAAGGAGCTACAGGTATGGGAAGTGAACTATAGGTCTATATGGTAAATATGCAGGAGAGTTGTCCGATCGATATAAGTGCAAAATCTTGGCATTTCGTCTTAAAAATAGCGTAATTTCGAGCATGCTTATCAAAGTTAGTCACTTTTTATGTTTCCCAATTCATTATATATGTCCGAAAACAGAAATGACGTTTTATATCATTTTGAGGTTATTTCTACACATATTTCATCAATTTTAAGTAAAATCTATCAATATTTTATTTTTTCCATGAAAATAGTTCTGTTTTAAGACCCGTCAAACTACGTATCATTTAGTATCAATCATGTTGTGTATATGGTCACTTAACATAACCTAGTTAAAGAACAGGTTAAGGAAATATATATATAGGCTATATATATATATATATATTTACCTTACCTTACCTATAGTCCTTGTACTAGGTCTGGGTTTCAGAGACCTAGTCATCATGAATCTTAAATCATAGAGGTGTAGTATCAACCTTATTAGTGAATGAGTGCGCATGTGCCCCATGAGTGATTTCAATATGGTTACACAATAGAATATGTAACAAATTTGACAATTTCCACGATTGTGAAGTAAATAATGAATTATGAGAGATAAAAAACCACCTTTGTTAAGAATGATCGAAATTATTGAAAAAAATGCTATTTTGAAGACGAAATGCAGAGATTTTGCATTTAAATTGATCGGACAACTCTCCTGCATATTTACCACATATATATATATATATATATATATGGTTACCTAACCAGAACTAGTAAAGGTACTACAGGTCTGGGAAGGTCACTATATGTATAGCCCAGTTAACTTACCAGACTTTCAGTTCATATACTAGGTCTGGTTTAAACTATTTATGATAAAGACCGTAGGTGCTTGGCGGTATTCCATTTTAATAATTAAAACAAACAACACACTATAATCGGAACCTCACATGGTCAGGAATTTGCCATGACAAATAATATTTATATTCAATTATATTTATAATAATATTTAAAATGATTATAAATATTAATAATAACATATAATAATATTATTATTATATCTTTTAGCAATAAACATCGAGCGATGACAGTTGATGAAAGTAGTCTTTCATTATCAGAGCTGTATTTAAACTAACAACTACTAGATTCCCTTGTTTTCTATATGTTATTTAACAGTTAAAAAAATGCATTTTGGGAGTTGAAACGTTTATTGTGACAAATAATATGAGCTGATACTTTGATTACAAGGTAAATACTTTATTTTTTCTAGAAAAATTGGAGTAGGAGGTACAAACCGATATTGACCTTATGATTTAAGTAGCCTATTTCAAAGTACCAGTACCAACAAATTTGTGTCCAAACATGAGTTGATTACATCATATATTGTAAAAAAACAGTTCAGCTAGTATTCCAAATATTTTCACATATCACAAATAACAACGTTAGAGCTCTAGTTTCAGTTAACCTAAAATATGAGTGTGTAACATGTAGAGACAAGTGAAAACAGAGCAATAGTTTGCTAGCTACGTTCTATAGGCATATTGTGTAGTAAATGATAAAGTTGGTGATATTACTTACAATTCCAAAAAGATTAGCATATTTTGGGTCTGCCATTTTTCACTATAAACAAAAAACTACAGTAAAATATTAGGCCTAACCTAAAATTTTGTAATTAAAAAAAAAAAAAGTTAAAATATTATATCAAATTACAATTTGAAACTTATTAAAATTAAATATACTTTAAAATTTTTTTTTTCTATTTCAAATAAAAACTAGCTTTAAGAAAATTACTACAAACTGTATGCACCGATATTTTGCTTTACATTAGTTAGGCCAGTCAAAAATTGGAATTGGAACTTGGAATGGTGGACAAAATTTTGGAAAATGGAACGTGGACGTGGAGTAAACTTGAAACAAGGAACGAATGTACGTTTTCGCACAAGGAACTGTTTACACATCTGTTTTGAACATTTGCTTTTACAGAATCGTTGATGTTTTTGTTTATCTTTATGATCGACTTATCTTTCGTCTGCATACTGTACTTTGACTTTTTCATTGAATTGTTGTTTTAAAATATATTGAAATTTATTTAATGACAATGACTTGGGAAGAATTTCTGAAGTATGTTTCTCACTTTCAGTCAGTTTCTAGTGAAATTAGTGATGGATGGTTATTAAAACAATTGGAGGTATCATTACTTTTACTAACCGTTACCTAGGGGATAAGTTTTGTACACTAAATTGCATTACACTTTCCATTGTAGTTCCCTCAGGGCTTTAATGAGCACGGGATGGTATCTGGATCTACACATTTTTTTTTCATGTATTCTTGGGTTAAATCCCTCTTATCTTTCCTATATACAGTCACCTGGCCAAACCTATCATGGGTTTTTGCAAAATCAAATAATAATAATTCACAGTGTGATATGAGAGACACTAATTCAGTACTAGTACATTAATTAATATATGGAGGAATGATAGTATTTCAGTTATCTCAGTTTTTCTTAGTTTTTAATTTATTTTGACATATTTACTGAAAAAAGTAGTGGAGGACTGTGTGTAGGCTTTAATGATGTGTAGATAAGTCATTGTAATACTATAGCATTTGGACCTTGAGAAGACATGTTAAATTTAGTTTCTCATCGAAATATTTCATGAAACTAAAAATAGTATACATATATACATATACCTGGTATTCCTGTCATGCAACTTGTGTTGTAGTTTACACTACGCGTTTCGAGAACATATTCTCATCTTCAGGTGAAATTTTTTTACTCACATGTGAGCACGTCAAACAAAAATAAAAAGTACAAGCATACACATTTACACACAAATTACAACATAAAATATCGCACTGCACATTATAACAAAATTGTATAAAAATGTTACATTGTAGGTAGGCCTACAAGTTGTCATTGCCGCTGTCAATCGTCAGGTATATGTATATATGTTTATATAGGTATACTATTTTTAGTTTCATACTATATTGCAACTGGAGACATAAACAATGAATTATTTCAGTTCATTGAATCAACTTTATTTGGCTACATAAGGAATATTTAGTTTCTAGAACAGGTTAGCTTAGCTGGTTTTAATTCATAAACCATGTTGTAAAATTATCTTATTTGTAAATAATAGTTTTATAATGAAAACTAATACAGACAGATTTAGATATATTAAAATCATTATTATCTTAATGCTAAAGTTCTATCAGTAACTAGAGTGTTCTGTAGCATAGGTAAAGATCAGAAGATGAAAATAATCTTAATAGTTTTGACATCAATATTAAATAGTAGCCATCCAACTTATATGTAATAGCTAATATCATGTATAGAAACATTATAGAGAACAGTCCTAACTGAAAGCTTTAAGAAACTCTGGTGTGAACTATAAGATATTGTCATATTGCGTATAATATATTGGCAGTGCAATCTTAGGCCTACAATCAGCATACAGCCACAGAGAAATAAACATTTTTGTTTGTTAAAACAAACAGGTTTATTATTCTTATTTTTTTCAAAATAGTGAATTTAGAGTGTGACCTCTCAAGAAAATTTGATATTCACACATTTACGATTTGTTGAAACAAGCATAGCAAGTGGAGGTTTCTCACATGTGGATTGCTTCTGAACATCATTTGGAGGACATGGCTATCATATTAAAAAAATAAAAAAACTGAAGTTTCCCCGAATAGTGCCCTGAAAGAAATATCAATTTTGTTCAAATACTTTTTGTGAGTTACGGTTTTTTGATCCGTGACAATCTTTTTCAATGACCCCTGTATAATAATCAGTTTTGAAGTTTGATCTTAAAAAAAAATCTGGTACAGCGACCTTAACAAAAACAAAAATTACAGTTCTGATTATTATTTGCAGGATAATACAGGTGGTTCTTATCTAGTAAAGCAACATAGGCAAGCTATAAACATCAATAAGCCAGAGGATACGAACAATTCTGTTAAAGATGATGTTTTGAATGAACAGTTTGAAGAACATGTAAGTCATCATATTTGTTTACAATATTAATTGTTATCTTATTTATTTAATGTTTTACATTACTTTCATCTTGACCTTATATTTTAATGATATTAAAGTTATTATTGCTATATTACTTATATTCTAAGCTGTTATTTAGTGATACTGAAAAAAAAAAAAAAGTAATATTTGTTGTAATTGATTTTACTCTAATATCTGAGTTTTGGAACAACCCTCAGGGGCTCACCTACAGGCATGGTAATTCCAAGAGTCCTTAGCAAGAACTATACTATTGTTGGGTTAGAACTCTTTCTTTCATCTTTCATATTGGGTCTTTCTTGACAACTCTTGTTCTTCAATGCTATTAGATTATTCGAGTACTAAGGGTCTTTATTTTATGTTCTTTTCTTCCTTCATTTTTATAAGGATTTGTTTATAAGGAAAACCGAGAGGTTTTCGCCTTTAAACAAACAAAATTTTGGAAGGTCTAATCAAAATAATTTTTTTAAAAAACTAAAAGTTGTTACTCAATTAGTGTCATATCTAGAATTTCTTTTCCAAGGAGATTAGTAGTTTGTATATTTGTAAGTACAGTAAAAACTCTCTAATCTGGATTAATGTGGCTCCGGCCGATCCAGATATAGAAAAATCCGGATCTCGGGGTGGCTATTTTAATATAGTTAAAGTGGTTTTAAACGTGAACAAAACGTAGCAAATTTACATTTTTAGCGCAAAGGACGGCCGAAGTTACGCTACATGCAAACACAACAGAACTGACTCCACGACAGACAATGCACCTGCCGTCTGACCTCGTTTACTCACACCCTTACCGTTTTCTTCGACATTCTTGGAATCAGAACCGCACTACTGCCCAGTGCTCAGCTCAAAAACATCGTTCACTACTATTCGGCCCGAAAATATTATTTTTGTATAGAAAATTGTATTTTTAATATTTTTTATACGACGGCCGGATATCGGAGTTTCCGGATATCAGAGATCCAGATCAGAAAGTGTTTACTGTACACATTTATATTCTGTATAATGTTGTATATTTTTAGATAAACATCATTTACTTAAGATTTATTACTTACTTAGTATATATAGCGTAGGGTAAGTTTGGTAATCTGATCTTCACTTTTCATGGCCTCAGAAAACCGAACATCCATACATAAGCATGATAGCTGCCACAAAAATTAATTAAACAAAAAAACAGGATCGAAATTGTTTGCTATTATCAAACTTATATTGCAAACAAGTATGCTTGGTGTACTTAAGTAATAAAGTTATTATACATTAAATTTGTTATGTTTAATTTGTATTTGAACTCTGTTTAGGACCAGAGTTCAGTTGATGATGCCGAGAACAACAGTGACATGATGATTTGGGAATATCACATCTTGTATAGTCCTAGCTATGCCGTACCTGTACTTTATTTTAATGTCAGGAACTCAGGTATAGTATTGCAAAATGTTAAATTGATACAATTGTTTAATTTATACAAGTTTGGTTACATAATATATTTTTCAGATTTTATTTATTTCTTAGTTTATCAGTGAATCAGTGGAGAGATACAGGATAAGTTTAATTGGTAACACACACTATTGGGCTTTAATAATGATAATAGGGTGCAAATTACCTTAAGCAGGAATTATATATTGAAGCAGGAATGAAAACAGGACATCGAAATTGGTAGTCTAACTTGAAGCACTCATGTTCACATTGGACCTGATTGAAGCACTTATTTTATTGCTTTTACTTTCTTACATAAAAGTAGTATACTATATAGAGTGTTGTGTCAATTAATCGAAACGGAGTTTTTCACAGAATTATCCGCTTGAGTTCCCCTGACCCCAAAAAAGTTGTTTTTGATATGGCCTCTCTGTCATCTGTGAAGTTTTATAGAGCTCAGAATAGTGGACCAATATAAATCAAATCTAATGCTTGTGGATATTTAGGCTATATTTGAAACTCCCCCCATTTATTAAATAATTCTAAATTTGGGGGTTACTAACATAAGACAAAAAAAAGAACAAAATTTTTTAAATACAAATTCATGGTTTTTTTCAAGCTTTTTTTTTCAAATTTAGTTAAATGTAGCCTTTGAAGATTCTAGAAAAATCTACTTACCATAACCCCAATCTGGTTAAATACTGTATTTTTTCACTTTTTTATTGACAAAGTGCTGCAATAACACAATGATGACTATTTCTGAAAATAATGTACCGGTAGTTGTTCTTATATAATTTTATATAGTTTAATTTGTAAATACATAAATTAATGTGTAAGTAGTTATTGAAGCATTTGAAAAAAACCAAGAGTTACTTTTACAGAATTTCGTAAGTTGGGGTCAAACTGTACATATTGATTGATTTATTAGCCTTATTTGATGTGCAAATAGCATTGCTGTAGTAAACATTTGCATTGTCATGATAAAGATATATACAGAATATAATACAATACAAATTAATACACATATAATGCAATATAATACAAGTAATATAAATAAGATAATATATATTTAATTATATAAACTATTTAACATCAATCACACAACAAACATGTATTTAAAGCCCAAGGTACTCCTCCACCGAGTAAAATGTCTGCTTTACAAGGAAAGCTTTAAGTTTATTTTTAAAGCGTTTAATGCTAGTTACTTCCTTTATATTGTCTGACAACTTGTACAATTTGAGACCAGAATAGCACACCCTGTTCTCGAACAACTTTAATGTATGTACTGGTTATTGAAGCATTTGCCGTCTTATAGAATATCCATGATTGTACTGATTGACACCCATATAATTACTTCTAAAAAAGAGCAGGATATTCAGGATCTATCTACAGAGAAGAGTTAAAACTTTAAATGAATTTCTGTAAGATTGTCACCTTTTAAATTACAAATTTTTTAATAATTCTATTTGAATAGCAAATATGATTCCAGACTCTACCGAGTTCCCCCAAAGAGCAACACAATATCTGAGGTGAGAGTACACTTTTGAAAATATACTTTTTTAATTGTATCCAGACTGGAAATACATGAAATAGTACGTAGTACAAAACAAGCTGAATTAAGTATATTTGAAATAAAGCTAATATGCGATTTCCAGTTAATGTTTTCATCAATTACCACTCCCAGAAATTTTGCTGAGTCTATACTTGGTTCTAAATGATTAATATAAAAACGCTCGGAATGTCCGACGAGTTGCGTCAGTTGCACTTCCATTTTTTTATTTTCAATATCTTCAGCATCCATAGACGGTTTGTGTCTAGCCACATGTTTTTTCCTACTCTCAGTTCTAGCAAAATCTTAATAATCGTAATCTTCATAGTCATCAGCATATAAATTAAAATTAAAATTTTCATTTTTCGTATGTTTATCACCTTGTACAGGATTAAAAACATTTTTATTCTTTGAAAATGCACCAAGATCAAAATCTTCTTCTTTCTTTCCTGCTTCATTTAATTCTAATCTATGTTTCACGGTGCGGGGTATCCTTTTGGATGAATGTGGATGTGCTTTAATTATGCATTCGTGGGCCGTCAGATCTTGTCGTAAATTAACAAAAGTTTAAACAATATAATAAAATTAGCGTTATCACAGATTAATTGTTTTAGAACGTAACTATACGTCTGACACAAATAAAGTGTGTCAATATTATTATAACGACCCATTGTAAAATATTTTCTGATATTATATTGTTTTTCACAAGCCACATTGTCAAATATCATAATTGAATTTGGTTTTATATCATTGGGAGTTGGAATCTCTTCATTTTCGGTGAATGGATAATAACCCACTTCCTGTATGTCATCTAAAATACATTGTAAACATTTGTATTTAGGTTTACTAAGCTTTTTTATCAGAAAAAGTAGAATAATGATTTACATTAAATTTCATTAACGATTGAATTTTCGTGTTATAAAATTCAGTAGCTTTATTGGTTTGTAAATTTTTCATAGAATACTTTTCTAAAATGGGTATCAATGATTTTTCAATTTAAAACACATTTTTAGATTTTACTGGTACAGCTTAAGTGTATTTAGTAAAACAATTTATTAAAACTAATATATACTTAAAACCTTTGTTAACTTTAGAAAATGGTATAATTTCTACAAGGTCAAATACAAATTTTAAAAAATACAACCAGGCTTATGTTCTAAACTCGGTTCGTCATCGTGCTGCCAATCTCCGAGTGTAAGTCCACATTTAATGCAAGAGACATCATCATCTGATCCGTTGTAATAAAAACCAGCTTGCACCATTTTATTGCAAGTCTCGTTCATCATTTTCTCAGTATTGATAAAAATAGATTTACAACGTACATATACATCAAAATTTACAGGTATATTTTTACTTTGAACACATTATGGATTTAATACTTTATGCAGAAAATTTATATGCTTATGCAATAACTTTTTTTTACCAGAATGTCAACCACAACCATAACACACAACTTTGTTCGATAAAACCCTGATTGAACTAAATTGTGTTTTGGTACAGTTAAATATATTACAACACAAGTTAACGCTTGTACCTCTCTCACTTGACGATGAAATCATAACTGACGGCATAGTGTTTATTACAAACGGTTTTATCAAAAATATTCTGTTTACTTATTCTGTTTATGAGGTTATCAAATATTTTGTTTACACTAAAACAAGTATTTAAAAAAATCTCAAATGGAATATTAGATAAATTAAAAATTTATGATCGACACATTGTAAACAGATTAATACGTCTATAATTGCATGTTTAAATAACTCCAAAATTTGTATGTCTAATTTTTTTATTACATACATAAATTCTACTCACCTTTTTCTAACAAATGATATATTTACAAGTTGGGTTTTTATAGAATAACTATTTTTTGTGAATTTTTCTAAATAAGGATAACTTTTCAGCAAGTTTTCTATTCATCATAAAAATTGATTTTATAACATGTAAATTTAATAAATAAATTTTTTATCAACGTTTATTCACAACTACATTACAAAACTTTTGTAAATCTTGAAAAAAAAAGTTAAACAAGCTGTATATATATATATATATATATATATATATATATATAGGCTTTTCTGTGGAGTTTTCACTTAATTTTTTGGTTCCTAATATACTAACTCCAAAACATTTACATATAACTTTTTTTCCATTACACAGATAAATTCTATGGATCTTTCTGAAAAAATGTATGGAACAAGTTGTGTCTTACATAATAATACTATTTTTTTATGCATTTTAACCCACACGGTGGCAGTGTTAATTTTCATCGTTTTTTAAAAAATTAATAAAAAATATTATTTGTATACAAAACCTAACTTATAAGATATCATTTTTCTCAGAAAGATGCATAGAATTCATCTATGTAAAAAAAAAAAATTTGAAAGTTTTTTTGAAACGGTTTTGGAGTAAGTATGTTACATGTCAAAAACGAAGTTACCATTTTTCAGGAAAAACCTGTATAATCCAAAATAAATAGCTTACTACCTATTTCTAAGATATACACATTTTTTGTGTATTATTTGTGAATATAATTTAGGGAAAAAAAAATTGTTACATTTTCAAAATGTAAAAAATTATTTTATGAATTTCGGGACATTGGTCAAATTTAGAGTTTTTTGGTCAAATACCAAAAAATCGAAGAGTAACGGAGAAGAAATTTCACAGAAATGGTAATGAATAACATACTAATAGATTTTTAGGATTTTTTTCAACCATTTCTTGAGATTTGTAATATATTTGGGGGTAAAAAATAATAATATGTTACATTTTCTAAATAAAAATAACGATTTTCGAAAAATTTATATTCTGACGCTTGAGGTTAGGGTGACACGTCAAACATTTAGGCGTAATTAGTAACTTTCTAAAGCTAGGCCTAAGACAAAATCATTAGATTTTACTAAGACAACATACTTTACAAAGAATAACACACATATACACTTGTAATAATCAAAAAAACACTAAATATAAGAAAATTTGCATATAGGCCACACTTACAATATTAGTTTTAGGTTATCCAAATATAAACTGTTCACAAACTAGAAAATCACAGAAAAACTTAAACTTCAGATATAAAAACACATATATTGTAACTTGTATACACAATTTATATACAATTTGTATACACAAACCTTCAAAATAAAAGAAATAATAAAAATATTACACAAATGCCACGCCCTTTTGCGTCTAATTTATTTCATGGACTTGCGTAATATAGACTATGTTTGGAGTTGAATAGAACCTAAAGAAAATATCAGTTGGTATATCAAGGGGTACCAACTTGTAGAATGAAATTTCCCCTACAACATACTGTAAAGAAAAATATCTTTTTAAAACACAGAGAAATGATTACGCCTAGGTATTCGTAAAATGCACTGAATGCCAATTGAATTTCGTCTCGTCAAGTTTGTTCTATGTTCAAGTAGAAATATCTCTGGATCTATGAGACGCAGAAAAATTTGTAATCTACGGTTAGAAAGAGAAACATGTGATCTATAGAACAGTGTTTTAGTTGACTTAAATGACAGATAAATAGAGTTGTAATCGTATCGGGAAAAATGGAGCTGCGTTATACGAAAAGCGCAGAGTTGAAATTTACGATTTTACGCAACAAAAATACGTGAACTTCACCAATTTTTAGAATATTATTTATAACGTTTTGTGGTTTTTTTTGCATGATCATGCATCTACGGAACATTACTTTTCCAACGGTATTTTATTTATTGTGATAGGACAATTCTAAGTGGGCGTAATGTTGAATATACGTGTTTTAGAGTTGGTGAACTAAGCCATGCATGAAAAATCGACCCGATAGCGGGTCTGGCAACCGTTGGTGGGTTAAAGAACCTCTATTAAGTTAGCCCCCCCCACCAGCGCTAAATAAGTTCTAACCATAATTAAAATTAGGTGCCGAAGTCTGAAATTAGGTGCTCAAACCGTTTGGAAATTTAATTTTAGAAAATTAAATTTATAATGGGGGGCTGAAATATAAGTTGCCCCCCCCATATAAAAATAACATAATTAGAAAAAAAACCAAATATGTAATAATTTGGTGCTAATTAGGTTCTCTCAGAAACCGTTAAGATATATTATACAGAATAAATATTTTTATACCACTTTACTCTTGTATGGCGATAGGCGCGACTGACGCTTAAGTCCGAAATCCTGCCAAACGGAACGAGCACCTAATTCGGCGTTTAGATATCTGAACATAATATTAATCAAGGAATATTTTGACACCAATAACTCTCGAGCACCTAATTTTTTATACCACTTTACTCTTGTACGGCGATAGGCGCTACTGACACTTAAGTCCGAAATCCTGCCAAACGGAACGAGCACCTAATTCGGCGTTTAGATATCTGAACGTAATATTAATCAAGGAATATTTTGACACCAATAACTCTCGAGCACCTAATTTTTTATACCACTTTACTCTTGTACGGCGGTAGGCGCGACCGCAATTAAGTCCGAAATCCTGCCAAACGGAACGAGCAGCTAATTCGGCGTTTAGATATCTTAACATAATATTAATCAAGGAATATTTTGACACCAATAACTCTCCAGCACCTAATTTTTTAATATAACTTTACTCTTGTACAGCGGTAGGCCCGACCGTGCGCTAATCTGATCGCTGTATAATCTGATTATATCATGCCAAATGGAACGAGCACTTTGTTGTAATGTAATGTAATGTATAAAATTTCTATTATTTATTGTGCAATTTTATACTTATTATTTTATACTTATACTATTTGCTACTATATTATTATACTAATTTTATACTTATTGTTTATGTAATTTTTTTTTATAATGTAAGAATATACATGGCTTGTAACTATAGTAAAGCACTAAAAGAGATAGCATTATTTAAGGCAATATTTAAATCTATCTCTTTCTCTTTCTATACATTTTCATTTATTGATATATATATATATATATATATATATATATATATACATTTGATTATCTGTAAGCTCATTTACCCATACATATATGATTTTGATCGGCATATTCGCTGCATACTGCGCGATGTATGTGATGATAGCTTTTGCAAAAAAAGTTTACTATTGAGGCGGTATCGCTATTAAAAGAGTAAAAGCGGCGGCATTGTTTGTAGTCGCCGCGCTATTGTAAGCGGCACGGGTTACATTTACTTTAGCGATAAGAAGAGTGGTAGCGATGATCCGAGAAAACGATAGGATTGGTTTCACACACATTCACATACAAATAGGATGTTTTCGGAATATTATTTCGCTTGTCAGTCTCAGTGCGGATACGATAGCGTGAAGATCGTAATTGCGTTCACTCTTTTCAGCTTCTTTTTGTTCGTCACAGATATTTTAGTTTTAGATAATTAATAGTTAATAATAGTTAGTTAAGTAATAGTTCACTTTAAATTAACAATTAATAGACAGTAAAGTGAATTAGATACAGTGATAAGTGAAATAAAGATAAAATAATATTTCAAGACGAAATTTGGATGACAAAAGCAGTACCTTCCCCCTACCCCCTCCTGAACCGGTTGACCTTGATTTTAGTTTCTCTCTGTGACCCGCACAGTCGTGACGTATTGTTTTTTAAAAGTCTACCGGTCTGTGAGACGGGCTGTTTCCCTGTGTGTTCTTGATAAGTGTTGAACAAATGATTTTTTAAAATAGTTTTATATCATTATATCACCTAGCTATTATTCTAATACATTAAATATATATATATATATATGTTATATTTTTTCTCGTCAATAATACACCTTAAGTAATTTTCTATATCAAACGTGTGGACTATTAATTTCATTAACATTTCTGACTTCAATATCCATAAATATTGTTCAATTATACAAAAATATATGTTATATAATAAAAATAAACAGTTAAATAGATAAAATTGTTTTATTTTGCCGATATTTTATGAACCAATACATTTCATCATAGTAGACAATTGAAAACTGTGATAAAATTACATAGAGGTCCCAGAGACCGGGCGTTTCCTTTAGCGTCACAGATTTCATGTTTCCCTAAGAGTGTTAATGTTAATTTCCAGGAAAAAGAGCAAGGCAAAAAAGATACAAGAGATATGGCTGAACCAATGGAATCTAATATGGAAATTATTACACCTGACAGGATTATTGAAAAAGATCTTGAAGATCAATGTCCAGCATGTAAGAATGGAGATCAGCCAAGCGGTGTGCATAATATATGTTATATATGCCAAAAAAATGTGCATGCACTTGATTCATGTTCTGCCCCAGTTGGAGAAGAGGGATATGGACAGAAAAGAATTTGTAAAAACTGCCAAAAAACAAGTAATGTACGAAGTATAATCGCATCAAGAGAAATGGAAAATTGGCGTGGCCTTGCAACAACAACCCAGGAAACACAATCCAGGGGCAGATACTTACAAGGAAGTATCGAAAATAAATTTTTATTAGAAAAAAATATATGTAAGATACCATTAATTAAAATGGTGGTAATATAAACATAAAAGCAGTTTCGTTTGATGAAAAAAAAAAACTTTTACAAATACATGTGCTTTCGATAGCATTTTGCAGCTCTTCATCATTGCTTATTTTGATAGAGATAATATTAAAAAATTGATTAATACTAAATCTAGTAACATCTTTTCAAAATTAATTTGTGATATGGTATCTTACGGTGTACGTAAATCATCTTATAATAGATTACGTGCTGAAATCTTAAGGCAAATATTTTCAGGTAATACTTCGTCAAATAATTGTATTCTAATAGATTGTCAAGTAACTGTTGGCTTTTTGTGTAGGAAATTATTCGCACAGTATACAACGTTCCGGGAAATATCAAGATGTTCGAATTATTGCACAGAAAGATCGAAAGTGCGTCCACTGGTCAATGTTGAGTTTAATACATTAATACGCAAGGACTTTGTGCAATTAGAAAAGGATATTATTATACTACCACAACGATGCAATCAAACAAACTGTGATGGTCTCGAAATTACATCCATTTCACATACAGGTATTAATTTTTATTTATTAATGTTATTAATATAATTAATTAAATAATATTACTTATTTTGCATAATTTCTAAAAGTTTATGCACAATTAATTATATTTTTTGTTTGTTAAAGAAATTATAAAATTTGTTATTTATAATTATTAAAAATAAAATAAAATTATTAATGACTGTTTTATTTTTAGGATACTTTCTCATATTTGAAGTTTACTCAAAAGACGAGGAGTCACTCGATGTCAAATTGGACGATATTCCAAAAAAAAAAAATAAAGTTCTCTTTTATGGCGGAAGAACATTCTCTAGTAGGCATAATCAACTATAAATCACCTGTAAATTATACAAGACATACAAATGAGAACATTGGGCACTATACTGCACTATTTCACAGAAAAAATAAGAAATGGGTACAGTATGATGATTGTAAAGACTCAGAAACTATTTTGAATGATAAATATGTTGCATATCCACACCTTATTTTATATTAAATATAGATATACTCATATGTAGAATAAAATACACTATAAAATCTTTTATATATAAAAAATTATATATCTATATTTTATTTTAGTCTACCTAATTTTATATGTATCTACATAAATTAAAATCATTATATCTGTGATATTATGTTTTGTTGTTAAAAAGAGATTATATATTTTTTATATTTAGATATTTACATTAATATAATTTATTAAAAAGAAATTATGTATAAAAATTTTATAGAGATGTAGTCAAATGTAAATATATATATATATATATAATATATACATTGCTATGGAGAAGACTGCATAATAAGCATTGATAGTATCTGAAAGTAATTTTTTATTAAAATTTTTAATTTCTTAGCTTAATCACATTTTATTTACTGCTTAACCCTGCAACGGTTAACGGACCCAGATCGGACCCAGGCCTGGTCCAATAACTTAGGCACCGTCTATAAAACACGTATTTTGCAATTCAACGTTACGCCCACTTAAAATTGTCCGATCGCAATAAATAAAATACCGTTGGAAAGCTAATGTTCCGTAGATGCATAATCATGCAAAAAAAATACCACAAAACGTTATAAATAATATTCCAAAAATTGGTGAATTTCGCATATTTTTGATGCGTAAAATCGTAGATTTGAACTCTGCGCCTAATCGTTAGCGTGACGCCATTTTTCCCGGTAAAAATACAACTCTATTTTTCTGTCATTTATTTCAACTAAAACACTGTTCTATAGATCACATGTTTCTCTTTCCAACCGTAGATTACAAATTTTTCTGCGTCTCATAGATCCAGAGATATTCCTACTTGAACGTAGAACAAACTTGACGAGACGAAATACAGTTGGCAGTGTTAGGAATACACGTATTCGTTTCTCTTTGGTTTTAAAATTATTTTTCTTTACACTAAGTTGTAGGGGAAATTCCATTCTATAAGTTGGTACCACTTGAGTTGAGATATTGCTTACTTACAATTTGTTGTTTTGAAGTGAAGTCCAACGTCCAAACGTAGAAAATGTCTGACGTGAACACTAATATTTGGCGTGGCAAATATTGGTTTTGGGATTAGATTTTTGTTATTTTGAAGGTTTGTGTATACAAATTGTATATAAATTGTGTATACAAGTTACAATATATGTGTTTTATATCTAAAGCTTATGTTTTTTAGTGATAGTTTAGTTTTTGAACGGTTCATATTTGGGATAACCTAGGCCAATATTGTAAGTGTAGCCTATATGCATATTTTCTTATATTTAGTGTTTTATATGATTATAAAAGTGAATATGTGTGTTATTCTTTGTAAAGTATATATTTTCTTAGTAAAATATATTGATTTTGTCTTTGGCCTATCTTCAGATTGTTACTAGTGAAGCTAAATTGTGGAGGTTACAAACCTAACCTCACTTGTAAAAGTTACCTTTTTAGGGAAAATCGGTATTTTTATTTAGAAAATGTAACATATTATTATTTTTTCCCCTAAATATATTCACAAATATATGACAAATCTCAAGAAATGGTTGAAAAAAATCCTAAAAATCTATTAGTATGTTATTCATTACCATTTCTGTGAAATTTCTGCTCCGTTACTCTTCGATTTTTTGGTATTTGACCAAAAAACACCAAATGTGATACATCTAACATTTTTTTTCACTACACACCTACATTCTATGCACCTTTCTGAACATAATGAGATATAGAACTTTTGTATAAGATATATATTACTATTTTTAGTGATTTTTTGAAAAAAAAATGACCATTTTACCTTTTTTCATAAACTATTTTTTGTTTTTTTGATAATATAACAAATTTTTTTTTTTCCCCTAAATATATTCAAAAATATTACACAAAACTTTTGTATATCTTAGAAAAAGGTAGTAAGCTATTGATTTTGGAATATACAGGTTTTTCCTGAAAATTGGTAACTTCGTTTTTGACATGTAACATACTTACTCCAAAACCGTTTCAAAAATTTTTTTTTTTATTACATAGATGGATTCTATGCATCTTTCTGAGAAAAATGATATCTTATAAGTTAGGTTTTGTATACAAATAATATATTTAATTAATTTTTAAACAAACGAAGAAATTTAACATGCGGCCTTTGTAGGGTTAATAATTTACAAATTTATGAAATAGTAATTAATTTCTAATTGCCTTTCGGATATTAATCGCGCATAACGATGTGAACTGCTTTTTCCTTTTTCATATTATGCAGTTTAAATTATTATCAAAATTATTTACATAATAAGCATTGACTATATTAGAAGGTTTTGCAAAAATATTAGATATATAAATTTTTTATTAAAAAAAAAAATTAGAACACAATTCTCTAACTATGTGTGCAATATTAATATTCATTATATTTTAAATATAGGTACATATAATATAATTCACAAAAAGTGTACCCTTAAAATATAAGTCATGCCTATACATGACTTATATTATATAAATAATATAACTGCTTTTCAGCAGTTATATAACTGCTTTTCAGCAGTTATATAACTGCTTTTCATATTATATAAATAAGATGATTAATTAAAGTCATAAATGTGCATTGATAACAAATGAAGGATACGTAATTTTGCGTGTGTTTGTCCATGACGATTTTAAGTATATATCTTTGTATTTTTGATCAAACTAATGTTCATAAAATTCTATATAAGATAATTTATTACATAGTTTTCAATCAGAGGAATATGTAATAATTTATAGTATATTAATTGAAATATGATAAATCTTTTTTCATTAAATTTTACAATTTGCGAGAAGAAAAGCATATTATTTTTTTATTTTAACGTAACTTCTAACTAAATTACTTTGTAGTTAAATTATATTTTCAAAAATAAGTATTTAATAAATATTTTGATATTTTTTACGTTTTATTTTGCATAATTAAATAAACATCCTTCAAATGTTAGTCGCGCAATAATATGAGCGTGAACTGCACTACTTAAAACTTTATATATATATATATATATATATATATATATATATATATATATATAAAAAAGAGAAAACGATTGGGCTATCTCTAATACAAATACAATCCAAAGTTAACTACAATTAAATTGATTCTTTAACACTTTTCACTTTAACACGTTATAAAGTTATAAATTAAAATACAACAAAGAGTCACAATTTAACATCAGTTTATTTGTACGAAATGTTTGTAGGTGTAGCTACGAATCGCAGAATACAGCATAATATTCTCCATACATTTGGCAATCCTAGTGTAATATTAATTAATTGTAATTATAAGTAATATATATATATATATATATATATATATATATATATATATATGATAAATAAGTAAGAAAATGTATTAAAAAAGGAAAACACTACTTTTTATTAAAATTTATGTCAATTATATAATGTTTTCTTTTTTTTTGCCTTATCTAATCTTTTTAATTATTTTATAAATAATTGATATCTTGTAAATAATTGATATATAACAGTAATAACTAATTTACATTCTTTTTAACATTTTAATATACATAAATAAAAATATTCAAAACAAATACATTTAAAATAAAATTATTGTTTTAAATATATACACTGTTACTACAGTATATATTAGAGATAATATAATATATTGTAAAGTAATTTTTACTAATAAATCTATACAGCCTATTTGAAAGAAGTGTAAAATATTAATGAGTTCTTCAATAAAATATAAGAACTTAGAATAAATAATGGCTTGTACAAGTATTTTTTTCCGATTATTATGAATTATAATATATAAGGGTAGTTTTAATTGAGGATAGAAAAGTTTTATTAAAATTTAAGTGCAATGTATTTATTAGCAATTAATTGGGTAAACCTTCGGAAAACCCACCCATATGAAATTATGGGTAAGAATACCCAATTCCTACGTATTTTTGCTTGCTGAACACTAATATGAAACTTAAAATAAATTAAAAAAAAAGAACAAACAGATATTGGATGACATGTGAGATATACCATCCGAGCCTGTCCATTTTTTGCGCCACACGTTTAACTACAAACCGATACACGCGACAAAGCTTTTGTGGCGGTAAAGATCAAACAGTATAGAATAAGTTTAGTGACCTAACTTAACCTAAGCTAATGTGGAAAGAAGCAGAGTTTGACGAAATATTGCTCAGTTTCTTTTTCGCTGTGGCAGAGTGCACATCTCATAAATATTAAGTGTACGGATTGTGCGATGACCCAAAATTCAATGCTAACTAAAAGTACCCGAAATTTAAATAGTGCTCAAGAACTACGTTTAGCAGGGACTTATGGCGTTAAATACCTCATGCATCTTTTGTGGTTTAGTATTCCAAGTGGCGTAAGACTGCATAGAGTCATTGAAGATTTACAGTTATTGGCAATATATATTATTATATGAAGTTATTTTGCAATAAATTTAGCATAGTCGACAATTGTTACGATGCTTGATACAACTGCGTTGCTTCATATTCAGCCATCGCAACAATCAATCATTACGCGAAACACACTGCCAAAAAACTGCATGTAAAATTTCAATTTTATCTAGCGCGATGTCACTTGACACACCGATTTATAAAAGATGCATGTAATATTACCTAGAGCCATAAGTCGCTACTAAATATAATTTCTGTGCAACATGAATTTCGGAAACTTTTGGCTAACATCTCGCATGTAAAACGAAATATTACATACAAATATTATTGCAATTATAGAAGGAAAAAAAGGATTAGGCGAAGTCAGTTAAGGCGTTCTCGTTATTTCATACATAAACAGTACATTAATAAATAAGTACTTTAATACTAATAATTTTCAAGCACCTAATTACTTTATTCTTGTGAGATGGTACGCGCGATAGATGCGTTTAAGTTAGAAATCCTACCGAACGAAACGAGCACCTAATTCGGCATTTATATATATCTTGATATAATATATTTAAAAGTATTTTGATACTAATAACTTTTGAGCATCTAATTTTTTTATTATTTTATATTTGTATGGGTCGCACCTACTGCCGTACAAGAGTAAAGTGGTATAAAAAAATGACGTGCTCGAGAGTATTTGGTGTCAAAATATTCCTTGATTAATATTATGTTAAGATATCTAAACGCCAAATTAGGTGCTCATTCCGTTTGGCAGGATTTCGGACTTAATTGAGTTCGTGCCTACCACCGTACAAGAGTAAAGTGGTATAAAAAAATTAGGTGCTCGAGAGTTATTGGTATAAAAATATTCCTTGATTAACATTATGTTCAGATATCTAAACGCTGAATTAGGTGCTCGTTCCGTTTGGCAGGATTTCGGACTTAAACGTTGGTCGCGCCTATCGCCGTACAAAAGTAAAGTGGTATACATTTTTTTTTCCTGTATATATCTTAACGGTTTCCGAGAGCACCTAATTATTACATATTTGTTTTTTTCTAATTATATTATTGTTATATGGGGGGGGGGGCAGCTTATGTTAAGTCAGCCCCCCATTATAAATTTAATTTTCTGCCAAACGGTTTGAGCACCTAATTTTGGACTTCGGCACCTAATTAGCACCTAATTTTAATTATGGTTAGAACTTATTTAGCGCTGGTGGATGGGCTAACTTAATAGAGGTTTTTAAGGAATACATTGTAGAATGGCCTGCCACTTTAGGAATGCAACATGTGCAGTTGTAGGGTTAAAATAGTAAAATTGTTGAATTCAATTTCGTCATTGCTTTTTACAGGTGGTAAACTGTTTTCGCTTGAAGAAGTATGGCAAAAACTGCAAGTCCCTCCTGAAGCTCTTAATGATAAATGGCAACTAGTAACACAGCAGGTGTGTAGAGAAAACAATAATTATTTTACTGCTTCATTTATATTAATAAAAATCAGTGATATAAAAATTTATTATAAACCATAAATTTTGACATTATCAAAATACACTTTTTCATTGAAATGTTTCATAACATTGTTCTTTTTAAATTACAGTACAAGAAAATATATGGCAGGTGAGTTCGAAGAATACTTGCTTATAGAATAATTCTAGAAAAAGCGTTGGGTTGGTTAAATAGCCTAGCCAGGTAGTTGGTCTGTATGATGAAGTGATCAACAAACTTCTGCCATGTCTTAGTTAATCTTTTTTATTTTGTTTATTCTTCCAAAATAATTACAATTGATATTAGAGTGGCTGACCTTGAAATAAAAACTATATAAGAAATTAAACGTAGGAGAACATTGCCTATTCTTTAAATTATTCCTGGAAAAATATCTAGAACTTTACCCTTACTCAATAATAATTTAAAAAGATCTAAACTATATATATATATATATATATATATATATATATATATATATCATACATATTTGTTTTCGCCGTACACGAAGTGATACGGTCGTAGTGATATAACTACAGACAAACATAGACTATTGTGACGGTAAGTCTTATAATATATTTAATTATATATATATATATATATATATATATATATATATATATATATATATATATATATATATATATATATGATGCTTATTTCCATTATTTATACAGAAATCATACAACGAATTGTAGCCATGCTTGAAGTTAATGAACGTTATTCTTGGTTTCACCAAGACAGTGTGATCTGTCAACTGTAATGAAAAAATGATGCTTTGTGAGTTCTTTGACGATTGATTAATGTCGAAAAATCTATGGCCACCATGCTCGCCTGATCTGTCTCCCCACCAGATGTTTTCCTGTGGGGCTATCTTATGGAGAGAGTGTACTACAATTATCCTAAGCAAGATTTAGAAAAAATATAATTGACGCTTGTAAAGGTTATCCCAGCATTGTACTGAAACATGTATCTGCAGATATGTGTCAATTAAATTAGTGTCTGTTATAAAATGAAGCACAATATCAGCATCTTTTATAGAGGTATCTTACAAATGTACTAAATGTATAATATTCAGGTTATGGGGACAATCTCGTTCTCTTCACAAAAAACAAACAGATAGCAATGACACAAATAGATACACTCAAAGAAGTAGCAGAAAAAAATTGGACTGCAGAAATCTTTAAAAAAAAAATTGATTAGTCTCTCCAAAGAAAAAAGAGACAAAACACGAGACCATCCGAAAAAAATCTGAACTTTTAAAATGCCGAAATATTTTTAGTAGAAGAAAGAACATTGGAAATAGCGTTCAGATTATACCAGAACACATACAAATCACTCTCCCTTCAGGGGAAATTTAGACATTACAATATTGTGGTCAAACAGAATGTTTATATGCAGCTTAGATAATCTCACAAAAAGGTCTGGGAGAGGTGGAGGAAAAAAAGGGAAATTCTTAAAAAAAATTCTATTCCTGAAATGGAGTACAGAACAAATTTAAAAATAAACACAAGATCAGTAGGGAACTTATTCTAGATTTAAAATTATGTTATAATGATGAATTGTTCAAGTTATTAATATTGTTTAATTGGACATTTGCCATTATTCAATTGCGGGTTCAACTTATTTTTGGTTTCCGTGGCATTGCGGGTTGCCTAATACCATGTTACAGGGGCAAATCATCCATGTAAGTTAATTTGGTTAGTTTTCCCCCACTCTGCAACATGGTTTGGGCCGCATAGAATAAGCTGAATAAGCTTACCTGAATAAACTACCAGCTGAATAAGCCAGTAGTTGTGCAATACTGTGCGTGGAGACTGAACCAGTGTGGGGCAGTAACATCTAGTTCAATAAGTATCTCCTCTTATTCAGTATTTTCCATAGATACAACCTTCAAGAAATGGCACACTAGACGGAGTTAGCATTGGTTGTTACGGTGCGCTATAAATTTGTACAAACACAAGATATATGTGAAACATTGGTAGTTAGCCATTTCGGGCCAGGTAACTATGTTCGGATCACTAATTTTTTGGAGTCAATCCCCTCATTTAATTGTAACATAAGTATCGTAGTTTAGTGTAGTTTCATTATTAATTGATAATTAGTTACTTAGGATGTTGTTGCTCTTCAGTGCTGGTTAGACTGAGCTATGTCGTTTGTGTAGTTGCAGGGTCAAGCTCATATGTACTGTTCCGAACCAAATTCTAAAAGATCCACAGCTATTCACATCTTATTCCTGGCCATCACACACCTATCTCCTTATTTGCTACTCTCGAAACATTATGTATTGCTTTTTATTTACATAAATAAATTATAGGAGATGATCAATTAAATATTAATAATAACAGGGAACTGTGAGATAAATATGAAAATATAATTATAACATTAAGAATAAAAATAATCACTTTTCATGGGCACATAAAAAGTGTCATATTTATAAATAAATATTGAGCTTGACTTGTGAGATAATATTAGATAGAAAAAAACTCAAACACAAGATCTCAAAAAAATTACATTTACTTAATAAAATGCGTTTCAACGACAAAGTCGCCATCCTTAGTGATAATATTTGTGAGATTTTGTGTTCGAGTTTTCACATAAAAAGAGAATGAACAACATAGATGGACAAAAGAATTTTAGTGTATAAAGAAGAATAGAAAACACTGGGTCAAAGAAGTTTGCAAAGATCTGGACAGCAGGGATTGGAGAAATGGAGGACACAGACTGGTTTAGAAAAAGTTTCACAGAGGAAGTTAATCACTGAAAACGTACCTGGAAACAAAATACAAATAACATTGGAAGAAAGAGCCAGAAGAAATGAACGAATGAAAGAATTCTGGTGCCTCAAGAAATTGATAAGTTTATGTTGTCCATAGCTGACCTTAACACCATATATAAATACACACACACATATATATATATATATTATATATATATATAATATATAATATAATATAATAAGTATTATGTTAAATAAATCAATTTTTATATTGTGGTACATTTTCCATTAATCCAATCCGAATTATACTGTACATAGTATACTTCTTGTTTAAATCATGTTTACAACAATTAACTCTTCTAGGATTAATCATTTTTTATTTTTAAAGTATGTATATACTTCCAGGAACATCCACTTCTGCTCTGTCCTTTCTATCAACTCCATCCTTGCAAAACTGCACAACTGCTGTCTAACTTCAAAAATAGCAAGTAAGTAGCATAATCGAGCTAGTAGGGTCTCAAATTAAGCAGTCATTTTTAGATGTTTACAAAATCTAACGAGAGATTTCATTCAGAATTTATATCATAAATACAAAGTTTTTACAAGAATTTGAAAGACAGACCTCTCACACCAATCTTTACAGAATAAAAATGTGTCATAAATCGTGCCTGTCTAGCAGCAGATACAAAGTTATGATTTTTTTTGCACTTAAATGATGCTTTTAATAAATAATGTTGGTTTTACAAGGGACAAGCTCCACCATAATTAGTTGCTTAGACTAAACTGAAGAAACAGTGAGGTCAGGATAAAGAGATGTACCTCTGACGGGAAGTTATATTGTCAGTTCTCTTCATCCATGAGAATTTACCAATCAGCTGATCTCAAACATGATGTAGACATTTGTTTATTGGATATTTTCTTCTCATTCTTTTTTACATACATCATAGTTCCTTGAAAAATGTGCTACTTTTTCGTTATTGCAATAGCAAGGCTAACAGCTTTTCTTACTATACTGAAGATCTTATTTGTTTGTAGGTTATTTTACCTTTATATAATGCTTTTTGTCATACTAGGAAGATGTGTTTGTCCTTAGAAGGAGTCCAGCCACATAGTGGACCAAAATATTCTTAGATATAACCCATTGTACTTGATTTTGAGGATCTGGCAATGTATTTTGGAAAAAAATTGCCATAAAATCACACAAACTGAGGTGTCCGTTCACAAAGAAAAGCTCTCTGCATTATATCAGGTGGTATATAGAAATCACCAATCGTACTGTGTTGTAAGTTGTTGAGCATGAATTATGCAGTCTAGCTGTTTGTCTTCACAATGAAATTCCGCATCAATTGAATGTCTGGCTTTTTCTTTTGGTTGATACCCAAGTTTCTTTTGATGATTTTGCCCCTTCCAAAAGTCTTCTGTACTAGATTAAAATTTATAAATCGTATTTAGGACAATTGAATTTATATATTATATAAATGAACATTGTTGGATTATTACATATAAAAATAATGTGCAAGCAAAGAAGAGAGAAAGTGAGGTTAATTTACAGCTACTCACCCAAACAGGTGATTGACTATTTGAATATATAACATAACCTGACCTAACCTAATCATAGCGTTTCGTAGTTTACAAAATACTGTAATAGATATTTTGATAAATTCCACAAGTGAAAGTTGACAAAGCTTGACACTTCGTCATTACTCAAATAAATATGACAAAAAATATTTTAAGTTTCGTCAGATTTGTGCAAATTACGATGTGTAATTAACTGATAGCTGTCCATTAAAAGGTTAAATTTACTACTAATCTAATTTACATTTTTATTTACTGTTAGAAATTGGTTTTATCCAAGTCCTAATTTTGGGTTCAAATGAAATTTCTCTAGATACTGCCGATGCACCATTGGTTATAATTGAATATATAGCATTTATTATTATGAAAGTTATTAATTTCAAATAGAGCGATTAGTGGTTAAATAAAATTCATATAGAAATCAGTGGTTCAGTTATATTATAATTTCAAGAAAAACATTAATGATATCTATTCCCCTTTATTGTAAACTATATCTATTAAGTCCCAAATAGAGCAAGCTGAATATTATTGTGAAATACTATGAAATTCAAACTTTCTTGTGGGTCTACTTTCTTTAATTAAATTCATTTGAGAATACACTGTTGGTTTGCTCACCTCTATTTCTGTAAGTACCGGCTTTTTTATCGTAATATTCTCAAAGCTGATTCTGATGAATCCCGTTGATAGTTCTGACAAATATTCTTGGTCAACCGACAAGCAGAGCCTTTGGGCTGTCACTGTTGGTCCTTTCAATAATAAATGACCAATGCCCTTGGTCAATCGATGAGCAGGGCCTCCGGCTAACACTGTACAGAATATTAAGTCTACATTTAATACTCAGAAGGCATATATTTATCTGTAGTAAGAATTGTTAAACATGTTCATGTCTTATTTTCTTGTCGTTCATTCTTCTTTTGAGATATGTTAAAAAAATTCTTGTGTTATTTTATATAATTAATGTAATAACTGGTGTAACCATTAAGTTATGGATTTGAAAAGTATATTACAGTAGAACCTCTGTTAACCGGCCTCGGATCAACCGGTCCTCGGATTAACCAGCCTATTTCATAGTGTACTGGTTCGATGAGAGTTTCCGAAAATAAATTGTAATTGAAACACCAAAGCGGCGGCGAGTCAAACGACTGTCGATAGTGGTATCCCATTGTCGCCGGTGTAAAAACAACGCGGTACCAAAGCAGCGGCGAGTCAAACGATTTTGTCGATAGCGGTATCCCATTGTCGGCGGCGTAAAAACACAGCGGCATTGGCACCCGTCGGTATAGCAGACATACAAAGGCAAAAACATTTGATGGGCCGCTTTTTTTCCACATTATGGAAAATATAACATTTCTTTTCAGTTTTCTTCTTGTCTTTGACTGGTTATGATCTACGTATATACAGTAAATAAAAATGAGCGAGCTACGAAAACAGAAGCGTGTGTTGGTTTCGTTTGAGACGCGGTTAAATGTGTTTTAAAAGACTTGACAGAGGGGAATCTGTAAAAAAAGCTTTGTTACGAGTTTAACGGGAACCTCGGATTAACCGGGCAACCGGCCCGGGTGTCAGTCCCGACTAGACCGGTTAAGAGAGGTTCTACTTGGAATAATGTCAGTAGGTTAATATTACTGATTGCCAAAGCCCATAGTGAATTTTTTCAAAAAGTTTTATGTTTTTTGCCTTCTCAATGTTTTACCACTCTTCCACCAGAAGTAAAACATCACAATCTATATAAAATTTCAAATTAAAAGTTAAATATTTGCTTTCCTAGTAGGTGGGTTGTATTTTTAATTATATCTGTAGGGATGATTTTATTGATTTATTTTCATCAAAATGTATTAGTTATTTTGTGCATGTTTGAGACAAATCGAAGCTTATCATAATTTCACAAAAGAATGTTTGTTGCAAAAATTTTTTATTAAAATTCTAATAAAATGTTTATTTTTACACAGAGTAAATCCATTGGTAACATGGCTGAGCAGTGTAGGGCCTTTTGTTCATCTGTATTTGCCACTTCAGTATGGGCGGGATGTAGATTCATGATGCTGTAGGATTCACCTAGGATAGATGTGGATATACAAACTACTTGAGATTATCTGGGATATTTGAGATATTACATCGAATACTGAGAAAATGTCTTGAAATAGGAGCAACTGCATGTATTTTAGAATGTATAAGACATGTTAGGATATGGTGGCTTCATGAGTCCATGCAGGGTGCTAGGTTAATTGAAAAACATGTGGATGTGTAAATTATTTCTGTGTAAGAGGATTGATTCTATTATATTGGAATTGTTTGACTATTAAAATCAAATAAACGTTCTTTTCTCTTATAACTTATTATACTTGTGTCAAAGGTTTTTGTACTAGTCCTTTGATTAAAAATTTTTATTCAGATATTGAATTTAGGTCTGATAAAATGCAATGAAACTCAGGGCTAGGCTTTGTGTTATGATCAGTTTATCAAATTAATACACGATGACTCGCTACATCTGTAGATTATTCTACTTAAAACACAATAATTTTAGTACATTACACGAGTCCGATCAGTTTATTTTTATTGGCAAGATTATCCTGTTTCTTTTAATATTTCACTTAAACATTTTACATTAAACTGGATAAAACGTATTCCAAGTAGGAGTTATTACCATCGAAGAAGTAATTGTTACAGCCCCTTTTTATATTCATAGTATAGTTGACACATGGGGGTTATAGGTGTGGATTTCAGAGGGACTATACTTAATGTTCTGGATTATTTTTTATTGTGATATTAATCAGTTGAACTGTGATTTTATTATGATACATTATAAAGATATTTATGAAATATATGTCTGAAATACATTATCATGAATATATTTTGTGTATTTATTACTTTACCTAATGATATTACTCTTTGCAGCGAACATCTCGGCTACCGACTGAGGCGAACATCAGCCCTCGTTATTCGATATGACCAGATGTTCGAACCGCTTAAGGTTCCGGAAGGAGTGTTTGGAAAAACATGTTAGGACTTACCCAGTAAATATATTGCAACGTTAATTAACGCTTAGTCTCATTCCAACTAATCACTATGTTCACAGCCAGCTTATGATGAGATATAATTTAATTACTAAACTAACTAATTAATTATTATAATTACTTAATTTATCGTTTAGAACTTACGGTTAGGGACAGGCGTGATGGGAGAATTACGTTAACCCTTTAGATCATAATAATTCATTCTCAATTTTAGTCCGATGACCTACTAATGATGGTTGCTTCTTACTTCTTCATTCATGCATCTGGCATCAAGGAACGTCAACTGCACGAGATGTCTCATATACATAGCTAGCCAGTTTCCAGTGATTAGGGTCCGTCGTAGCGTACAATCTAGTTGCAGTCTCAATTTCAACTTCTCTCGGGTTTATATTTTTATTGGACATCAAAGGAGAATGTGTTTGTGTCTCTTCTTGCTTCTGGCATACTAGGCACAGGGGTGATTCATCAAGTCCAAAGCGAAACAGATAGGACTGAGTGATGATATGTCCTCTTCTTGCTCTTGATGTGGTGTGTATTCTTGTAAATGCTAACATTATTTGGCGATTGTAGTGTCAAGTGGAGATAATGACCACTTGTTCTATTGTTCCATTGTACAATCCATTTGTCTTTCAGTACTTTATCAAATTGAGCAAGACATCTAATCTTAGATTGTTTTTTAGACGGAATGGGGTTCATATTTGCAGCCATTCTACCCACCTTGTCAGCTTTTTCGTTTTCTCGCAGTCCACAATGTCCGGGTACCCACTGGAACCAAATCTTTTTATCCTTTGACCGACTACAAATGTAAATTGGAACTACTTAAGTGGCAAGCACTTTTTGGATGTTTTGCAATAAAACATAATGTACCACTATACACGACTGTAATTAAACAGATGAAATAAACATGAAAAATGTATTTATAAAATCCAATTTATTATCTCTATTTGGCTAGCACAATCGGTTCAGAAATACATATCTGAGTTGAATCTTACAGTTTTTGTTCTGTTTATTTATTGATAGAGGTCTTTATTATATGTTCTTTTCTTCCTTTTTGTATAAGAAAATGATGACCAAGGGGTGTTCTGCCTTTAATCCTCTCCAAGTGCTGACTTTACAGTGCTAAAGGTTTTTAGGGAATCACACAGATATGTTTTTAAAATGACTTAAAATATTACGAATAGCTAAAATATCATATGTTGTATATCATTTTGTTCAGAAAGAATGATAGAATAATGTAATATAACATACAAACTGACCATTACTTGTTGACAGCTAGATGATTAGAAAACAAGAATAAAAAAAACTTTTTACTATTACTTTTAGGCACTATAGAATTACACAGAAGAGGTTGACATGCATTTGAGTTAATAAATGTATTATTTGTGATAAATTGTGTTCTAGTTTAATTTTAATTAAAAAACATCTAACAAGTCAATATTTATTTATGTTAGAGGTTAATTTTTTGGTCATTTTATATGGGTAACTTATGTAAGGAAAAGTAGCTGATATCTCATCAGGCCTAAGAGGTGTTGAGAACATTGTACCCTTTTCAATCACTGTTAGAGGTAGAATTTTGAGAGAAGAAAATCCATTCTTAATGGATTCTTACATTGTAGAAAAAATGTACTCGGCAAATGTAAATGTACTCGGCAGAAAATGTATTTCTGGTCCAGAAGTTTGGCCTGGATGCTGTTGAGTCAGTTTGGATATTTGCTTTTATGTATATTATATTAAGAAAAACAATTGTCAAATTAAGGTGTTAATTGGTAATTTTTAAATTGTTAGTTCTTAAACATTACAAAATAATAATTAATTAATTTTGAAATGGGTTATTTTTATCATCTTTGTCTTTTGTTTACGGCACTAATATGTAGAACAGTTGTTTTTGACGATTTGGTTAAAATTTTGTACAAAAATTGTAGAAGTTTTACACCACATAATGTTTAAGTAAATATCTTGCATGTGTTACCAGGGGACTTAAATTTAATAAAGGCGGAACCAAAATGGTAACAATGTTTGAAAAGAAAAATAAAAAAAGACAAAGACAAATTTAGTAATTAACAAGGCTCAAGTTTATTGAAGGCAGAAGGAAATTTCGGCGCTTCAGACTTTGTCATTTACAACAAAAGACATCCTGACACAAATCATCAATAAAAAAAACTTATGATTAACAATATCATAAATTGTAAAAGTTATAAGCCCTTAATTGTAACATATAATAATTTAGAAAAAAAAATTTAATCAACAGATTCTAAAAATTTATCCCCCCTTTTAATATGTATATTTATAGTTACAAAAATTTAACAAAAAAAACAATGAGCACAGCTTAATAATTCACAGAATTATAATTAATCAAAAAAAAAGATTATACGCCCTTAATGTAAAAGTATAATAATAAAAAAAAAATTTAATCAAAAGATTCAAAAAAAAGAAAAAAACTTATCCCCCCCTTTTTAGTTTATAAGATGATAGTTTCTTTTTAAACAATTACAGAATTTAACAAAATATAAAAGAGTTTGATATTTTAAGTTCAAAAATCATATCTATAGTTAACATGTTTATCACTAAACTAAAGACACATAATATAACTGGTTTGAAAAATTTCTTAAAAACTATATTGGCCAAATAAATTTATATATTTTAAACAAACAAAAAAGGAATTTAGAATTTTGAAATTTTGTTAATTGACGTCAATTATTTTAATTTGGAAATTAACCTCTTGGAGGTTGTTAGGACCGAAAATTGCATGCAGGCTCCACCCAATAATTGTTTTTTATATATATTTTATAATTAACTACACAGGTCTACATTTAGAAAATGGTCTTAAGGAACACATATTTGCGAAAGTAAATTTAGGCACATATACAAAAATGAGTTAGTTAAAGTTCTGTAAAGTCAGCTGTAGAAAAAGACATCACTTTTATGCACTTGAAAATGTGAAGTTACGTTATACAAAAAAAAAAACGTGTTTTGCCAACAGGACGAAACTTGTTAGGATGTTTCGTTGGTTTGCGCAATGTGAGACAAGAAGTTCTTTATTTCTCCAATTTCTCCTATTTGTCCTACCAGCATATTAGCTGTGAGCAAAAAACATGTTCTTTTAGTGTCTGTACAAAATCAGACATGTTTTAGCATTAATGTTCATCATTAAAGAAATATCTGATTATTTGCCAAAATTAAAGAAAATTGATTGTATAACAGAAATTCGTTAAGATGGTACTTAAAAGCTTCTTAGATTATTATAAATCTATTTATATATATTTTAATTTTGTTTAAAAGAAAGCTTGTATAAGACTTGTAAGATTTTGCAAAAGCTTGTAAAACGAAATTTTCTGATTTAGAAGAAATTTCCTCAATTGTTTTATATTTGACATGTTCATATTCTGATCATTTAATGTTCAACACTAGTTTGCACTTATTTCACAAAAATGTTCAAAACGTAAAATGTGCCTTTGCAAGATTTTGTAAATGATGTTTTAAGAAAAGAAAATTTTTATAATCATTTAGTTTCAAAAGGAAATAGAATATTGAATAAAACATGAAATACATATTTTAAAGAATACATGATAATTAACAAATTATTTTAAAAATTAACAAAATTTATAATATGACAAAATCTGTAAGGTTGAAGTACCTGGTAAATCCTGTCGCAGATCACGTGAGGTAGTACCGAGAAAATGATGGTTAATTTTAACATTTTTGAACCAGATTATTAGACTAAGGCGCACAATTAGTAATTTAACATGATGTTTTAGAAAGACGGTAATTTTGAGAGAAGAAAGAAAAACTTTTAGCTAACGGAGTTATGAAGAGTGTAGACCATGTTGTTATCGCATGTAGACTGTGGACCGGTAATCGAGAAGCTAGCTTGACCGGCGAAAATGTACTTTGGTTTCAAGTATCAGGTGATGCTTGGTTTAGGAGCGGGCCGCTAGATGCCAGCATCTGTCAAGCGACGGAAAGTGGAATGTATATTTACGAAATGAGTTAAGTTATTGCGGAAGTGCTTTTTTTTTTGGATTTAAATGCTACAGCTCTCCCCCCCCGAAAGACGGAGTTAGGGTGGAGTCAGAAAGGAGACCAGAAGGGCCTCCCACAAAATTTTGAAAAAAGGGACAAAGGGCCAGAAGGGCCTCCAAAAGATTGAAACAAAGGGGCCAGAAGGGCCTCCTACAAGCTTCAGAAAAAAAGGAGCCAGAAGGGCCTCCTACAAAATTTTGAAACGGGGCACCTGATAGAAACAACGCTTCATAATGCTTTTATAATCACCACTCTAGGGTGTAGCCTCCTTTGGCACTTACTTATTAAATTTTGAAATTTCTACAGCGTCTCAGCTCTTCTCACCTATAATTGGGATAAGCCCAGGAGAGAAAGAGCTGAAGGGTGACGCAAAGGTCGACATTGCTGTGCATGAACTGACTTCGTACTCTAAGGTACGTGGGGAAAGGGGTGGAGTGGCACCTCGGGATACCAAGTGGAGGTGACCACTCCGGGGACCAGGGGAGGGAATGTGCATCGCACATTGGACTTACAGGAAAGGCCGGACTCAGACGGGGGGAGTATCCTCTGAGCCGACCTTTACATTGAATTACAAAAATAAATAAAAATAAAAAAAAACTCCTGAAGCCAATTAGGTCAGATCATGCTCAGCGTCGTTATTTTTAAATTCCTCTTCTCCCATACGAAGAGAAATTTAAACTATTCACGGCTCTTAACAATTTCCGTGAGAAAAAAGAATTTTGAAGGGTCTAAACAAATAATCCATTTGAAAAATAAACAAAGAAGCAGTATGAAACGTTGGGGAGTCAAAAAATTTTCTGCTGCGCAAAGCAGGGCTTGTAGTTGACTTATGGTCTTATATGTGTATCATGTGCCCCCAAAAAAAAGGAATTTAATTTAATCAAAAAAATTGTGAAAAAAAAAATTTCATCAAAATATTTAAGTGATTATAAAAGTGTAGCAAAAAAAGGAGTGTGTCAAAAAGACAGTATAAAAGGTGACCCACGGTGAGGAAAACCCAACTCCGGTTTTCTCAACCCTAACAAAAAAAACTAAATTAGGAAACAAACATGTTGACCTGCTAATAACAAACAACAAATAATTTAATGAAGACAAACAGGCCAACCATGTCGTCCTATATACAAAAGAAACTGGGCCCCTGTAATTTGGAAAAGAAAAAAAAAAAATTTCGCACACAATGATATATTATTAAAAGGTGTTCAACATTTCAATTTACTATCAAACAAATGCCACCATCTGCATCAACCAGTCCACCGCCATGATGATAAAATTAAAAAAAAAATTAAATAAAAATAATTTTCCTTCAAGATGACAAAAACAAAAAAAAAAAATTCAAAAGCAAGCTCCGTGTTCTTTAACGGGTCCACTAATCGCAGCAAATGCACTGCCATTTTAACTGTTGCTGATAAATAAAAAAAATTTAATCAAGTGTTTTTAAATAAAAAAAAATTTCTTTTAAGATGATGTAAAAAAGGTGAAAGAGCCAGAGAAAGACTCAAGAATTATATGTAGTGTAGTTGTTGTGTATATATGTGTGTGTGTAAGTATGAATTGATACAGACAAGCGAAAGAAAACTCGAGAAAATTTTTTGAAGGAGATTTTGAAATTTTTTTTTTTTTTTTTGTTTTTAACTATTTTTGGATTTTATTATTTATTTAAATTTTTTTTTGGATTCCCGAATGAGCCCGCTGTCTGGATCAAATTCAGTGAATGACTAGGGTGCAGTGTATGTAAATATATATATATAAAAAAAATATTTAAGCAGACAAAATAATAAAAAAAAAATTTTATCGAAATTGGTTTAGAAGTTTTTGTGTAAGTGTTTATAAAAATAACTAAATAATAAAAAAAGAGACTATAGATTTATAGAGATTTAAATATTTAAACTAAATAATAAAAAAAAATTTCATCAGCAACAGTTGTGCAGTATTTGAAAAAGCTGCAAAACATAAAAAAGAGCCTTGTTTAACAAAGATAATTTTGAATTTAAATTTAGATAGTTCCAATGCAAAATTTTGAAAATTAACTACGGTTCCAGAATTTAAATTAACCACTCTATAATTTAATTTAACCACACTAGAATCTAGAATCAACCACTTTATAATTTAGAGAAAACCACGCTCTGCTACCAAAAACATGTTACCAGGGGACTTAAATTTAATAAAGGCGGAACCAAAATGGTAACAATGTTTGAAAAGAAAAATAAAAAAAGACAAAGACAAATTTAGTAATTAACAAGGCTCAAGTTTATTGAAGGCAGAAGGAAATTTCGGCGCTTCAGACTTTGTCATTTACAACAAAAGACATCCTGACACAAATCATCAATAAAAAAAACTTATGATTAACAATATCATAAATTGTAAAAGTTATAAGCCCTTAATTGTAACATATAATAATTTAGAAAAAAAAATTTAATCAACAGATTCTAAAAATTTATCCCCCCTTTTAATATGTATATTTATAGTTACAAAAATTTAACAAAAAAAACAATGAGCACAGCTTAATAATTCACAGAATTATAATTAATCAAAAAAAAAGATTATACGCCCTTAATGTAAAAGTATAATAATAAAAAAAAAATTTAATCAAAAGATTCAAAAAAAAGAAAAAAACTTATCCCCCCCTTTTTAGTTTATAAGATGATAGTTTCTTTTTAAACAATTACAGAATTTAACAAAATATAAAAGAGTTTGATATTTTAAGTTCAAAAATCATATCTATAGTTAACATGTTTATCACTAAACTAAAGACACATAATATAACTGGTTTGAAAAATTTCTTAAAAACTATATTGGCCAAATAAATTTATATATTTTAAACAAACAAAAAAGGAATTTAGAATTTTGAAATTTTGTTAATTGACGTCAATTATTTTAATTTGGAAATTAACCTCTTGGAGGTTGTTAGGACCGAAAATTGCATGCAGGCTCCACCCAATAATTGTTTTTTATATATATTTTATAATTAACTACACAGGTCTACATTTAGAAAATGGTCTTAAGGAACACATATTTGCGAAAGTAAATTTAGGCACATATACAAAAATGAGTTAGTTAAAGTTCTGTAAAGTCAGCTGTAGAAAAAGACATCACTTTTATGCACTTGAAAATGTGAAGTTACGTTATACAAAAAAAAAAACGTGTTTTGCCAACAGGACGAAACTTGTTAGGATGTTTCGTTGGTTTGCGCAATGTGAGACAAGAAGTTCTTTATTTCTCCAATTTCTCCTATTTGTCCTACCAGCATATTAGCTGTGAGCAAAAAACATGTTCTTTTAGTGTCTGTACAAAATCAGACATGTTTTAGCATTAATGTTCATCATTAAAGAAATATCTGATTATTTGCCAAAATTAAAGAAAATTGATTGTATAACAGAAATTCGTTAAGATGGTACTTAAAAGCTTCTTAGATTATTATAAATCTATTTATATATATTTTAATTTTGTTTAAAAGAAAGCTTGTATAAGACTTGTAAGATTTTGCAAAAGCTTGTAAAACGAAATTTTCTGATTTAGAAGAAATTTCCTCAATTGTTTTATATTTGACATGTTCATATTCTGATCATTTAATGTTCAACACTAGTTTGCACTTATTTCACAAAAATGTTCAAAACGTAAAATGTGCCTTTGCAAGATTTTGTAAATGATGTTTTAAGAAAAGAAAATTTTTATAATCATTTAGTTTCAAAAGGAAATAGAATATTGAATAAAACATGAAATACATATTTTAAAGAATACATGATAATTAACAAATTATTTTAAAAATTAACAAAATTTATAATATGACAAAATCTGTAAGGTTGAAGTACCTGGTAAATCCTGTCGCAGATCACGTGAGGTAGTACCGAGAAAATGATGGTTAATTTTAACATTTTTGAACCAGATTATTAGACTAAGGCGCACAATTAGTAATTTAACATGATGTTTTAGAAAGACGGTAATTTTGAGAGAAGAAAGAAAAACTTTTAGCTAACGGAGTTATGAAGAGTGTAGACCATGTTGTTATCGCATGTAGACTGTGGACCGGTAATCGAGAAGCTAGCTTGACCGGCGAAAATGTACTTTGGTTTCAAGTATCAGGTGATGCTTGGTTTAGGAGCGGGCCGCTAGATGCCAGCATCTGTCAAGCGACGGAAAGTGGAATGTATATTTACGAAATGAGTTAAGTTATTGCGGAAGTGCTTTTTTTTTTGGATTTAAATGCTACACATGGAAAGAAAATGGCAGCTGTTAAAACATAGTTTTTTCGGGGTCCGAAATATAGACTTTGTACAGTTATTTTGAGTCCATAAAAGTCTCGGTATCTGTCGAAATCGTTTCAAATTTTGAAACAGTTTCTCTTTTGTAAATGTTCAAAGATATCTGATGTTTGGGAGTGATCGGAGAATAAAAAGCTTTTATAGATATCCAAAATAAAGAATTTATACAGTGATTCTGAGCCCATTAAATTATAGGTATCTGTCGAAACCGTCTCAAATTCTCACAAAGTTTCTCTATTGAAAATACTCAAAGATATCGTAAGTTTGTTGGTGATAGGAGAAAAAAGTTTTATAGATGTGGCTTAATTTAGGCTTTACACAGTGATTTTGTACCATTAGTGATCATCTTATTTTTATTAAATATATATAAACGTCCGAAATTTTACTAATTTTACTCAAGAATAAATATTAAGCTTAAAATGTGAGATGTTTTATTTTAGTTTAATTTATTTCACTTTGAAGTTAATAATAAAGGAAACAATAATCAACAGCTAAGAAACAATGATCATTATTCAATTGGAAACTATTATGCGTTGATAGCATCATCAAATAAAAGCTTCACAGGCATGCCAGAAATAGTGTTGCGGGATCTTGATAATTTAATTTTTACTAATTAATTGTCTTTAGCTCTTCATCTGTATTGATGGTTTGGGAGTAAATTCATTCATTTTAGTAATCTCACATAAAGAAGTCACTAGCAGTTAAGTCTGGCGATCTTGCCGACCAGTCCATAAATTCATTTACCCTCCCAATCCATCATTCAGCAGGTGATGATGCCGCAAAGTAAAACAATTGTAGTTCGTTTATATTATTAAAATATTTATGAAACTTTAGCTTTATTGGTTTATTTTATCCTTTAACAAATATAAATACAATAACACTCTATAATAGACAACATAAAACAATGCTTTAGACAAGATTTTTAAAAGAGAGAAAAAAAAAAGACTTGGTGAAATAAACAGGAATTCCTTAGGCAGAAGCCAGTAATGGGATTTCCTTTAAAAGAGTCCCGAATAGGTTTCTTAAAATCAAAACCAAAAGAGAAGAATATTTGGTTGCTTGCCTTATAAACATCTACACATAAACACACAAACAATTACAAATGATGTCAATCTTTTGCTTTATTAAAAGAACTTACAATAATGAAAAACATATAAGTCAAAACTATGCTAAACAAGATGCGTTTGAGAAAAAACAAACAAAATCAAACTGCCTTACAAATAATAAAAAGTAAAATGAAAATATGACACATAATTTACTAGTATATTACTAATCCAATCATTAAATCATAATATAAAAGGATATAAAAAAGAACATAAACACACACATGCACGCATACATTTAAGTAGTTATGTTAAAATATTGATTTATATCTACCGCTGAGAAGAGCAATGGTTTTAGGTATTTTGAAAACAGCAAAAGAATCTTTCTTTATTAATTTAGGCGTTATAATATTAAACAATTTAGGAGCTCTGCTAGAGTAAAACTGCTGATGCAAGGTTAGTCTAGAACTAGGGATTGGAATTGTAGAAGAATTTCAAGAGAGTAAAAGTTAGTTAAATGATCTGAATTGCTAGATCTTCTATTGTAAGAAAGTCTCAGTACTTATAGACATATAGATGTCTGAGAGGCAGAATCTTAAGTAGGCCAAGTATACCTTGTTCACTCCAAATATAATTCGAACAATGGATTTTTGATTCGTAATAATCAGTTTTAAAGTTAACATCAACATTAATATTAACTGATACTGTTACCCAAACTGTATTACTTTTCCGTTTTTCCTTCTTCAATTACGAGGGTTGGTAATGTTATAATAATTGCAGTTGTTATTTACTTGAAACATTCAAAATTTTAATTAAATTGGTCCAAAAACAAATGTTCACTCACTGTACATATTCACCTCTAAAATACAGCCTAACCTATAACATTATATTGCAAATTGTTTATGCCTGCATTGCAGTAAAGTCTGATCTACATAGCTTATCTGATATCTAGAGCTATTACTATGTTAGACATGCACCTCTGCTTTACTAAGTGATTTCAAACCTTAGCTAAACTACTTTTTATTTATAACTATAATCTTGGTGTATGTGAGAATAAACAGTACAAAAATATTGCACTAAATTTCTTACACATCTAATAAAAATGGTTATACAGGGCGATTGTTTGATCAAGAGTAGTATTGGTGTCTTGTAACCTATTGTTCTTATATAAAACTTTAAATGAGGGACCTTCATAATTAATTGTTTCATGAAATTAAAAACCGGTTTGAAAATTTTGAACGTTGCCATCACTTTCCAATATGGCAGCTAACCTTAAAATTCCTTATGCAAACCCTTATTTTTTATATGGAATTTTATGATTTTTTTAACCTTGTGTGCTTTTTGACAAACTTACTCGTTTAGGGCTTAAAAAATTTGAAGTTTGGTGCATTTTTGGGAGGTGATTTTCCTTTCTTCCCTTTGTTGCATCAAGTTAAAATGTAATTATTTATTTATTTATTAATTATTCCTAGGAAGTGTATATACCAATGCAGGACTAAAATAAAATAACCAATTTGTGGAATGTTTAAAAACCTGCTTGTACAGTAGATATGATCTAGTTTTTATCTGTTCAAGAAATTAGTTATTTGTATTTTAGTTCTGCATTAGTATTTATATATCCAATATCTAATAAATTTTGAACTTGATACAACAATGAGAAGTACGGAAAATTGCCTCCCAAAATGCACCATTAATATTAATGATTACTTACTAGTCATTTTATAATAATAGCAATGAGATGTAGCAGCTTTTATATTCAGAACCAAACCTACAACGTATATTAACTATTGAACAATGGAAGACATAAACTAATATCGACCATCAGAATGTTTGTACTGTACTGATAGTTGAGATGAGAATGAAAAACTACATCCTCAATAGAGTATACATAATCACTTATTGTGCATATGGTTTAGCGATTCATCGAGGATGCCGTTTGATGTCCTATAGAATGATCTTACTAAGCAATATCTTTGAAAGCGGTTACATTGTTTCTCAATTTAATGTCTTTAGAAAACCATACTATTTCCTTTGTTTATTAGTTTTTATAAATAACGGTTAATCCTCATGAGGTCTGTACATATGACGGGCAGACAGACATCATTCCACAAACTACAGGACCTCAAAATGTATACATCTGCATAAAACTCGATATCAATATTTTTTCATCCATCACATAACATTCTCTGTACTACGCAAGTGATATGTTGATTAACAAAAAATACACAGATTTTTTTCATTGTTTTTACTTTTGGTCATCAAAAAAATTGTTTCCTAAAATACTGGTTCGTGAGTTTTTGTTTAAAAAACCCATGGCATTATTGTAAGAGACGTATTTCTCATAATTTACCAATTAAATTAAAATTTTATAGTTACATGTGAAGATTAATGCCCCAAATCAAAAGTATAAAATATTAACATTCAAGAACAATGGGCAAAATACATATTGCATATTTGACTGTGTTAAAGGCTCAGTTTGAATCAAATACAATTTACACTGGACATATTTATGGTACAAGCGAAGAAAGTTTAAACCCTTATTAATTTTTTTTTCCAATGACGGTGTCCATGGTTTATTTTCATATTTCGATTGACAATTACTGAAATGGCATTTTTGGGGAAGATTAGTTTTGGCTCATAATTATTTATTTTTGGGTATTGGTGGGTGAAAGTTTTTCTGATTATTTTGATTTCGGGTATCCTAAATACTGATATTTCCATGGAGAACTTGATATAGGTTTTGACCCACATAGTCGATTTTAAGAAATTACGTACTTTATAAAATCTGGATTTTTGAGGTTATATTTGGGACCTTAGAAACTACGCTTGAGGAAAACTTGATCATAATTAATTGTTACAACCGATTTTGAGAAAAATTGTAATTTTATGTTTTTTCTATGGTATATACAGCAAATTTTGATTTATCACAATAAAAGGAAAAAAAACAACAACAAAATCTCCAGATAAAGCGAAAATAATCCCACATATAAACTGTAACACGATAGGGTTGCTTAGAAGGAAAAAAACTGACTTATACCCAGCATTATGTCTAAGATAAGGTTAGCTATGAAAAATGTGGTCATCCATACCCAATGAGGTTGTAAATCACTTAACTCCCTCTGACCAAACACCACTATTGGGTGACGAGCTCTTAATGAGTTAATTACTCTAAATGAATTTGGATGTCTTAATACAGTTATCATTAAAGTATCTGCACACAACACCAATTGTAATAGTTTAAGACTTATTTCGACTCAATTTGTGAAATATATATAATTATCACGGCCTGACATGTTTCACCGGCCTTTACGAGAATCTTGGAAATGCTATTCACCAAAACTTACTCTGGCATTTAATTTGGAAAACATTATTAAAATAAATGAACTAAATAAATTGGTTTGATTCTACTTGAGTTTTGTTGAGTTGGCGGACACTATACAACCACCATACTTTTTAATCACCACAATGTCACAGGATTTCTGTCTGCACAGCAGACCTAGATCTGGACTGCCTTCATGATGGTGTGTTGTCCTGAACCCGGTTGTGATCGGAGTTAGCTCGGCTGAAACCAAGATTGCTCTGGCAACCCAAAGACTCAACTACTGTGATCCCAAATACTGAGTCCATTGACCTTGCCTCGAACACGTCATACAACTTTGATAGAAATAGGTTTATGGAATTTGGGCTGTACAGATGACAGACGGACATCATTCTTAAAATCACTTTTGCCAATTCAGGAAAAATAGAACAAAAAACTTGAGATCATATTTTGACTCAAAAATTAACTTTAGTTTACTTATATGTAAGACAATAAAATCTTAAGGTGACATTTTTGTTGTTTCATATCAATTATGTGTTGAGTATTCTGTATTAATGTGAAAGCATTATATCAGTTTCATTGGCAACTGTTTACTCAGTCCATTAGTTTTGCTAGAGATTACAATAAATGATGCTCGAGACAAAGAGCAAGGAACACTAAGTGCCATTATATCCAGACCTCAGATTGACAGAACAATTAAACCTTAACCCACCTGCACCTGTGCTGCAGTGATTAATGAACTCTAATTGTACATATCCAGCCCTTCTCATTTATTTTCATTTTAATCCAACTCTAGAGACAAATTGTGACAATCTTTGTAATTTGTAGGAAGATATTTTTCAGAATCCTGTATGGACTAAGAGGAATGTGTACATACTGAAAAAGTTTTAAAATATTCTATTTTTTGTTGGAAGGCAAAAACCTCTCGTTCATCATATCATTTTTTAAAAAAACTAAGAAAATAAGATAAAATAAAGACTACGAGCTCTCTAATACTCCAATACTGTCAGCATCGGAAAAAAAACAAGAGTTGGTTAAAAGAGTACTTATATGAAATGAAAGAGAGGCAACTAACCCAAGGCTACATGCAAAAAGGTGTGGATTCAGCTAGGATCCCTGGGGGAATATATATTGAGCTGCTGAAGGAATGTTATAAAATAAATGGTGCAAAAAGACTGCACAAACTTTCTTACTCGCCATTGCTATTTAAACCCACACTATTTTAGCTAGAGTGAACCTTTTGAGATTGCATTTGCAGCATTGTGTTCTACTCATAAAGACCTTTAATTTGATATACAACTCGACCTATGCTCTTATTTAAGATTTCCTACTTACTCCTTGTGGGTCGTCCCCCCCTGGAAAGGTAGTGGTCCAGTGAATACGTACTAAAATAGGTTTTGGTGTCCATTAATAATGTGCAAAACTTTTTACCTTTATTTGTAATGGTTCAAAAAACATTAAACCGTCCCAGGACTTATTTAATATGCGGTATATGTATACTAAGTAAAAAGTTATGTTAATTATTAATTTATTACTTTGATTATAAGTTAGTTTGTCTTGTTATTAATTGTATGCTAATTAATTATTGATGTATGCGTTTTAGAGTATGACATTTTATTATTGGAGGCTACAATTGATAGCGTATCCTGGTTACGAAAGATAGACCTCCGGTGACGGGACTCGATATGCTAAACTAACTAAAAATTCATGTAGCAGGCTTAGATCCATATAATGGGCTATAGCACCAATGATTTAATTTGGTTTTTAAGAAACTGGTAGTATTCCAATTTCAAATATGTTAGTAAATTATTTCCAGAGACATAAATTATGTATTTAAAATCATTGTAATAAAAAAAGTTTAGACTCAAAAATATTGAAATTTTGGAAGCTATTTTGGTTTTTAAGTGCGGGTATTATTGGAGACGGATATATGTAGAATATGTTAATTAATTTAAGACTAACATATAAATTCATATTGCAAATCAGTTTTAACGAAATCTGTTGAAAAAACAAAAGAATGTTTGTTAACCAATTTTTCGGTGTGTATAATATTCCAAGTAAAATATTATTTAGTAAATTTTTTAATCAGCGTCACAAAAACATATGGAAAATAATATGATTAAAATGAGTTGTAAAACAAAAATGTTAAAATTGTTGGCCGCTGTCAATTTATGTTTGAGGGTTAGTATAAATCCTACATAAAAGACATTAATAAATTAGAAATTAGGATATTAAAAAATAAGTTTGATTAAAAATCGATTGAGTAAAAATATAGTAATGTTTCTGCGCTATATTATTTTTGGGTCTGGTATACGTTATACCTAGAATCCGATTAAAAAAACAAATATGTTTTGACCGCCATGTTGTTTTGCAAGAGACAAATGTAAGTTCCACATAAAATATGTATTAAATTGCTAATGGGCAATTATAACTTTTTTACACATAGTAGAGTGATTTGGATTCATCTAGCTAAATGGGTAACGAAATGTCACACCCCCACAGCTGAGAACAGTTTATTTGAATAAAATTTACAAAACGAGAAAACAAATGATCAAAAAATCGCCGGTCATATCTCAAAATGACTGTTCTTAAATAGTTTTGTAAAATAATAAAATGAATCCTGATGTCGTTATTGGAAAATACTTGCTATACAGCTACTACTATTTCACATGTACGTAGTATATAGAGTGTTATGTGATGGGTCTAAAAATCGAAGTCTAGTTTTTGTTTTTGAATACCTTTTGAGGTCCCCTGAGTCTAAATTATAAATGTGGCTTTTAGAATATTGTCTGTCTATCGTAAGTTCTACAGATCAAACACGTGGACCAAATTTAATCAAATTTGTGATGTGGCCATATTTTGGCTTTATCTCAGATTTTTTATTATTTTTTAAATTTTGTTAACTCAAAATTAGAGGGTAGCTGCCATAAGAAAAACACTAAATTATGATTTTCTCATAATCGAATTAAAGATTTTCTTCTAAAAATTTTGCGAATGTGTAGCCTCTAAGAGATCAAACAAACTGTAGGGGTTGCTATCTCTCCAAAAATATATTTTCATGAGTTATCAAAAAATCAATAACCAGTCATGGATCCACAGATTTCGTTCAGATTTTATTGGAATGTGAAGATTAATAAAACAAATCCGTGTGCTAAAATTGCAAGTAAAAAAGTAGTACATTTTAGGAATAATTAATAAAAAACAAAAATAACCTTGGCTGCCATCATTAAAACCACGATGTTTACCAAATACGGTTATGGTAATGTTTATGGTACAAGCGAAGCAAGTTTTGACCCTTATTGAAATATATCCATTTTTTTCATTGATAACTATTGGTACTTAGCTAAAAAGTTTTGGTGAGGATTTGTTTTTGTTGGTTTTTATTTGGTTTTAAGGAGGGAGAAGATGACGTTTATCCAATGATTTTTTACCATATTTATAATTATTATTTTAATGTCAATCACAATATTTGTACCTTATTATTCCTTTACACTCGTTCATACATTTATTAATTACTAGTAACGTAAAATGTACGTATCATTATTTAAATATTTCTCTCTCAAAATTTCAATTTATTTATATGCATACCTAGTCTTTGTCATGTCACAAATAAAATACATCATAATTAATTCGAAGCATTAAAAACTTAAAAAATTAAACACCAACGCTTCAAAATGGGTTATAATTTTTTTCTCTATGCTTAAAATATAGTTAGACGTAGTTCAATTATTCTCTACAAAATTTGCTACAATGTCAAAACTAGTTTCATAAAGTGGAAAAAGAACGAAATAGTTATTAAAAAAATATAATATTCATAGTGTGTTAATCAAGTTTAGATATTCGGATGTATAGGTTACTTGAAGTCAATAAAGTATACAGTGCAAAGATGCTCCGAGCCCTGAGCAGTGGTCTGGTGTAGATAGGATAGTGTGTAAAATAAGCAAATATGAGTTGAAGATCAAAAGCATGGAGTACGTAGTGAATTGAAAATATAAACAAACAGCACTTTCAACTTATAAGAGCGGAAGAGACGGTTGATTTACACGCATGCGTAGTAGTAGTCCTAGCCTTATGTCTACTTAGAGTTTTCCCACCCTTGGAAATGAAACTAGGACTATTTTGTGCAACAGCCGCCGCGCAATGAAGGTGCTAGTAATTCACAAATCTACCGTTCTCTGATGTTGTGTTGGTGTCAATTCGGTTATTTAATTTCACTACCGCAGAGCCCTAAATGAACGTAACTGCAGAAGAATTGCCAAGAGCTACCGCAACGGGGAAACGAGTTGGCAAACCCACACATTCCCTATTGGTTTCTTCAAGGTCAGGCGGTCTAGTTGCTCCTCCCCCTAAGGACTTATCTGCTGGTAGGGTAACTGTGGAGGCCAGGAAATGAATCAACATTTGTTGGAGATGTATCTTGTTCTAATAGTTAACAATTACTTTTCTGAAGTTGTCCTCAAATTCCCAGTTAAATAGCATACCTTTCTAAGATACGATCAAGATTTTGCACTAATTGAAAAGCAAAAAAGTTATAAGGGTATAACAATTCAAAATGATGTTGAGAAGTGGATCTGTACAAATAGCATAAATTTGGAAATTCCTTGAATCAAGACAAGCACTGGCATGATGTCTAGCGGTAAATTTCTACATACAGTAAGTTATATGGAGTTTGTTCAAGTGTTTCATTTTTTTCAAAATTTTATTTCATTACTTAATATATATGAATTAAACATTTAAATTAATTTATTAATATATATATATATATATATATATATATATATATATATATATATATATATATATATATCTAAATATTACATACACACAGGTATGAAAAGGATCTAGTAGGCAAGTAAATAAAAGGAAGAAAACATATGAGTAAAAACAACAAGTAAAACATGTGATTGGAAACAACAGTGAAATGAGAAAAAAGAAATTTTCATTAGTTTTTTTAAATAATCTAAGAAGGTGCAGTTGGAATTTTTATAATGTGTGAAATACAATTAAGAAAGTAAAATAGTTTAATTTAGATGAAATATTGAAGTGATTGTGAAGGTATGAGTAAAGGATTAATGGTATTAAATTAGACAATTACCAAGAAGCAGTGTTGAGGGAGAAAAGTATTATAAATATTTGTGAGATTGAACTAGTTAATGTTAAATAGTTATTTGTGTAACTAGTGCGCAAAGTGACACTTTGCTGCACTTGAGAGAGAAATCTTTACGCACGAGCCGCAGGCGAGTGCGGAAAGTTTCTCAAGTGCAGCAAAGACACTTTGCGCCCGTGTAACACATTATATTTTTCCTACAGTTACTATAAACCATATAAATAACAGGTAATTGTATATAAAGGTGAACTTTTATTATGCATTTCCACAAATTAACAAATCAAAACTTAAACGAAATTGTTTCACAAAGTAACAAATAAAAATCTGAATGAATGTTTATACAAACATAATGAATCAAAATCTGAATGTCATTTTTGGTTTGTAATGTTTATGTTAAATGTGCTATAACGTCACAAATTCCATCATAAAAAGTTAGCCTAAAATAAACGACACCAAAACAAAGCAAAGTTCAATGACCCACAAAGCCAACCAAGAAACCGACACTAAAATATCAGCTGATAGGCCTAAACAATTTACGAAAGTAATACACAAGGAAAAACATCATCAATAACTAAATTAACTATGTCAAAACCAATTCACACCCCAAGAATACACCCAAATCCATATAGAAATGGATATTATCAAATATAATTCTCAAATATAGAATAAAGCCTAGACAGAGCCTTGTAACATGAAAACCTATAACCTCACATCTAAACAAACACATTGAAACCAATTCCATAATACTATCACAAACACTACACCATAAATTAATATAAGCACTACACACATATATATATATAGCCTCAGTAAACAACTATTTTTTATTTTAATCATCAGAAGATAGCATATACAATATATGAAGGTAAAACGCATTCCCTATGAACGCCATGTTTTTGTTAGTACAACTAGATCAAAGAAACGACTATCACAATCGAAATTAATAAAATCAAATAAAAATAAATAATAAGTCACAATATCTGTTAGAATAGTAAAACAATCCTTAAAGTAAATTTAAGAACATAAATAGTAACCGTAAGACCCAAATGTTATATAATTAGAATTAGAACTAGGACTACTTGAGTCATAGATATAAGTACGTCATTCTGTTGGAACGGGAAATTATACAATTAACAATAAAATCAGTAAACTCATTTAAGAATCGGCAATGTAAATATGAATAAATATTATCACGAGACCAAAGGCAAAAAAGACATAAAGTAATATCAAAATTATAATTTATTCAAGTCAGGAACATCAAATTGTACAAGGCGAGAGAATATTATTTGAGTAACCAAGGGAACGGAAGAACAGTGCATGCTGGGAACCGCGGCAACAATTCAATTCAAAAACCAAAGCCAAAAATTCATTCCAATCCAAGACTTCAGAGCCCAAAGATGAAAATTTCTATTCGTAATTTTAAAAGTGATGCCGTCAAGTTTTAGTATGTTAAAACAGTATAAACAGTGGTAAATTCAGTGCTAAATCACACAGAGAGTGGTATCCTCTGTAAATTTAAACATAATAAAGTCCAGAAACTCTTAATATTGAAGATAAACTTTAACAAATTTTACAATTCATAAGCCTATTTCAAAAAAGAACACCGATCCTAAATCTCAATTTTTCTTAACTGTAACTTCACAAAATGCGTTAAAAACAGTTTGTTTATGTCTGGTCGAGTGCCTGCCCCGAGAAAATAATAAATATTAATTACTAATATTTATAAAAGAACTTTGTAATTCTATGATAAAGATATATGTAATGAACCCAAACCTAGAGCTAGCCTGGAATAATTTAACTTTGTAATTAAAGACAATTTAACCTTGTTGTGTTATTAAAAGAACTCAAAAGCAAATATTATTAATGTTTAACAAGAAATAATTTACTAAAAGAAAATATTTATAATTTAAATGAATAAACAAATGAATTTATATAACTGAAATTATCTGCATTATTGTCAACTTATTTAGTAGTAGTTGAAGACTAGTTGTAGATATTTCAAATAAATTTTTAATAAAGTAACTTCACTATTTTGGATTTTATAATAAAGATAAAATATTTTATAACATATAAGAAAAGTAAATATGTTATAAATGGCGCCGCAACGATTAGGGCATGAACAAACTGAGAATTCAACAGAATGACTTAGGTTAAGTAAATATATTATATAAGTAAATTGAAATTAAATTTAACACAACAATTTAGAAATAAGGATTCATTCAATTTTAATTATAAGATTGAACAAATTTAATAGCCTAGAATAAGATATGTATTAGAATTAAGATTAGCCTAATTTCAATTTAGTAATTTATCTATTTAAACTCAAAAACATATACCAAAATCAAAAAATAATAATTTAAAATGGACGCTAACCAAGAAGAAAGTAGCAAATATAACCTTAGGCCTAAAATTAATCCCACCGGAAAAGCCAAGGAAGGGAAATTGAAAACCTTTAGAGAGACTATTGATGCCAATGACACTGAACTAAATGTTAGACCTAGCCAAATAGAGGTTATGGAGCAGAGTAGTGCTAGTAGTGTCCAAGATACAGAACCAAATGTCCCTACGTTATTAGAACAAATGACGCTGTTAATTAACAATCTACAGATTAACATCGACCATAAATTTAAACAAAATCAAAATGAATTAGAGAAGCAATTAGAGAACCAATTAGAAAATAAATTTAAACAAAATCAAAATGAATTAGAGAACCAATTAGAAAATAAATTTAAACAAAATCAGGAAAAACTAGAATTAAAAATGATTCAAAATGAATCCAATTTGAAGGAAAATTTTGAAATAGTCCAGAAAGAAATTACTAATTTAAAGGAATGTTTGGCAATACAAATAGCTATAGTAGAAACTCAATTTACAGATAAATTAATTGAAATGGAACAAGCTGTGACAGAGAACAACCAAAGAATAGACAACCTAGAAAGTAGATTAGATTCCACAATCAATAGTCAGAGTTTAAATGAGTCCCTAGACCTACAGAAGGCCACAATTGAGAAGCAATTGTTACAAAATAAAAATAATGTGATCCATGAGGTAAAAGCTATGATTGCTGAACTACCGAAATCAAATATCGAAAATGCCATACCATCCCATATAAACGTAACTTGTGGAGGTAATAGTCAAGAAATCAACAATTTAACTAATCCGACACTTCCTAAATTTAACGGAAGACAGAATAATCCAAATGATTATCTGGATAGATTAACAAGATACTACGAGAGGTTAACTTGTCGACAAATCAACCAGATCGGATACAACAGAGACTGTCTATTCGACATAATCGACAACAGTTTAGAGGGTAGTGCTGCTCGGTGGTGGCAATTAATAAAAGGCGATACTACAAATTTCCAGCAATTCTGCGAAGAATTCCTATCCAAGTTTTGGAATAGGGATGTTCAAAAAGGAATTAGGCAAAAACTTGAACTCGAACAATATCGTTTAGGAGGAAAACTCACTCGAAGTGAATACTTCATTGACAGGGTGTTAACAATGAAGTCGATGACTCCCCAACCACCGGAGGAAGACATCATCGCAACCCTAGTAGAACATTTTGACCAACGCATACAGGATGCGCAAAGAGTACAAAATATAAGTACAATAAAGGAATTTGCTGACCTCCTCCAAAGAGAAGATACGGAAGAGGCAAACTCGGAAATTAGGAGACGTAATAATACAAGCCCGAGAGGAACACAAAATCCCACCAACAACAGACCATTTAGACATTACCAAACAAATACTAACTACAACCAACCACAAAAACCACCCTTTAGGAATTATCAATCCCAAAACGAGTTCAGAAAGAACAGAGAACACCCTTATAAAAGTCAAAATAGCTACAGACCCAATCAGAGACCCACCAACGGTTATGGCCAACATTATACAAACAATTATAATCAAAACCGAAACTATAACCAGAAAACCAACTACGATAGACAACCAGAACCCATAAGGACTGAGTTCAAATACAGACAACCACAACAAGACCAAGAACGATATTATCAACAAAAAGGCCCATACCAAGAGCGAAGAGAGGTTAGGTATCCTACAAACGAGCAAAGAATGGTATGTCAAGCTATAGCAATGAATACTAAACCACCGACACTAGAGAAACCAATACAAGTGCCTCAGGAGGAATGTAACCAAGAGTTAAACTCCAACGCACTGGCCTAGACCAAACTTCGAATAACAACCAAGGCTGTACAGGCAAAAGCGAGAGATATCTGCGAGAAAAACCTGAACACTCTAAGTCAGTGCCAACAAATTTTACAAAAATCGGAACAGAGCCACAAAAAGAAACCAAATCATACTATAATGATTACAACATCTCAAACCTTTATTACGATAGAGAATTTCTATTAAATGAAGACAATGACAATAGTCCAGATCAAACCAACTGTAAGTGTCCAGAAATAACTATAAATTTAAATGGTATATCCACAAATACGTTAGTAGATACGGGAAGCAGTATATCCTGTATTTCTGATAACTGGTTCCAGGTAAACAAGAACAATTTAGGTCATTTTGAACAGTTGCCAGTGAGTAACACATTCATCACCACTGCGTTGAACAATAAATCGAAACGAATTTCACACATTGTGCTATTAAAAGCCCAAATAAAACATATCGAGTTTGATATCCAATGTATAATTGTCCCCAACCTTATTAAAGATTGCATAATGGGAATAGACGCAATACGTATGCTAAAAATGGAAATAAATTTCAAGATTAATACAATTACTATAATGAGTAAGGATAATAGAATATTAATAATGAAGTTCGATAGCGAAAGTAATGAGTCAGCAGGATGCAAAATAATAAAACACGACGACAATGAATATAGAATAAATAACAATAATCAAACTCAAAATCATAATAATAACAACAACAGTGAAATAAACGATTTAATTAAAGACAACGATAAACTCAACAAAATAGAAAAGGACCTAATAATCAACCTAATTAAACAAAACAATATAGTATTTTCAGACAAACCTGGACGTTGCAACATGTACCAACACCATATCAGGGTAGACAATCCAGAACATTATAGAGCCCAAAGTTATCCAATACCCATAAATTTACAGGATGAAGTAGAGAGAAAATTAAATGACATGCTCGAGGACAATATAATTGAGGAATCAAACAGCCCATTTGTAAACCCTATTATAATTGTCAAGAAGAAGACTGGCGATCTCCGTATATGTCTAGACATGAGACGTATAAACGCACTAATTACCCCCGACTATGAATGTAACAGAAGCATTAATGAGCTATTAGCTAAAGCTACAAATTCCAACTGGCTGACTACATTAGATCTTACCTCTTCATACTGGCAGATTGAGCTAGAACCACAATCTAGACAGTATACAGCATTTCAATTTCGAGGCAAAGTGTATCAATATGTTGTAACCCCTTTTGGCCTATCCACTTCACAAGCTGCCCTAGTAAGAGCACTAGACCAAGTATTCAAGAACACGATAGAAAACTTTTCTTTAGTCTACATTGATGATATATGTGTTATATCACCTGATTTCAATTCACACTTACAACACTTAGAATATGTATTTAGAAAACTTGCAGATGCAAAGATGACAATAAAACTGTCTAAATCAATCTTTTGTCGAGATAGAGTTCCTTTCTTAGGGTACTATTTAACCACTACTGGTCTAGAACCAGATTCAGAAAAGATTAAATGTTTTCAAGACTTTCCATCACCCACCACTAGGAAAGAACTCAAACGGTTCCTAGGAGGTATCAACTACTACAACAAATTCGTAGACAAATATGCAAAAACTGTACAACCTTTAATGAGATTGACTTCTAAGAAAGTAAAATTTATTTGGACTTCTAATGAAGAGAAACACTTCCTAGAAATTAAAAACTTATTTCTAAAAACAAATGTATTGAACCATCCTATGCCAAACCAACCCTACTACCTACAAACAGACAGTTCAGACTTTGCGATAGGAGGACATTTATTCCAAATTGACAGCCAGAACAACAAAAGGGCTATCCTATTTATATCCAAAACATTGAAGAAATGCGAGATCAGATACACCACTACAGAAAAGGAGTTGCTAGCAGTCGTCTACTGCATACAAAAAGTCAGACATTACATTTTAAACGCAAAATTAACGATCATTACTGATCATAAAGCATTGACATTTTTGAAAACATGCAAATTGTTAAATGGTAGATTAACTAGATGGATACTTGCATTACAAGATCACCAATTTGAAATTGTACATTGTAAAGGAGTGGATAACACAATAGCTGACCTACTCAGCAGAGTCAGAACAGATGAGAATCAACAGAACTCATTGACAACCACACCAGAATTAATAGTCGCAAATTTAGAAAGAGAACACAATTTAGAACTTTTAGAAAACCTTCGAAATTTAATACAATTACAACAAAACGATCCAACTCTCAAACAGATATATCTCCAAATTAAAAATTCAAACACTACAGAACATAATAGATTTAGAATAAATGACGACATACTATACCAGAAGCATCACAACAATTGGTTAATTACAATACCCCAATCACTTGTCAATACTTTAATCTCAGAATGCCATAAATTTTATCTACACTGTGGAGCAAGGAAATGCCTGCAAATTTTACAAAAGGATTTCATATTTAAAGATATGGCTAGGAAAATTAGACAATTAATAGGAACCTCGACACCTGCCAAAAATGCAAACACAGTAACCATCCTCTCTATGGAGAGACTAGTGGAGTCAAATCTGAAGGAAAAGGAGATCTAATCGCAATCGATTTGATTGGTCCTTTACCAAAAAGTCGAGGTGGTGTCCAATATATCTTCATCATTCTGGATACATTCACAAAATTTGTCCAATTATACAATCTAAAGAGAGCCACATCACAGGCAGTAATAGACAGAATGTTCAAAGAATACATACCCACATACGGAAAACCTAAGAAAATCTTAACTGACCATGGTACTCAATTCAAAAGTAGAATTTGGATTCAAAAACTAGAAGAGAATCAAATAAGACACATACTAAATCCAGTATACCACCCCATATCAAACATGGCAGAACGTCCTATAAAAGAAGTCAAACACTGTCTCAGGACATATTGTGCTCAAAATCACAGAAGTTGGTCAAACTACATAAGTACCATAAACAGTTTCCTAAACGAAATACAACATGAAACCACTGGTTTCACTCCCAATGAATTACAACTAAACAAATGTGATATCAAATTCTGGGAAGAGGTAATACAAAACCCTTTCAAAATGCAAATCCCCATTCAACAAAAGTTAGAATTAACAAAATCTCGAATAAAAACCACACAAGCCAAAAGAGCAGAGAAATTAAATGCAAAACATAAGATAACGATACTCAAGGAAAATGATTTAGTACTAGTAAAGTCATTTCCCCAATCCAGTATGGGATATGGTGAAACAGCAAAATTGTTCACAATATATGTTGGACCATTAAAAATATTGAAGAAAATGGGAAAAGCCATTTACTCCCTAATCGATGATAATGGAAAAACCTATGGACCATATCACATATCTCTCCTACGTCGTTACAAAATTGCCTTGACTGTACAGACCTCCGACGAACCAACCTAATCGACATAAAGTTAAGTGCAACGATATAAACAATGTACTTCAATATAAAACAAGTGTCCCCTATAAAACATGTGTTCACCATAAACAATGTGACTATCCATTTATATATAATTCCCTATATATATGTATATCCCCCATAAACAAAGTGCTTAAATATAAAAAATGTGACTATCTATATGTATGTTCCCCATCAACAATGTGTTTTTACTACAAACAAAATGGTCCCTCATAAACAGTATTTTTCCCACAACCCACACAACTTATCCCCCCCATAAACAGTGAATTATCACAAATATTTATATGTTAAAATATATATATATATCTCCATGAATAGTGAACCCATATAAAAACAGTGAAATAAAAATGAACAGTATCACAAAATATGTATTTATGTAAAAGTGTCCCCGAAATGTGTATTCCCCATGTCCAATGGACATTCCTTAGTATGAACTATATGTCATATGACAACTATATGTTTCCCACCCCAATGATAAAACATGTGTCCCCAACTATAAAGTGTTACCCAAATTAAATGATAAACTATGTATAACCCCATGAACCATGAATTATGATATAAAATATCAATTAATTAGGTATATGTAGCCTAATATGAGAATAAGATCCATATGATCCAATTGTTAATTTTATTCAATTTGTTAAACCAATTCAAAATCAACTGATAAAATAAGTAAGGATAACCTATAATTCCATAAGAATAAGTGTTCAATGTATGTTATGTTATGTTATATTATGTTGTATATGTTATTTTACAATGTAATTTGTTAGTTATAAATTTATTTATTGTTCAGTAAACTTCACAAAAACAAATTTAAAGGGCATTTATAACGTCACAAATTCCATCATACAAAGTTAGCCTAAAATAAACGACACCAAAACAAAGCAAAGTTCAATGACCCACAAAGCCAACCAAGAAACCGACACTAAAATATCAGCTGATAGGCCTAAACAATTTACGAAAGTAATACACAAGGAAAAACATCATCAATAACTAAATTAACTATGTCAAAACCAATTCACACCCCAAGAATACACCCAAATCCATATAGAAATGGATATTATCAAATATAATTCTCAAATATAGAATAAAGCCTAGACAGAGCCTTGTAACATGAAAACCTATAACCTCACATCTAAACAAACACATTGAAACCAATTCCATAATACTATCACAAACACTACACCATAAATTAATATAAGCACTACACACATATATATATATATAGCCTCAGTAAACAACTATTTTTTATTTTAATCATCAGAAGATAGCATATACAATATATGAAGGTAAAACGCATTCCCTATGAACGCCATGTTTTTGTTAGTACAACTAGATCAAAGAAACGACTATCACAATCGAAATTAATAAAATCAAATAAAAATAAATAATAAGTCACAATATCTGTTAGAATAGTAAAACAATCCTTAAAGTAAATTTAAGAACATAAATAGTAACCGTAAGACCCAAATGTTATATAATTAGAATTAGAACTAGGACTACTTGAGTCATAGATATAAGTACGTCATTCTGTTGGAACGGGAAATTATACAATTAACAATAAAATCAGTAAACTCATTTAAGAATCGGCAATGTAAATATGAATAAATATTATCACGAGACCAAAGGCAAAAAAGACATAAAGTAATATCAAAATTATAATTTATTCAAGTCAGGAACATCAAATTGTACAAGGCGAGAGAATATTATTTGAGTAACCAAGGGAACGGAAGAACAGTGCATGCTGGGAACCGCGGCAACAATTCAATTCAAAAACCAAAGCCAAAAATTCATTCCAATCCAAGACTTCAGAGCCCAAAGATGAAAATTTCTATTCGTAATTTTAAAAGTGATGCCGTCAAGTTTTAGTATGTTAAAACAGTATAAACAGTGGTAAATTCAGTGCTAAATCACACAGAGAGTGGTATCCTCTGTAAATTTAAACATAATAAAGTCCAGAAACTCTTAATATTGAAGATAAACTTTAACAAATTTTACAATTCATAAGCCTATTTCAAAAAAGAACACCGATCCTAAATCTCAATTTTTCTTAACTGTAACTTCACAAAATGCGTTAAAAACAGTTTGTTCATGTCTGGTCGAGTGCCTGCCCCGAGAAAATAATAAATATTAATTACTAATATTTATAAAAGAACTTTGTAATTCTATGATAAAGATATATGTAATGAACCCAAACCTAGAGCTAGCCTGGAATAATTTAACTTTGTAATTAAAGACAATTTAACCTTGTTGTGTTATTAAAAGAACTCAAAAGCAAATATTATTAATGTTTAACAAGAAATAATTTACTAAAAGAAAATATTTATAATTTAAATGAATAAACAAATGAATTTATATAACTGAAATTATCTGCATTATTGTCAACTTATTTAGTAGTAGTTGAAGACTAGTTGTAGATATTTCAAATAAATTTTTAATAAAGTAACTTCACTATTTTGGATTTTATAATAAAGATAAAATATTTTATAACATATAAGAAAAGTATTTATGTTATAGTGCAGTTTTCATAATGTCCTGATAATACTAATCCTGATGCAGAAGACACTTCAGAATGCTCTTCGAGTTGATTAGTTTCATGAAGTACCGGTGCAGTTTCTGGTGACTGTAACGTTCCTAAAATCAACTGTCCAGTTGCAATCTTTCCGCTAATAGAATCGTCAATGTAGCCTTCGGCTACGGTTGAGCTTTTCCAGCCGCCGTGACGCTTTAACTGCGTCATGTTGCCTCCTGCTTCAACTAACAATGTTGCTGAAGTGCGTCTAAAACAGTGGCCAGTGTACCTTTCGGGGTTAGGCAGATTTAAAAAAGTAACTACTTCAGTTGGGATGTTAGCCATTGTATTAACACCTACAGGTTGTTTAATACAAACACCTTTAGCGTACTTCAAAAATAATCTACTTGTGGATATGCCTAAAGGTCTCAATTTGAGGTATTTCCTGTACATTTCCAAATAACTGATATCAAGATTATCGTCATCAGTTAAAGTGAAGACACGGCTTTTGTTGGTTTTTGAATCTGGTATTTTAACAATTAAAATTGAACCTTTATCATCTATGTCATCTACCGACATTTTAGTTAGCTCGTCTCGCCGACACGCACCAGCTACTCCTAATATTAATACTACCTTCTTCATTAAATAAGTTTCATCGGGAGCATTTTTAATAAAGGTTTCAACCTCATCTTTGGACAAAGTCATCGACTTTTTAGGCTCATAGCCTACGGACAGTTTTTTCAAGTAAGCTATAAGTTTTTTGTAACTGCTAATGTTTACGTCATGTTTCACTTGTATTGTTTTTTTGAGCATTGAATAACAGCTCCAAATAGTTGAAGACTTCATCACTTTTGATTGTTCTGCGAAATATGCCAATAAAACATTTTCTGATAATTTTGTCACTTTCTTACTTACACACCAAGAAGAAAACAGTTCATAACTGCGTTCATATTTCTTTTTAGATTTGTCAGGTAACAGGTTTAATGATACCTGTTTTGCTGTTTCCGCTATCTCTTCTGGTGTATTATTATAATCATAATCACTTTCACTCTGTTCATTATTTGCAAACATTTTACTTAGGCCTATAAACAAACACTCTTATCTATCAAATACTCAACAACAGGATATAGGTTAAGTTATAAGTCCAAAGCGTTGAATGACAACAATGCACCATTTGATCGATTTAGTCACACAGCTGATCGAGTTAGTAGTGTTGCCAACTTGTTTTCAAGAGAAACGTATTACGTGCCTTATACATGCACACTATTTTGTGTTGTTTGGTTGAAATTCTGGAGTGCGGGAAAGTAAAATGAGTGCGGGAAAGTGAAATGAGTGCGGGAAAGTAAGTAAATGCAGGAATCAGCTACTTTGCGTACACAAGTGCAAGAAGACCCGTTTTGTCAGGTAACTGTAGGAAAATATATTTTTTTTTGTTTAAGTGATTAATAAGAGAAGCTGGAACTGTTGATGAGAATTATATAAATTATATACATTTTTTTCTTATAATACATTTGACATTTCATTGATTAATTTTTTTTGATTAAAAATATTTTGTTATACAATTTTATTATTGAACCTTTTATTTTGAATTTTTTTTCTTTTAAATAATATATATAATATTTTATAATTATATATATATTTTAAAAAAAATTGTCATTGATTATCTCGGGGTTAGATTGGTGCCGGTTTATTCCAAAAAAAATAATTATTAATAATAAAAAAATAAATTAAATATAACACAAAAAAAATTAATCAATGAAATGTCAAATGTAGGCCTATTATAAGAAAAAAATGTATATATATATAAAAAATTCTCATCAACAGTTCCAGCTTCTCTTATTAATCACTTAAACAAAAAAAATACATTTTAACATTAACTAGTTCAATCTCACCAATATTTATAATGCTTTTCTCCCTCAACACTGCTTCTTGGTAATTGTCTAATTTAATACCTAATACCATTAACCTTTACTCATACCTTCACAATCACTTCAATATTTCATCTAAATTAAACTATTTTACTTTCTTAATTGCATTTCACACATTATAAAAATTTCAACTGCACCTTCTTAGATTATTAAAAAAAAACTAATGAAAATTTCGTTTTTCTCATTTCACTGTTGGTTCCAATCACATGTTTTACTTGTTGTTTTTACTCATATGTTTTCTTCCTTTTATTTACTTGCCTACTAGATCCTTTTCATACCTGTGTGTATGTAATATTTATATATATATATATATATATATATATATTAATAAATTAATTTAAATGTTTAATTCATATATATTAAGTAATGAAATAAAATTTTGAAAAAAATGAAACACTTGAACAAATTCCATATAACTTATGTAGAAATTTACCGCTAGATATCATGCCAGTGCTTGTCTTGATTCAAGGAATTTCCAAATTTATGCTATTTGTACAGATCCACTTCTCAACATCATTTTGAATTGTTATAAGGGTTAGACTCTGAAGAATATAGCAAAAGTTATTACGAGTGCAGCACAGAAAAAAAAAATCCATTCGCTGTATGATTGTAGTGGTGTTCTACGATTTTAAGATGATGGCTCAGGCATTTCTTAACACTAAGAGGCTTGGAATTTCATGTTCAACCCAGCTTCAGATTTTGGTAAAGTACAAGTGGCTACAAATTTTAGTGACTTGTCTGAATGGAGTAAAGGAAAAAAAACATCCTGAAAGATGGTGTAACTGTGGCTGATTTCCAGAATGTTAATCTGTCTGTAAACCATACTCGCATTGGCGTTCCTGAGAAGAAGAAACTAGACATTAGGAAAATGATCTACAGCCAGAAGTAAGAACACAGTTTCAAGAAAGGTTACTATAAACTCCACCTGATGAAATCCCAGAAGCTGATGAACTACAATGAAGTTTTTCGTATAGTTATTGAAATGCATTAATATTTTAGGGTAAAAGACTAGTACACCAAATAGAACGTTTTGAAGTTGAACTTTTGTTAAACAATTTTTTTTCCTTTTTTTCTTTCTTCTTTTTTCAAATAACAGATACTTTTAAAGTTTACAAAGGATTCATTCAATGTATTTTTCTTTAATTGTTAATAAACTTTGTTGCCATGGAAATATGTTTTTTCCTCCAGTAAAATTTTGTTTTTGGTACTTATAACATTTTGAAAATTCATGATTCAATTAATAGATAGAAAATACACTTACTAATACATGACAGAATAAATTTATAAGAGGATAACTTTGATGGTTTGCTCCAGTTGTATTTGTCAGTAGAAGATAACTTGTGTATCAGTGCTTTGTTCTTCTTTATTTTTTTATACATTTCGATACTTGATTCTGCCAAATTCATTTGCATTATCAAGAAAGCTTTGATACAGTCTATGGTCGTTGATACTTTATTCCAAACGTTAAAAGTTATTGATGATAGAAAAGACTCTTTTAACAGATGAATTGGTTCCCAGAAGTGTTAGTACAAACTCACACATTTTTCTTATAATTTGAATAATTATCTCTTATAATTCTTGAAAAGAGATAACCATCTAAGGTCTCTTGATAATTTAAGCTAGGCTCACTCAGTAAAGCGTTCTTCAGTAAGGTATGATTTCACTACACACAGCTCATTGAACATGTCATTAAGTGACGTAGTAGCCAACAAAACGTTTTCAAACAATGACCAGCTTTTTTTTTTAAGTCCTCCCACTGGGTTACTTTCTTAAATTAGCCCACAGCAGCTCTCTAGGGCTAGATTTCCACTGATTATTTTTTAAAGTAAGTAATGCAGATTTCATATAATATGGTTGCTGTCTTTTTCAATAACTCTAAGTTCTATTTACGAGATCTTTTTTAGATTCTTCAACTTTCAGTGGAAGAAAACAATAATGTTTTTCTCTCGTCCAAGTTTTTATACTAGTGAAAATACTCATTTGCAGCTTCATCCGCTGACCCTTTTCTCTCTTGCAATTTTGTTGACACTTTCATGAAAAGCATCTGCAACATTTTGTAAAAACCACAACCATAATTCCACGCTTGGGTCATTAAAACAGTTTTTAAGTACTGCATGAGGGTTTTCCACTGATGCAAATTAAGACCCGCAGTTCCATCATTTGAACCGTCTTTGGTTGGCTTATCTCATACAGCTGATAGTGTAAATGGACAGGTTTCACCTGAGCTGTGAGCAGCGCGTAGAGGGGAGGTATAAGTTTGTAGTTCGAGGCCGCGTGGCGACAGAGGCATTGTAGGGGAAACAGTTGGCGCTAACTACTGTCCAAGATCCATCGGTCTTGCAGACATCGTTGTTAGTATTAACACCCGACACAGACTGAGGCGGCCGCTTCCCCCACCACCTCACTGTCGCATAGACCCACTGCGTACCCAAAAGCCACAGCTCAGATGAAACCTGTCCATTTGTACTGGGATGTGGAAGCCGCCATATTTTAACTCCGCAGTTGTCAACCCCGTGGTTGTCCGACTCAATATATCGACAATAAAAAATAATTTATTTAAAAATAATAACTTTGCGTTTCCTTAATCAAACGCGTTTCAACGACTAAGTCGCCAACTTCTGTGATACATGAGCTACAATAACTAAACTTTATAACTGTAATCTAAACTATAACTAAACTATAAACTAAGCTATATAAGTAGTTATAGTTTAGTTATTGTAGCTCATGTATCACTGAGGATGGCGACTTTGTCGTTGAAGCGTGTTTGATTAAATACACGTAATATTGATTTGTTTAAAAAAATGAATTGACACCGAAGAAACTAATCACGTATGCACTCCTGGTTGCATGTTTTGTGCATCTGTAATTTAAATGTTTATGAAAAATCCTATCATTTCGATAAAAATATGCCTATACTCTACACTAGGTCTAAAGCGGCTACATATATCTGCTAGTAATATCCAAATATCGGGCATCCGACGATATATGATGGTCTTATTCCATTTACCCTCACTAACATCAAGTGTTCAACGGCACATAATGTAACAAATGTAAGTCTTTCAGCAAGCCTCTTGAGGAAGATGTAAAGCGTATGAGTGTTTGATTTAGAATGAGATCTAACAATGGAAAATTTTGATTAGGTAAATTCTATAGTTATGGTAATCTAACAATATCAGATTTTTTAATTGTTGCAATCTAATTTAAAATTATTAATATTACGTAATACAATTTTGCCAGTTCGTCAAAATAATTGGCCAAAATCAATAAATTTACCTTAACTGCCATCATTAAAACTTTGATGTTTACCAAATACGGTTTACGGATGTGTTTATGGTACTAGCGAAGAAAGTTTTGACCCTTATTGAAATATATAACTATTTTTTCATAGCATTTCTTAAGCTATGTCCACACTCGTGCGCTTTCCCTTTCCCTTTCATCTTCAACATAACGCATGGTGGAGGGAACGTGAGGCTTGCGGAAAGGAATGCCTCTTCCCCCGTAAAATTCTCAGAATTCAATAGCGCATGCCTTATTGAAAGTGAATCCATCACCTTTGTATCTTCTTGCCTCATTCGGTTCGTCTTTTTGTTTAAAACTAGTAAAATGTCGCAGTCTTCGGAAGAAATTTTAAATTTTATTGAAGAGTACAGACTGCTACCGGCGTTGTGGGATGTCAACCACTCTGGTCAACAGTTCATGAAAGTTACTCTCCGACATTCTAGTAAAATTCTTGAACAAACCATTATCTACGTGAAGTTCCATTAATAATTCTTCATTCCTTTTTCTCAAAAAATGTTTTGTCCAAATCGCTCGTTGACGTTTTCTTTTTCTCCTGTTACTCCGCGAAATCACAATGACAGCAGAACTAACCACAATAAGCAAACACGCGTCTGACTCTTCCATCTTGTGAGGAAAAACCGTTGAACAAGTGTGGACAACAAATTGAATGCCTCTAGAGGAAAGCCGCAAGGCATGCGCTAAAGGCAAGTTGAAAGGAAAGATGAAGCGCAAGTTGAAGGTGAAAGGGAAAGGGAAAGCGCACGAGTGTGGACATAGCTTTATTCATTTTTTAATTGACAACTACCTAACTGAAATGTTTAGTGACAATTAGTTTTGGTTGGTTTTTATTTGGTTTTGGGGGTGTGAGAGGACACAGGAAATAGTTTTTTACTATTAATATTATTTCAATGTCAATAACAATATTTTTCAGCTTATTATTTTACACTCGTTCATAAGAAAATAATCAAAATTCAATTTATTTAGATGCATAGCCTTTATTATGTCACTAATAATATCGTAAGTAATTATAAATGTTAGAAATTGAATAATGCTTCACAATAGGTTATAAACAAATTTTTTCAATGAGTAAAATATAGTTAAACATAGTTCAATTATTCTAAAACATTAACTACAATATGAAAAATCTGGTTTCATAACGTGCAAGAACGAAATAGTTACTATAACTTCAAAAATGTTGAGGTAATTAAAAAAATGTAATGTGCATAGTGTGTTAATCAATTTTATATTATAGGCTACTTGACGTTAACTAAGTCTAAAATTCAAAGAAGCTCCGAACCACAAGCAGTGTGTGTAAAAAGCAAATGTGAGTTGAAGTTCAAAGCAATGGAATATAGAGAGAATTGAAAATATAAAACAAAGACCAATTCCAAGAAAGGATGGTAAAGTATAAGAGCGACAGAGATGATTGATTACGCACATGCGTAGTAGCCTAGTCTAATGTCTACTAAGCTTAGAGTTTCTCCACGCACTTGGAAATGAAACTAGGACTACTTTGTGCAAGGGCCGCGGCGTAATAGAGTTGCTAGTAATCTGCCATTCCCTGGTGCTGGTATCAATTTGTCAGTTTTATTTCACTCCGGCAGAGCCTTAATTCAGTCTTTGTGAACTGTTTTATCTTTAAAGTTGTTTAAACATCTTTACTTTATACTCATTAGATTAATGTAGACGGGTCAATAGGTGTAAAGAAACACACCATCAACTGGGTTTGAACCTTTTATGGTCCTCTAGTCCGAGTTGTGGCGAGATTAGTGCCGCCTAAATACCACTAAGGATGTAGGTTAGGTTAGGTTAGGTTAGGGTTTATACACTACTCTCTAGAGTTGGTGAAATATGATCTTGTCTTGGGAAAAGTCCTCTAGTTTAAGTTTTGGTCCGATTTTTATGAATTAATAAATGTTATTTTCCTAAAAAGTGCCTTATATGTATCTTAGAGAAACTAGTATAAACCATTGATCTGATTAATATTTCTAATTACGTGGTGGTCCTTAAAAGGGCCCTAATTACAATCTAGGTCATGTTTACTCCTTTGCCTTTAGAGGGTGTTGATGAAAACAATGATTTTGTCCAGCCCTTCTTGCGAAGATTTACTTTGGTAACAGACCAGGCCCATACAAACGAATTTTGTGCCCAAAATTAATGGTAGTATTGGTTGAGTTCAGAGGTTAACAATCTACTTTTATATTTGTTTCTCTATCAGAATGATTGCTTATTTTGTTGTGCACGGCTGAAAATATTGAGTTGCTAGCTGGTTTTTATCGATGGTGTCGAGAAGATGGGAGATATATTACGTCTGTTTACTTGTAGACCGTTGGTCACTACTACTGTCAGCTTATTCAAGCAGAGTCACTTCAGAAGACAGGTTAAAAGCTTTAGACAATTTGATTTTCAATTTAAAAGAATCAATACATATTATGTTATGTTATGAGTTACTAGGTTTTCTCCTATATTCATACTCTATGGGTTCAAATAAAATAACAAAGAATACAAATTCGGTGATTCAGATTATTAATATTAATTTATTCCTTGTTCCCTTATAGTTGTTACAATTAATCAGGAATATTCTTATTCCTATCTGATATTTAATCCTGTAAAATATAATTTAAAACATAATCTGTCTTAATCAGACCTTTAAATCTTCAATCCAGAGCAATGGCAAATTATTGAATTTAACAAATCTTGTTTTCTCAATACATGAATCTGCTCACCTATTCAATGTAGACCGTAAATCTCTATAAACTGCCAGTGAGTTCCATTTGTAAGTACGTTCCTGGGTCACGTCTCTCTGCTGACCAGCAGCGACTCCCCGTCCCCGCCGACGTCTTGGATGCCACTTCTCCCTTGGGCTGGTCTCTCTGCTGACCAGCAGCGTCTCCCCGTCCCTGCGGACGTCTTGGATGCCACTCATCCTCTTTCTATGTCACTAGCAGTTTATATAGAGCTTCACTATCCATGTCATGCTAATGACCTGCAAGCTAAGCAGTTGCGACACTTTTTCAATTATTTCCCAATAACTACCACAGGTCTGATATTGAAGTGCTATATTGAATACTGGTGCTAACATTTGACTATTAATATTTTCTAAACTTATAATAAATATTTTCTTATCCTAAATTCTAAAAGGTTTCATACGAGTTGTAATACCCGGAGCCCGTCGAAACGGAATCTACAAGAAGTGTTTGTTCATGTGCTTGAATACTGATGTTCTTGGTTCATTACAATTTTTGATTGAACATTTACCGAAATGAGATTTTTGGATTAATTTTTATTTGATTTTCTGGAGGGGGGAAGTTTGTGTATCTTTTATTTATCGTTTTTTCATGTAATATTTTTTTGGACCTTCCCTCAGGGGTTTACTCATAGTGACTATGAGTGTGGCTGACGTAAGGGAGACATTTTTCCATGTAGGCTAGTTTCGGGTTAGATCCCTCTCTTTCATCTTTTCTATCATATCTTTCTTGACCAACTTTCGTCCTTTTCTAAATTTGATGTTATTAGAGAATTCAAAGTAATGATGACTGATAGGTTTTTTGCCTTAAAGAAAAAATTGTTTTGGTGCTTGGATTTTGTGGATGGGTGTGTGAGATAGTGCAATGTTTTCACACCATTTATTAAGTTGAGTCCTGGCACGCACAAGGATCAGGACTAAATGAATAGCTCAGATGTGGATAATTAATCAAATAGAATTCACAGGAGTGTAAGTTACATACATTAATTGATCAATGTATACATGAGGGTCTGTTCTAATTACTGTGTGACAGGTGTTAGGCTCCTACACAGCTTCTGCACATTAATTATTGGTAACTTGATATGCGGTAGTGTTTATCAAAGCCCAGAAAGTCTGTTTCTAGTTTATTTTGTTTTTTATACTTGTTTAAATGCAAAAAGTCTCGATTACTGTGTTCTCAGTACCTAATTTCAAAACAAAAAATGCTTTGGAAAGAAACAATATTGCTCCTGGAGGATAAACGCGAAACTAAATTAGAGCAATGTAGTCAGCTGATCCTTTACCACTTACCACTTGCTTTGAATTTGAGATTGGGAAACGATCACTTTCGTTGCTCTCAGCTGTTATCGAAAACAGCTGTTTTAGAAGTGTAAATACTAATGCAGGACTTAAATAAAAATAAATAATTTATAGAACAGAGAGAAAATAGTTCAAATCTGCAAAGCAAGTTTTGACACAAATAGTAAAAATATGCAAGTTTTACAGAAACACTTTTCTGAAGATTTGTGGGTGGGTTTGGAGAAAGTTGCTGCAATGTTTTTATACTTTAAATTTCCTTGAATTAACCCTCAGGGACTAATTTATAGTGAGTACGGACATGGCAATCCCGAGGTATTGTAGCTGAATCTACACCTTTTTCTATCTAGTCTTGGGTTAGATCCCTCTCTTTCATCGTTTCTATTATGTCTTTCTTGACCGATTCTTGTTCTCTTGTGAACCTAACGCTTTTAGAGTATTCCATGCAGGGGGACTTTATTTTAAGTACCTTTCTTCCTTTTTTTTTAATAATTAGGTAATTACAGAAATTTTGTGCTTTGAACAAGAAATATTTTAAAAATTACACCTTATGTTATTTTACACACTTGCTTGTGAAAATCAATAAAATTTTTGAGTTTGGAACTATTAGTCACTCAAACTGATTTCATTTACAGTTTATAATGCTAATTAATTTGGCTAAAAGTTGGTAGACATGTGGAGGGGAAGGGGGTGATATTTAAACTAAACAATTTAATTTTTCAAAACATAACCTCAAAATTTGCTTTAGTTTTCGTGAATTTTAAACAAATTTTAGCGTACCTGTTACATGATCAATATCTAAAATTTCTTTTTTTCAAATTCCACACGAATGATTTTGATTAAACAAGAAAAAATCTAGATTAACACTTTAACCCAGATTATACATTTTTTGTAAAAAGTAATTAATTTTATTGTTCAGAACAATAATTCGTCACTCAAACTGATTTGATTTATAGACTAAAATGCTTGTCAATTTGGCTAAAAGTTGGTACGGATGTGGAGGAGGGGGTAGGGGTAATGTTTAAACTGTGTTATTTGACTACAATCAACGTGCGTTAATAATGGCTCTACAATGTAACAGTCAATTAGTAGGAATATTTATGTAGACGCAAGTTTACCTCTTTTTAGACACAATCAATGATTTATTTTCACTTTTTGACTATCAACTACCTAACTAACTGACATTTTTGATGACGAACATTAATTTTGGCTTTTTATTCGTTTTTGGGGATGAGTGAGGGAGAACATTGACCAACCATTAACCAATATAGATTGACAGAAACTGAGTAATTAAGTTTTTACCCACAGAGGTTCACTGTACTGAGTACCGGCATGGTAATCCCGAGTACCCTAGCTGGGATCTACAATTTGTTTAATGTAGCCTTGGGTTATTTCTCTCCCTTTTATCTTCCCTATCAAGTCTCTCTTGACCAACTCTTGTTATTTCCCGACCATGACGAGTATTCGTAAGCTAGTGGGGTCTTTATTTAATATGGGTTTCTTCCTTTTTATGTAAGGCAACGATGACTGAAAAGTTTTCCCTTTTAATGTTACATTTTACACTGCGTTTGAAACAAATGAATGATCTTAAACAACATAATTCTACTGCCTTCAAGAGATAACAAAAATCTAATGGATTTTAAGGTACTATTGAGGAGGGGGGGGGGGAGAAATAATCTTATAATAAGATATAAACAATTCTAGCTTTTCAATTAACAACAGAAATATTTCCCTTTATTTTAAAGTAAATGATATTAACATAACTTCAAACACAATAGGAAATTATTGAAATTCACAAAAGCTTAAACAAAAACAAAGAATAGTATTGTGGATATTATTTATTGACAGAGTTCATGAGCTCTTGGCTTATGATTGAGAATTGTCTATAAGAATTATTCAATATCTATTCTGATTATTATTATTTGAGCAAAGTCTGCAACAAATATTGATGTATTTAATTTAACACTATTTTATCTCATCATGTTTATAGTGTTTTAGAACAAACTGTTATATCCTTAGGTTTTAGGTTCAATGTCTATGGGGGTTAACACTTTACCAAATAGGTAGAGAAATATATATAGATATCTAGTATATTTTTATAAAGCTATGATTACAGAGAGATTTACGCTTTAAACCACAAACGAAAATTTTTGAATTAAACTTTATCCATATTTTCTTCCTTTTTTAAAAAGTTATGATGACAGAGAGATTTTCTCTTTAAACAACAAACGAAAATTTTTGAATTAAACTTTATCCATATTTTCTTCCTTTTTTAAAAAGTTATGATGACAGAGAGATTTTCTCTTTAAACAACAAACGAAAATTTTTGAATTAAACTTTATCCATATTTTCTTCCTTTTTTAAAAAGTTATGATGACAGAGAGATTTTCTCTTTAAACAACAAACGAAAATTTTTGAATTAAACTTTATCCATATTTTCTTCCTTTTTTAAAAAGTTATGATGACAGAGAGATTTTCTCTTTAAACAACAAACGAAAATTTTTGAATTAAACTTTATCCATATTTTCTTCCTTTTTTAAAAAGTTATGATGACAGAGAGATTTTCTCTTTAAACAACAAACGAAAATTTTTGAATTAAACTTTATCCATATTTTCTTCCTTTTTTAAAAAGTTATGATGACAGAGAGATTTTCTCTTTAAACAACAAACGAAAATTTTTGAATTAAACTTTATCCATATTTTCTTCCTTTTTTAAAAAGTTATGATGACAGAGAGATTTTCTCTTTAAACAACAAACGAAAATTTTTGAATTAAACTTTATCCATATTTTCTTCCTTTTTTAAAAAGTTATGATGACAGAGAGATTTTCTCTTTAAACAACAAACGAAAATTTTTGAATTAAACTTTATCCATATTTTCTTCCTTTTTTAAAAAGTTATGATGACAGAGAGATTTTCTCTTTAAACAACAAACGAAAATTTTTGAATTAAACTTTATCCATATTTTCTTCCTTTTTAAAAAAGTTATGATGACAGAGAGATTTTCTCTTTAAACAACAAACGAAAATTTTTGAATTAAACTTTATCCATATTTTCTTCCTTTTTTAAAAAGTTATGATGACAGAGAGATTTTCTCTTTAAACAACAAACGAAAATTTTTGAATTAAACTTTATCCATATTTTCTTCCTTTTTTAAAAAGTTATGATGACAGAGAGATTTTCTCTTTAAACAACAAACGAAAATTTTTGAATTAAACTTTATCCATATTTTCTTCCTTTTTTAAAAAGTTATGATGACAGAGAGATTTTCTCTTTAAACAACAAACGAAAATTTTTGAATTAAACTTTATCCATATTTTCTTCCTTTTTTAAAAAGTTATGATGACAGAGAGATTTTCTCTTTAAACAACAAACGAAAATTTTTGAATTAAACTTTATCCATATTTTCTTCCTTTTTTAAAAAGTTATGATGACAGAGAGATTTTCTCTTTAAACAACAAACGAAAATTTTTGAATTAAACTTTATCCATATTTTCTTCCTTTTTTAAAAAGTTATGATGACAGAGAGATTTTCTCTTTAAACAACAAACGAAAATTTTTGAATTAAACTTTATCCATATTTTCTTCCTTTTTTAAAAAGTTATGATGACAGAGAGATTTTCTCTTTAAACAACAAACGAAAATTTTTGAATTAAACTTTATCCATATTTTCTTCCTTTTTTAAAAAGTTATGATGACAGAGAGATTTTCTCTTTAAACAACAAACGAAAATTTTTGAATTAAACTTTATCCATATTTTCTTCCTTTTTTAAAAAGTTATGATGACAGAGAGATTTTCTCTTTAAACAACAAACGAAAATTTTTGAATTAAACTTTATCCATATTTTCTTCCTTTTTTAAAAAGTTATGATGACAGAGAGATTTTCTCTTTAAACAACAAACGAAAATTTTTGAATTAAACTTTATCCATATTTTCTTCCTTTTTTAAAAAGTTATGATGACAGAGAGATTTTCTCTTTAAACAACAAACGAAAATTTTTGAATTAAACTTTATCCATATTTTCTTCCTTTTTTATAAAGTTATGATGACAGAGAGATTTTCTCTTTAAACAACAAACGAAAATTTTTGAATTAAACTTTATCCATATTTTCTTCCTTTTTTAAAAAGTTATGATGACAGAGAGATTTTCTCTTTAAACAACAAACGAAAATTTTTGAATTAAACTTTATCCATATTTTCTTCCTTTTTTAAAAAGTTATGATGACAGAGAGATTTTCTCTTTAAACAACAAACGAAAATTTTTGAATTAAACTTTATCCATATTTTCTTCCTTTTTTAAAAAGTTATGATGACAGAGAGATTTTCTCTTTAAACAACAAACGAAAATTTTTGAATTAAACTTTATCCATATTTTCTTCCTTTTTTAAAAAGTTATGATGACAGAGAGATTTTCTCTTTAAACAACAAACGAAAATTTTTGAATTAAACTTTATCCATATTTTCTTCCTTTTTTAAAAAGTTATGATGACAGAGAGATTTTCTCTTTAAACAACAAACGAAAATTTTTGAATTAAACTTTATCCATATTTTCTTCCTTTTTTAAAAAGTTATGATGACAGAGAGATTTTCTCTTTAAACAACAAACGAAAATTTTTGAATTAAACTTTATCCATATTTTCTTCCTTTTTTATAAAGTTATGATGACAGAGAGATTTTCTCTTTAAACAACAAACGAAAATTTTTGAATTAAACTTTATCCATATTTTCTTCCTTTTTTAAAAAGTTATGATGACAGAGAGATTTTCTCTTTAAACAACAAACGAAAATTTTTGAATTAAACTTTATCCATATTTTCTTCCTTTTTTAAAAAGTTATGATGACAGAGAGATTTTCTCTTTAAACAACAAACGAAAATTTTTGAATTGAACTTTATCCATATTTTCTTCCTTTTTTAAAAAGTTATGATGACAGAGAGATTTTCTCTTTAAACAACAAACGAAAATTTTTGAATTAAACTTTATCCATATTTTCTTCCTTTTTTAAAAAGTTATGATGACAGAGAGATTTTCTCTTTAAACAACAAACGAAAATTTTTGAATTAAACTTTATCCATATTTTATTCCTTTTTTAAAAAGTTATGATGACAGAGAGATTTTCTCTTTAAACAACAAACGAAAATTTTTGAATTAAACTTTATCCATATTTTCTTCCTTTTTTAAAAAGTTATGATGACAGAGAGATTTTCTCTTTAAACAACAAACGAAAATTTTTGAATTGAACTTTATCCATATTTTCTTCCTTTTTTAAAAAGTTATGATGACAGAGAGATTTTCTCTTTAAACAACAAACGAAAATTTTTGAATTAAACTTTATCCATATTTTCTTCCTTTTTTAAAAAGTTATGATGACAGAGAGATTTTCTCTTTAAACAACAAACGAAAATTTTTGAATTGAACTTTATCCATATTTTCTTCCTTTTTTAAAAAGTTATGATGACAGAGAGATTTTCTCTTTAAACAACAAACGAAAATTTTTGAATTAAACTTTATCCATATTTTCTTCCTTTTTTAAAAAGTTATGATGACAGAGAGATTTTCTCTTTAAACAACAAACGAAAATTTTTGAATTAAACTTTATCCATATTTTCTTCCTTTTTTAAAAAGTTATGATGACAGAGAGATTTTCTCTTTAAACAACAAACGAAAATTTTTGAATTGAACTTTATCCATATTTTCTTCCTTTTTTAAAAAGTTATGATGACAGAGAGATTTTCTCTTTAAACAACAAACGAAAATTTTTGAATTAAACTTTATCCATATTTTCTTCCTTTTTTAAAAAGTTATGATGACAGAGAGATTTTCTCTTTAAACAACAAACGAAAATTTTTGAATTGAACTTTATCCATATTTTCTTCCTTTTTTAAAAAGTTATGATGACAGAGAGATTTTCTCTTTAAACAACAAACGAAAATTTTTGAATTGAACTTTATCCATATTCTCTTCCTTTTTTAAAAAGTTATGATGACAGAGAGATTTTCTCTTTAAACAACAAACGAAAATTTTTGAATTAAACTTTATCCATATTTTCTTCCTTTTTTAAAAAGTTATGATGACAGAGAGATTTTCTCTTTAAACAACAAACGAAAATTTTTGAATTAAACTTTATCCATATTTTCTTCCTTTTTTAAAAAGTTATGATGACAGAGAGATTTTCTCTTTAAACAACAAACGAAAATTTTTGAATTGAACTTTATCCATATTTTCTTCCTTTTTTAAAAAGTTATGATGACAGAGTGATTTTCTCTTTAAACAACAAACGAAAATTTTTGAATTAAACTTTATCCATATTTTCTTCCTTTTTTAAAAAGTTATGATGACAGAGAGATTTTCTCTTTAAACAACAAACGAAAATTTTTGAATTAAACTTTATCCATATTTTCTTCCTTTTTTAAAAAGTTATGATGACAGAGAGATTTTCTCTTTAAACAACAAACGAAAATTTTTGAATTAAACTTTATCCATATTTTCTTCCTTTTTTAAAAAGTTATGATGACAGAGAGATTTTCTCTTTAAACAACAAACGAAAATTTTTGAATTAAACTTTATCCATATTTTCTTCCTTTTTTATAAAGTTATGATGACAGAGAGATTTTCTCTTTAAACAACAAACGAAAATTTTTGAATTAAACTTTATCCATATTTTCTTCCTTTTTTAAAAAGTTATGATGACAGAGAGATTTTCTCTTTAAACAACAAACGAAAATTTTTGAATTAAACTTTATCCATATTTTCTTCCTTTTTTAAAAAGTTATGATGACAGAGAGATTTTCTCTTTAAACAACAAACGAAAATTTTTGAATTAAACTTTATCCATATTTTCTTCCTTTTTTAAAAAGTTATGATGACAGAGAGATTTTCTCTTTAAACAACAAACGAAAATTTTTGAATTAAACTTTATCCATATTTTCTTCCTTTTTTAAAAAGTTATGATGACAGAGAGATTTTCTCTTTAAACAACAAACGAAAATTTTTGAATTAAACTTTATCCATATTTTCTTCCTTTTTTAAAAAGTTATGATGACAGAGAGATTTTCTCTTTAAACAACAAACGAAAATTTTTGAATTAAACTTTATCCATATTTTCTTCCTTTTTTAAAAAGTTATGATGACAGAGAGATTTTCTCTTTAAACAACAAACGAAAATTTTTGAATTAAACTTTATCCATATTTTCTTCCTTTTTTATAAAGTTATGATGACAGAGAGATTTTCTCTTTAAACAACAAACGAAAATTTTTGAATTAAACTTTATCCATATTTTCTTCCTTTTTTAAAAAGTTATGATGACAGAGAGATTTTCTCTTTAAACAACAAACGAAAATTTTTGAATTAAACTTTATCCATATTTTCTTCCTTTTTTAAAAAGTTATGATGACAGAGAGATTTTCTCTTTAAACAACAAACGAAAATTTTTGAATTGAACTTTATCCATATTTTCTTCCTTTTTTAAAAAGTTATGATGACAGAGAGATTTTCTCTTTAAACAACAAACGAAAATTTTTGAATTAAACTTTATCCATATTTTCTTCCTTTTTTAAAAAGTTATGATGACAGAGAGATTTTCTCTTTAAACAACAAACGAAAATTTTTGAATTAAACTTTATCCATATTTTCTTCCTTTTTTAAAAAGTTATGATGACAGAGAGATTTTCTCTGTAAACAACAAACGAAAATTTTTGAATTGAACTTTATCCATATTTTCTTCCTTTTTTAAAAAGTTATGATGACAGAGAGATTTTCTCTTTAAACAACAAACGAAAATTTTTGAATTAAACTTTATCCATATTTTCTTCCTTTTTTAAAAAGTTATGATGACAGAGAGATTTTCTCTTTAAACAACAAACGAAAATTTTTGAATTGAACTTTATCCATATTTTCTTCCTTTTTTAAAAAGTTATGATGACAGAGAGATTTTCTCTTTAAACAACAAACGAAAATTTTTGAATTAAACTTTATCCATATTTTCTTCCTTTTTTAAAAAGTTATGATGACAGAGAGATTTTCTCTTTAAACAACAAACGAAAATTTTTGAATTAAACTTTATCCATATTTTCTTCCTTTTTTAAAAAGTTATGATGACAGAGAGATTTTCTCTTTAAACAACAAACGAAAATTTTTGAATTGAACTTTATCCATATTTTCTTCCTTTTTTAAAAAGTTATGATGACAGAGAGATTTTCTCTTTAAACAACAAACGAAAATTTTTGAATTAAACTTTATCCATATTTTCTTCCTTTTTTAAAAAGTTATGATGACAGAGAGATTTTCTCTTTAAACAACAAACGAAAATTTTTGAATTGAACTTTATCCATATTTTCTTCCTTTTTTAAAAAGTTATGATGACAGAGAGATTTTCTCTTTAAACAACAAACGAAAATTTTTGAATTGAACTTTATCCATATTTTCTTCCTTTTTTAAAAAGTTATGATGACAGAGAGATTTTCTCTTTAAACAACAAACGAAAATTTTTGAATTAAACTTTATCCATATTTTCTTCCTTTTTTAAAAAGTTATGATGACAGAGAGATTTTCTCTTTAAACAACAAACGAAAATTTTTGAATTAAACTTTATCCATATTTTCTCCTTTTTTTAAAAAGTTATGATGACAGAGAGATTTTCTCTTTAAACAACAAACGAAAATTTTTGAATTGAACTTTATCCATATTTTCTTCCTTTTTTAAAAAGTTATGATGACAGAGTGATTTTCTCTTTAAACAACAAACGAAAATTTTTGAATTAAACTTTATCCATATTTTCTTCCTTTTTTAAAAAGTTATGATGACAGAGAGATTTTCTCTTTAAACAACAAACGAAAATTTTTGAATTGAACTTTATCCATATTTTCTTCCTTTTTTAAAAAGTTATGATGACAGAGAGATTTTCTCTTTAAACAACAAACGAAAATTTTTGAATTGAACTTTATCCATATTTTCTTCCTTTTTTAAAAAGTTATGATGACAGAGAGATTTTCTCTTTAAACAACAAACGAAAATTTTTGAATTAAACTTTATCCATATTTTCTTCCTTTTTTAAAAAGTTATGATGACAGAGAGATTTTATCTTTAAACAACAAACGAAAATTTTTGAATTGAACTTTATCCATATTTTCTTCCTTTTTTAAAAAGTTATGATGACAGAGAGATTTTCCCTTTAAGCAACAAGAGAAAATATATGAATTAAACTTTATCCAAATTTTCTTCTTTTTTATAAAGCGATTATGGCCGAAAGATTTTACTTTTAAACAAGTGGAAATTCTAGAATAATTACACTTAATGTATTTTGTCTTCCTACTTTAAAATGACCGAGAGGTTTTTCTTGAATTACACTTCTTCTATATTTGTTACACACATTATTAGTGTAAATTAATTAATTTCTTGCCTTTAGAACAATTTTTCAATCAAATTGATTTAATTTATAGAATAAAATGTTTGTTAATTTAGCTAAAAGTTGGCAATATGTGCAGGGGGGAGGTAATATTTAAAATGTGTTATTTTAACTACAATGAAATTGTTAATAATGACTCTACAATGTAACAGTCAATTAGTGCGGATATTTGTGTATAAGCAGGTTTTATCTGTATTTAGACACAATCAGTTCGGCTTTACCATTACAGCTTTGTTTTGAGCTGCCATTATTAAGCTAAGCGTACATATGTGAAGTCAGAGTTGTCAGCTTATATACTATGTGTCCAAAAAGTCCCACCCCCTCTTATTTTTTTTATTAATGGAAATAGACAGATTTGCTTTGGGGAAAGTTTAGATAACCATAGAAGGAGTTTTTTGAAGTATCAAGATTTTCAACCCTTACCCCAAAAATGGGGTAGTTTACCTTATTTTAAAGGTCTTTTCAAAATAAAAATAATGGCGCAAACTAGAGGTCTCCAAGTTCGTCTTACCCAACATAGCGACCAATGGAATTGTGAATGTTAATCTACAAAATCCGGTTGTTTTTATTGTATTACAAACTGCTCTATGTTGGTAAAATGATGGTAAGAGCGTTACCTTGTTTTTTTAGCTCATATTAAGTTCTTGAAATGGCTACCATTTACTTTTGGGCAGAAATAGATTCTGGTCTCAAAAGATTGTTGTACATTTCGTAACATTTCCGGTGTAATTATTAACGTAAAATTCACAATTCGATTGGTTGCTGTGTTGGATAGGATGAACTTAGAGACCTCTGGTTTGCGCCATTATTCTTATTTTGAAAAGACCTTTAAAATGAGGTATCACTCAATAGGGGTTGGTATTTAAAATTCTTGACTTACCCCAAACTACCCCATTTTGGGGGTAAGGGTTGAAAATTTTGATACTTCAAAAAACTCCTCCTTTGGTTATATAAACGTTCCCCAAAGCAAATCTGTCTATTTCTATTAATAAAAAAAATAAGAGGGGATTGGGACTTTATGGACACATGGTATATTAAAGGAAAAATTATATAGACTATCAGTTGTAAATTTTTGAAATATTTTATATCGAAACATTTATTTTAAAATGAAAAAAATAATAAGCGTTGTAAAAATATAGTATTAATTTGCTCCCGCACTAATTCAATAAAGATAAATTAGATTCAATTCAAAATAAAAATAGTTAGTTTTTATACATGTATTTATATTATGCAGGTTAAGAGTGGGTAAGGTGTTGATACAATTCGAAATGATGTCAAATTTTACTACAAATTACATTTCAAATCGTCAAAATATTAATGAAGACAATACTTTTTAATAAAACAGATTCCCACGACATCTGACGGCAGTTTCGGTCAATACAATCGTCGATTATTACCTATTTTAAATAATTCAAAACATACGACAAGTAAATTATTTCAAGACAATTTCCATAATAAGACCTATAGCAAAGTTATCCTCAAAGAATCCATTCATCTATTAAAATTAGAAATCATAAAACAGTTCAAGACTTCTACAAACTAAAATAGTAAAATCTCTCGCTTTATAAAAAAGGAAGAAAATATGGATAAAGTGTAATTCAAGAATTTTTCCATTGTTGTTTAGAGGGAAAATCTCTTATATATCTCTATAAATCTCTCTATATATAAAAGTGAAAATCTACTGACCGATCAGGAAATCTCTGTATCCAAGAAGCCTAGAGCTATACATTTTTTAACTTTATTTGGGGTAGGTTTGTAGAGGCATACTAAGAGAGGGTTTTGAAAATGTTCCACTCCAAGGGTGTTTTTTTATCCCTAAAACAAGTATCATATCTTTGTTGTTTATGGGTTGATTTTGATTAAATTTGGTCTATTGATGTATTTGGGCATAATTTATTACCATAGTACCACATTTAGTGTTGTGCTCAAATAATTATTTCTTTATATAACTATCTCAACTATCCCCAGGTGGAACTGGGGCCCAACAGATAGTCCCTTTATAAAAAAAGGAAGACAGTATGTATAATGTGCAATTCATGAATTTTTCCCTTGTTTGAAGGGAATATCTCTTCGTCATCATCGCTTTGTATGAAGGAAGTAAATATAGATAAAGTGTAATTCAATAATTTTGCCCTTGTTATTTTAAAGATAAAATTTCTTGGGCATCATTGCTTCAAAAAAGGAAGAAAGTACGGATAAAGTGTAATTCAAGAATTTTCTCTTGTTGTTTAGAGGGAAAATCTCTCTGTCATCATCGGTTTATACAAAACAAGGAAAAAAAGGCACATAAAATAAATACTTCTAGCCCCGAATACTCTAATAAAGTGAGGGTTGGAAAACAATAAGAGTTGGTCAAAAGAGATCCGATAGTAAAGATGGATTTATAAAGGCGTAGATCAAATAAAAATAAAACTTTAACAGAAATAATTAACTTGTTTATTGGCTCGAACGTGTTAATACAACAATATCACCATCTTCAGTGATGCGTGGGCTACTCGAATGCAAGCAGCACTGTAAATAATATTGACATTGTTGTTGCAATGCGTTTCAATCAACGATCGTATTATTTGTGTGAAAGTGTGTTTAAGCTTTATTTTCCGGCAAACGTCGGCCCTGGATATTTGATATCACCAAACAATTGTACCGCTTACGATTCGGGAGGGAGGTTTATAGTATACGTGCTAGGACTTAACTATTAAATATACTGGAACGTTAATTGGCGCTTAGTCTCAAAGCCAACCAATCACTATGTTCACAGCCAGCTTATGATGAGATATAATTTACTAATTAAACTAACTTATTAGTTACTACAATTGGTTAACTTATCGGTTACAACTTACGGTTAGGGAAAGGCGTGATGGGAGAATTACGTTAACCCTTTTAGGTCATAATAATTCTTTCTGAATTTAGTCGGATGACCTACTAATGACTACGTAACACCCGGGGGTCGATCAGACCCCCGCAATTAACGGTTTAGGCAGCCTTTTAGGTTTATTACAAAAAGGTTTAAAACAACGCGTAACTCACGTCTGCTTCTTAGGCTCACTGGTGAACAACTGTGGGGTCTAGCCTACGATGCGCGCGCATCGCGTATCATGACGTTATAATCCCGTGAAATCAACACAATTTTAATTTCAAAACATCTCAAAACTCTAATTTTGGTTCATTTTTATTTGGTTTTGGGGGACGGGTGAATGTGAAAGTTTACGCAATGATTCGCACTATTCAGTTTATTTCTCCCTGTGGTGTTATGTTCAGGTGTACAGTAATATCGGTGGTATTTACTGTTATCTTCGTCATGTCGTGAACTAAGCCCCGTTGGATTTACAAGGAAGATATTTGAGAGTATTAAAACGTTCAAATAGCGTGCTCTTACTATTCTCATAGCCATTAGTTTACGGTTTCCAAATGGCAGCCGTTTAAATGGACGTATATTTATAAGGTTATTTTGTCACAGAACGTTTATATAGTTTTCTGTTGTGGATGGATATTTATACATATTTTTTTTTGTGAAAAATATCTTCATATAAATTGCAGAGATTGTAATTTGTTTCTTGAGTTGGAAACAAAAAATAAAACAAATGGGAGGGACTGGACCAGACAGGGGGTCCATTAATCAGAAACACAGTTTTGTACTGCTCTGTGGTTTAAGGGGAGTTTTACTGAAAATCCAAGGCTAATTGTACTTTGTTATTCTCTCTCTAGTAAATTATAAATTAAATTTGTCAATAAATTGGACAAAATGTTTCTTTATAAAATTGGAAAGTAATGCAGTATAATGGTTTTCCGGTGGTAGAACAAGTGCAAGTGTGTCAGCTGATTGTCGGTAATTAATAGATAATATCTCGTCTAATTTTGTATACTCACCATTAATACCTTATTTGTCACACTTTAAAGTGTACTTATAAGCTTTACGTATTACACAGATTTGATGATTCTTTTCTAAAAAACAAAACAAACAAAAAACTATGCGGTTATAAAATGTAGGGCTTTTATTCAGGATTTAAACAAAGATGGAAATTTTAGATAGTCTATAGTTGTTTTTTCTTCATTTCTTTTATAGCTCAAACATAACTATAAGCTCCATTATTTAATAAATTTTCCAAATTTCGGAAATTTAATATGTCGGCTCGGTTTAATAAATCATTGGAGAAGTTGTTAAATAACAAAATCGTTTGGGTAATTTGAAAATGGCGGTAGATTATTTAATTACAAAACTGTTTTAATGAAAATTTGTCAGTTTCAACATGAACAATCTAAACAAGTTTTGTACGATGTACAATAAGATAAATAAAAAATAAAATTTGAAAAAGATAACCTCAAATGTAGCTTTAGTAATCTGAGTTTTGGCGATAATTTGTCACTCAATAGCTTATATTGAATAGCTTTAAAATCTTTATTCATTGACATCTAAACAACTTTTGTATCATGTACAGTAAGATTACTAAGAAAAATGAAATTTTGCAAAAACATAACCTCAAAACTAACTTTATTAATCGGAGTTTTGGTAATAATTTGTCACTCAATAGCTTATTATGAACAGCATTAGAACCTTTATTGCATGAGGTTTGAACAAATGTTGTAGGATGTACAAATAAGATAGTTATTACTAAAAAATAAAATTTGCAAAACATAACCTCAAAATTAGCTGTATTAATCTAAGTTTTGGTTATAATTTGTCATTGAATAGGTTATTGTGAACAGTTTAAAATCATTATTGTATGAGGTTTAAACAACTTTGTACGATGTACAAATAAGATAGTTATTACGAAAAAATTAAAATTTTCAAAACATAACCTCAAAATTAGCTATATAAATCGGAGTTTTGCTGATAATTTGTCACTCAATAGCTTATTGTGAACAGTTTTAAAATCTTCATTGATTGACGTTCAAACAAGTTTTGTAAGATGTACAGTAAGATAGTTATTACTAAAAAAACGAAAATTTTCAGAACATAACCTCAAAATTAGTTTTATTTATCTCAGTTTTGGTGATAATTTGTCACCCAGTAGTTCTTGTAAACAGCTTTTAAGCTTTATTGATTGACTTTTAAACAAATTTTGTACGATGTATTATAAGATAGTTATTACTAAAAAAACTAATTTTTTCAAAACATTACCTGCAAATTAGTTTTATAAATCGGAATTTTGGTGGTAATTTGTCACTCAATAGGTTATTGTGAACAGTTTTAAAATCTTCATTGATTGACGTTCAAACAAGTTTTGTAAGATGTACAGTAAGATAGTTAATACTAAAAAATAAAAATTTTCAAAACATAACTTGCAAATTAGTTTTATAAATCGGAATTTTGGTGGTAATTTGTCACTCAATAGGTTATTGTGAACAGTTTTAAAATCTTCATTGATTGACGTTCAAACAAGTTTTGTAAGATGTACAGTAAGATAGTTATTACTAAAAAATAAAAATTTTCAAAACATAACTTGCAAATTAGTTTTATAAATCGGAATTTTGGTGGTAATTTGTCACTCAATAGGTTATTGTGAACAGTTTTAAAATCTTCATTGATTGACGTTCAAACAAGTTTTGTAAGATGTACAGTAAGATAGTTATTACTAAAAAATAAAAATTTTCAAAACATAACTTGCAAATTAGTTTTATAAATCGGAATTTTGGTGGTAATTTGTCACTCAATAGGTTATTGTGAACAGTTTTAAAATCTTCATTGATTGACGTTCAAACAAGTTTTGTAAGATGTACAGTAAGATAGTTATTACTAAAAAATAAAAATTTTCAAAACATAACTTGCAAATTAGTTTTATAAATCGGAATTTTGGTGGTAATTGTCACTCAATAGGTTATTGTGAACAGTTTTAAAATCTTCATTGATTGACGTTACAAACAAGTTTTGTAAGATGTACAGTAAGATAGTTATTACTAAAAAATAAAAATTTTCAAAACATAACTTGCAAATTAGTTTTATAAATCGGAATTTTGGTGGTAATTTGTCACTCAATAGGTTATTGTGAACAGTTTTAAAATCTTCATTGATTGACGTTCAAACAAGTTTTGTAAGATGTACAGTAAGATAGTTATTACTAAAAAATAAAAATTTTCAAAACATAACTTGCAAATTAGTTTTATAAATCGGAATTTTGGTGGTAATTTGTCACTCAATAGGTTATTGTGAACAGTTTTAAAATCTTCATTGATTGACGTTCAAACAAGTTTTGTAAGATGTACAGTAAGATAGTTATTACTAAAAAATAAAAATTTTCAAAACATAACTTGCAAATTAGTTTTATAAATCGGAATTTTGGTGGTAATTTGTCACTCAATAGGTTATTGTGAACAGTTTTAAAATCTTCATTGATTGACGTTACAAACAAGTTTTGTAAGATGTACAGTAAGATAGTTATTACTAAAAAATAAAAATTTTCAAAACATAACTTGCAAATTAGTTTTATAAATCGGAATTTTGGTGGTAATTTGTCACTCAATAGGTTATTGTGAACAGTTTTAAAATCTTCATTGATTGACGTTCAAACAAGTTTTGTAAGATGTACAGTAAGATAGTTATTACTAAAAAATAAAAAAATTCAGAACATAACCTCAAAATTAGTTCTACTAATCAGAGTTTTGGTGATAATTTGTCACCCAATAGCTTATTGGAAATCCAGATGGAATTAGCGGACTACACCTTTTTTCATGTAATCTAGGTTAGATCCCTCTCTTTCATTTTTCCTATTAGGCCTTTCTTGTTCTCCCAACTCAAGCTATTACTGTTTGCGAAGACTAGGGTGTCTTTATTTTATGTTCTTCTCTTCCTTTTTTTATAAGGCGATGATGACCGAGAGGTAGCTTGACTTTAAACAACAAGAACAAAATAAACAACGTAACCTAACCTAACCTAACCTAACATAACCTAACCTAACCTAGCCTTTAAACAACAACACACAAAAAAAACGAAACGTGAAATAATATATTTTCAGCGAGTTCATAATTTTATCATAAATAACTCTTACTATTGTGAATACTGTATAGATAAATCAACTATAGAAAGCCTATCAACACATGCCATAGAATAATGATTGCCTACACGTGTATATATAGACAGCTCAATTAATCGTGCAAACTTGATAACTGCTTTGATTAATTGTCCAAAATAATACAGTTTAATGATGTTGATAATTAGACTCATAGCGGATAATCAGTTTTCAAATTTAATTATTATATTTCTTTACTGTAGCCTATGTATTTACAATCAATATTAATACTTTTATTTGCCCAGGATACGCATTATAGGGTAAGTTTCGACCTCAGTTATTTGACTGATCTTTACGTTTCATAGCCAGGAGAAACCTAACCTAACCTAACTTAACCTAACCTAACCTGACCTAACCTAACCAAACCTAACCTAACCTAACCTAACCTAACCTAACCTGACCTAACCTAACCTAACCTAACCTAACCTAACCTGACATAACCTAACCTAACCTAACCTAACCTGACCTAACCTAACCTGACCTAACCTAACCTAACCTAACCAAAAATGTGATTTGTGAAAACCGTCCGTCCGTCGTCGTTGTCGTTTGTAATGGATAACAATAGTGGCCACATAAATTAAAATAGGAATATGAAATTTGGTGCAGAAACCTAACCTAACCTATTGTTTGTTAATATAAAATCCTACTGAAATTCAGAAAAATCAATTTGTTAATGACAAGATGGCGGCCATTTTGAACAGTTTTTTGTTCACATCTCATGTGTTATTCAACTTATAACACACTAAATTAGATGAAATATGTAGGTTTCAATTGTGTATGTAATGATACCAACCTCACTAACCTAACCTAACATAACCTAACCTAACCTATCCTATCCTAACCTAACCTAACCTAATCTAACCTAACATAACCTAACCTACTCTAACCAACCTCACTTCTATCTATTACCCTTACCATGGACTTTTAAAACAAGTTATTCTGGTCTAATTGGACAAAAAGCAGCAGATTTTGATTTTTTTACGTCAATTTGACGCGACTAAATCTATAAACGGAATCCCGACGTTCTGATTTTGGTATATTGTGGCGCTTTGGAACCCCTTGATTGCAGTTCAAGTCTGAGAACAACCTCGATTACCAGCTCGTAATCGCGGCGTCACATCACTTATTAATCTCTATGATGAAGACCAGGTTTTGGTTGGACGATACAGTGTAGGCTGCTCAGCTGTTGAGAACCGGGAAAACGACAGTGGACTGTCTCGGAACAGCTCCACTGAACACGACCCAGTATTCGGAATCTATTTAGTTTATTTATTCCGAGGCAATTTTTTTAAGTGATTATATCGGGGTCATTTTTGGGAAATGAAGTTCCCGACATTCTCGGGAAACGGAATTCCCGACAACTACGGGAAGCCCTAAACAATATATTTCAACGCGGTAATAATATATATATATAGGCCGAGTTACAAATAGGCCTACGGTTTACGTTGTTACTTTGATATTTAGAACGAAGTCCTAGAAATTAAGTAATTATAATAAAGTCATTGAGAGTGGTGTTTGGTCAGGTGTGAATAAGTATTTTATGATCTCAAAGGTTCATAAAGCCTATCGTAGGTTAAAGAACACCGGGAGTATTAAGTGGTGATATTGCTCCCAACAACCGAAATTCACCACATCACGAATTATAAAATGAAAAATATATTTTTAGGATTCCCCATATGTGATTTAGTTGTAATATATTTACAAAATCTATTCAACTCCCTGTAATATAATCGTGACACGTTTTCAGAATCACCCTGTATAAACGATAATTTACAAATATCATGAAACTACCTACGATAATTGAATATTAAAATTCCTTGCAGATCATTAGTTGTTTCATTGCCTGATTATTTGTCGCATAATAAACTCGTATTATCACAGAATCCCATGAATATATTTTTAGTTTTACGTTTATAGATATGGAAATGACATTTCAACCGCAATGGCATTCTGTGAAATTGATTTTATGATGGACTTGATTGCACTACAAACAGAATGCAAATGATTGTACTACAAACTAGATCACAGGAAATCAAAGTAATAATGGTTGTTATTGGACAGAACTCCCGTAGTTATTTATGCAATTCGTTTTTATATACGATGAACACAGGGGTTTTAAAAGGTAATTGTTCATTTGTTTTTTATAATTAGAGCTAAATAAAGTAAATATGTTATTTTGTAATTAAATGTGATTTAATACAAAACTTAAAATTAAGCTAAATTCTTATATGTTGCCATCGCCCTTTACATTGGAACTAATTTACCCGACTCACTCAATCCAACACTTCTCAGCGTTTAGTCACACCAAACACTGAGAACACTTCCCCGCACTTCTACCGGACCTCTGTGCCGGAAACCCTGGGCCAACCAAACACATACATCTCCCTTACTGTCGAACAGTACAGGGCAGCTCGCTGATTGGTCCAGACTCAACTCGCGAGGGACCGCGGATGGTCTCTCGCCGAACACAAATACTTCAGATTGAACGACCCAATCACACCACGCTACGCCACCCACGCCTCTAGCTGGCCTGTGATTGGATCGCATTACAGTAAAAGTCGAACAATGGCTTCTCCATTGTTCGACGTCCAGAAAACGTATAAAACCAGACGTTTTCCTAACCAGAACACACTCTTTTCTCCTCAGAGAATCGACACTCTCATCTTTACCTCTTAACTGAGATCTACTCTTCAGTCTCTCTCCTCAGAGAGACACCTACACACTCTTTTCTCTACTGAGACCAGACACTCTCTCTTCTTCTAGCTCTCCTTGGAGACTGGATCCTAGTCACACTCATCTTCAAGCAGTCTTCCGAGACACCTCACACCAGCAGATAGAGGAAGCCCTACGGAAGCATTTAACTGGATAACTGTTACTTGTGACTTGTCATTTCGCCAACCTACCACCACCCACTCGCCTCCCGTAAGGGAAATAGCAAAATAGGGGAAACCCGGCGAGCTACTGCCTTACCGCCTCCCGACAGGGAAAATATTAATAGGGTAGTAGTGACCCGGCGGACCCCTGTGCTTCATACCAGGGAGACGGACGAACGAAGAGCGACGGGCAGTGCGCCGTCTACAGAGAAGGGCCAGCCGAGACTTGAGGAGGAACAGTACCCCACAACCGACCAAATCTACCATCGGTCGTTTCAAGGGCCAACATCAACTACCTACCTCACAACTCCAAGGCCCTTCTAAGGACCAAACACCCACTCCCTGCCCGTCGTGGCGACCCTTTATCCCGCTGCCAGCGTCCCATACACCTACACCGTCCCCGGACTCCCACACTACGACCCTAGGTCTCCTTATTACTTACACTTCTAATCCCGGTCATAACCGACCTCAACATTCCCCGAACAGAGAACCTTTCCCCGGCTAGACAGCCGCCCACCACTACAACCAACACCTATTACTCTACCCACAGGGCGAGCCGACGTCAATGTTATGGTTATTAAAGATGAGTGTTCCAAGTATCATTTCCTCTATGCCATGGGTCGTGGCATGTTTTAACTTGTTAACATTTCTCTCAGTTACGTTTTGAATAATTGCTTCTTTCAGTTCTTAAAAAATTGCTGGTTTTGTACTGTACACTCGATCCTTTAGAAAGCTCACCGCCAAAAATCTATTGGGTTTAGGTCTGAATATATCAGGGGCAGGGTACAGGACTGGCCTACTTATCTCATACGGTTACCAAAGATTTTATTGAGTTGTAGATTTGTGTAGGTACTCCATCGTGATTTTAATATGATGCTGTTGCAGTTCTGGTATTGCCATGCAGCATGTTTAAATAACATTGTCCTGTTATGGTTACTGTCTTTGTGATGCCATTGTGAACCTTTTTTAAAAATAAGATTCAACAACAAAATTGGAATCAAGCTGTAACTTTTGTATTATGTATTCAATGTTTTGTTACTATAGGAGGATTTGTAACTGATCTTATCTTGCAGTTATTTGTATTGACAGGTACATTTAGATGAAAAATTGCTTCATCAGTCTAAAAGATTTTGTCAAGCCAAGCTAGTAAAGCAGAATCAAGTCGCTTGGACTTATCTATTCCTTCCACTAATAATTTCAATTTTATTTTATAGAGATACATTTTCAGTTGCTTGATACGCCATATTGTTGTGTGACTAAATCAACATTTTGTGCATTTTTTTTGACGCTAGATCCTTCTTCATATTTGACACAAATATTTCTTTTAAGACGTCAGCAACACAAATTTCATCTCTTTAGATTGAAGGTCTTCCTGGTCTCTAATGTATCCAGCTCTTTATTCGCGACTACGCTTCACGGTTCGTCTCTCAAACCGTTGCGATGACGAAACTTTCTTAATCCGGCTGATAAACTCCGTTCACATTCATTACAGCACTGAATCAATGTCATGTGTGTTTCTAAAGGTAAAGTCATAATGGAAAAAAGACATAAAAACAAATAATTGTTAACTACTACACGTTTACCACCTACTAGGTTCTTGTGTGTTGGAAATAAGTCAACAATGAGAAAACTCGTTGCTATGGCAACAAATAAATAGCATTAAAACTAACAGCTGATGTTTTAATAAATCCAAATTATATATACGCACAATAATAGTTATTTGTGCAACTAGTGAGCAAAGTGAGCAATTGCCTCACTCGAGAGAAATCCTTACTCACGAGCCGTAGGCGAGTGAGGAATGGTTTCTCGAGTGAGGCGATTGCACTTTGCACTCGAGTTGCACATTATATTTTTCCTACAGTTACCATAAAACAAATAAATTGGTAAAGAAACGTAACATATTTTTACACAGAAGTGAACTTTTAATATGACATTTAATGTGAAAGTAGCATTAATAAATCAGAAACAAAATTATAAAACAAAAAATAATCTCCTTAAAAATGAACACAAACACCCTAAAAGAATTGTTAACCAAAGAATTACTTATAGAAAGATTAAAAGTACATTTTACGTTGGGCTTTTTACATTCTTACTTTCACACCAGGAAGTAAACAATTCATACCTTTTTTCATATTTATGTTTTGATTTCTCTGGAAGAAGATTTAGAGACATATTCCTCGCCACATTTTTTAATTCTTCTGGAGTACAAGATTCTTCTGGTGAACTATTATTACTAAAATCGTCATTAACGTCCATTTTGCGACAGCAAAACCACCTTCAATGTTTACAAATGGCAAATCAATGAAATGGTGGCTTCTGCCGTGACCGGAAGTGTTGTGACAAATACAACAGTACAACAGCTGACCAGCTGATTTACAGCCAGTGCTGCCAACGTATTTCGCGCGCATACGACCTTGTCTGCATGTTACGCGCTCACTATTTCGTGCCTTCACGTTGCAAATCTGGAGTGAGACAAAGTAATAAGAGTGAGACAATGTTAACATTGTCTCACTGATGAGCGAATTGGCCACTTTGCTTTCTCAAATCAGTGAGAGAACATGTACATTGTTAGGTAACTGTAGGAAAAGAGTTTTTCTTGTGGAATGGGCGACAAATAACGAAACCACAACAGTTTTAAAGTTTTAACTTAGTTACGAATGACCCGGTATATTTATTTATCTAAGTAATATTTCATTTTTGGATTTTAAATGAAAATGGTCGCGTAATAAAAAAAAAATTATTTATTTTTTTCAAAATGATATCGGACTATGTTTTTATCAGCGTCCAAAATAGAGAGTTTATACCTCAATTTGAGGCCAAAAAGTTTAGCTATTTTTTTTATTTGTATTTATTTATTTTTTTCCCATTCGTTTTATTACATTTAAATAAACAAAACATGATTTAGATTCAGAAAAAGACATTAAGATAAAAAATAAAGCTTTCCTTAACAACAAACTAAAACAAAACAAATAAATTGACATATGACATAATAATACATAGCTTTAAATTAAAATACACAACAGGAAAGAAAAACCAAAACAATATTACTTCTAAATCCTAAACATAAACAAAGATAAACAATTTAAGATAAACAAAAAAATATACTGTATGGAATAAAGCAGCCTCCATGGGTCTACCCGTTTTGAGGCTGCATATCTCAAGTAAAAATAGAAAAAAAGAAGAAATAACAGAATTCAAGAGACTATCGGGAGCAGTTAAACTATTAATAAATTTAAATTTAATTTAATATTTATTACAAATTATAATTTGTTAAGTAATAATTTGTTCTATGATAATTAATTATGAACATCTATTTGGATCTAATACATAATTATAAAGTGGTAAAAACTTACACTACTTAATATACAAACACTCACATACCATAATAAACCATACATATTCTCTCTCATACCAATATATACCGTACACATCTCTATCTCAAAGTTTAACATGATAAAAATAAATACAAAAATAAACAAAATTATTAAGAGAAAAAAAACACTTCCACACCCCTATCACATCTCTTACACTCATCCACTCATCAAAACAAAATTAGAATGGTAATGCATTCCTATATCACTATCTCCAACAGACCTTCAACACAGTCCATGCCCAAAAGCCAGCTTTTCAAAAGAATTAGATATTTGTTTAGGTTTGAATATAATAATTAATAATAATTAGGTTAATTGGGTTTGATATTAGATATTTGTTGAAATAATCCCAAATTCTTACAAAGTATCTCTTTAAAAATATCCTTCATAAGTTAGAGATCACAGAAAATACTATATTTCTTTCTATGAAACACTATGAATTTATTGTAGAATTGAATGTTTTCAAAATATATCGTATTGGTAATGCAACATCGAAAACACTTATTTAAATTTTAAAATTAAACATTGTAATATATAAAGTGAATAATAACAGTTGATATTTAATTTGTAGTTGTGTTGTTAATTATTGGTTATTGTTTATTATTACTTTATTAGAACTGTTTAAAGTTCATTATTCGATGCGTTCTACAAGAAAAACACAATAGAAATGTTTCGACCGCGCATTTTACCCGTTTTATTGCTAACGCGATTTTCGTCGTTGCAACTTTGAATGCGTATAACTACAAAAACGAACCCATTTATAGAAAAACTTCTTTCACCATAGTTTTCCTTGTCACATTTTACATGCGAATCATGTCTCTGAAAAAAAATAGAAGTTTTATTCAATATTGTGGATTCAAGATGGCGGACAAAAATTTCAAACATACAAAAAAGTATAAATTTTTAAAATTATGCAGATCCTCATTTGTTTCTGCCTCCAAGTACCTCTCAGTTATGCAGTATAAAACTGTTTTTATACTTAAAAATCACCCTGTATATACATTAACGATGCCCGTTAGACCACAGGCTACTAAGTGATATACACAATTATAAGGTTCAGAAAACCTGTGTAACAACTGTTTTAAACAAAACTAGCTACTGGATAAGACTTCTTGATCTAAAAAAAAAAAAAGTTAACATTTCCTACAACACCCAAGATAGCAAATTTACAACATTAAATTTAGACAATTTGCTTGTGTAATTGGGCTGCGCAAGTACCACGATGGCGCCCAGGAAACTTATTTTCATAGATAAGTCAACTAATTCTAGTTGAGTTAAATAACATAGTTATTGCTTTCTTGTAGATAATAGAAGCCCTAAAAAATGTGGGATGTAGTTAACAAGATTATATGGTACATTTAGAGTAATGTTATTAGAGTAACCATAAAACATAAGGAATAAGACAGTTGTAGGTTTATTGCTGCAGTGGGGACATTCATTTTACACTTTAGCTATACAGGGTGTTCCAATGTTTGACCTGTGATAAACAGTTGTTTTTAAACTCGGTTAAAATTTTGCATGACTTTTGGAAGATATGTATACCACAGAATGTTTACATAAATTTATTGTATCTAAACAATAACAATGTAAACAAGCATCAATCCCCCCTCTCTATATTACTAGTATAAAGTCCCTTAGGAAACAGAATATTTTTATTTTAATTAGATACTAAATTATGAGGAATCAAACTTCACATGTTTATATCATTATTGCTCGGATATAAAACAAGAAAGTCATTTATAGGGAAACTCTTTGGAAAGCTGTTTACATTTGCTAACTGATGTTGTGTAACTAAATTTTATTTATCTCTACAGGGTTTCCAAAAATTATTTTGATAAAACACAAATTATTATTTTATTTTGTGTACAATACAAAATTATAAGAAAATAACAAAAACTATAAGCTGTAGTAAAACTGTTTATCTGGACAGCGTTTGCCATTGTAACAATACCTGATTCCCAAAGTTATAAGATCATACATATATGTATAAAACATACAATTAAACATATTTATTGTCACCAACCGAAAACAGCCCATTTCATCAAAACCGAGAGAGAGAGAGAGAGAGAGAGAGAGAGAGAGAGAGAGAGAGAGAGAGAGAGAGAGAGAGAGAGAGAGAGAGAGAGAGAGAGAGAGAGAGAGAGAGAGAGAGAGAGAGAGAGAGGAGAGAGAGAGAGAGAGAGAGATATTATTTTTGTAAAACAAACTTTTTGACATTATTTCGAAAAATATTCGTTTCAGCGAAACATGTTTTAAAGCACAACTTATTTGTTCCTAAAAAATAAAGAATTGTCTATTCTTGTTGTTGTTGTTGTTTTCCTCCCCCCTCTCTCTCTCTCTCTCTCTCTCTCTCTCTCTCTCTCTCTCTCTCTCTCTCTCTCTCTCTCTCTCTCTCTCTCTCTCTCTCTCTCTCTCTCTCTCTCTCTCTCTCTCTCTCTCTCTCTCTCTCTCTCTCTCTCTCTCTCTCTCTCTCTCTCTCTCTCTCTCTCTCTCTCTCTCTCGATAATATCAATATTTAGCGAGTTATATGTAAAAAATGATGAGGAGAATAATAGTATATTTATTATAATTACTACTGTAAGACCATCAAGTATTTAATGAAGTAATGTATTTATAATAATATATTTTTATAAGAAAAAATAATATTACACAAATTTTTATTTTGTAACTTCCACACTTTTTATTAGTAACCAATGGTTAAAGACCGAAGAAAATAATTAAAAACAGAAAACCTTAAAAACTAAGATATATATATATATATATATATATATATATATATATATATATATATAGTTTATTGTAATAGATTAGGAAAACTATTTTGAAAAGTTTAGGACTGAAATGGAGGGGATTGGGACCATACATTTTCTATCGAAAACAGGTTTTAAAATAGGTCCAGAAGTGTAGCTCTGTTTCAGTTAACATCTGTCGGCTATAATTATAAAATATTTTGTTGGCGTGACGGTTTTACGTTGCTTAAAATGTTTATGTTGTAAGTAACGTCATTAAATATTGAAAAAATGCATCATTGACTGTAATTATTTTTTAACGTTGGATTTTTAAGCTCACACAAAACCCATCAATTAATACGCTGTAAGTATAATATCTTTATGTTTTCATTGAATATACCCTGAAAGAAAGATATCTTTGAATTGAACATCTTCAGATGTTTACTACTACAGTAGATGTATTCGGAATATAAAGTTGAGCTAGAGCAATGTGATTTTTTTTAAATCGTGAAAAAACGCCAGCTATTAAAATATCGACAAGTGTATCTTCATTTGTTGCAAAGATATTTGCAAAAAACAAAACTTAAAAATTTCTCACTTTTTAGACGCCATTTTGAAGGTTAAAATAATGAAAATTTGTTTTGCTTTAAATATATACACAAAAATATATCTTGATGAAAAAATTGAGCTCCAGATGAGCCTTCTAAAACAATGGCAACTGGGTCAAATTTTATTAAACATTACACCCTTTCTTAATACATAAATTAAATTTCTCGTAAATTTAATAATATTTTTATTGGTAACTTGAGAGTCATAAAAAGCTTATTTTCTGAAAGTTTAAAGTGCCTAGGTACTTTTCTCAAGGAATGAAATTTTTTAAAAATCTGATCTGTTTTTTTCTCTTTCAATTATTAAAACAAATTAACAGATTTTAACTTACGATACAATCTTGTTAAGCACTGTGGTGAAATTCACAATAGTGATTCGAATTTATCCCTAACCACAATCACTGGAAACTTTAAAATAAAACACAATTATTTGATTAGTTTTTCTTTATTTATTCTTTCCACTAAATACCCTCATGTATTCTACATTTCGATAACATGGTTATCATAATCGGAAGGTCTTGCTTCTAAACTAAATCTAAACTTACATATCTACTTGTGAAATACAAT